>CM076976.1:17288177-17355411 GCA_039105355.1 Benthosema pterotum
ACAATAAAGGCTTCACAAACCCAATTGTGTTACCCTCATTAAAATGCTTAACAACATAATTTAGCTGGGAACCATCCCCCTTTCTGATGGAGAACCACTGAATCAGTTGTTCACCTGTATAAAGTCGCACTTGAACTGCATGGTATGAGTGCGCTAATCTAAATTCTCTAATATAGAAATCCACATTCATGCATGGGCAATTTGAGATCTATATCAAATCTATAACCACAATTACCCCACTACTCCCAACATCATTAAAATGACTTTCACATGCGCTGCCTAAGACGCATTATGAGCATCACCTGGCAAAGTGTCAAGACAAAGTGTCTAACAATGCTGCCCTGGAGAATGCTGGAATCCCCACCATGTACAGCACTCTGAAACATACGAATGCATTGGCTTGGCCATGTAGTGAGGATGGATGCCGGACGGATTCCTAAAGATCTGCTCTATGTTGAGGGAAAAGGCAGGCCAAGGCTGCGCTACAAAGACACTGTAAGCGAGACCTAAAGGCCATGGACATTGATCTGGACTCCTGCTGCAGCATCCGACCACACAACTTGGAGATGGACCATTGAGCATGGACTCAAGGTTGAGGAGACACTCGCCTTGCAGTCCACGGCAAAGACACTCTGGAGGAAGAAGAAGGCCCTAAACCCACCAGACAGACCATCAGCCTTCCCTTGTGTAAACTGTGGAAGTGTTTGCACATCCCGTATTGGTCTGTTCAGCCACACTCAAAGCTGCACCAAAAGCAGAACCCCTACCCAAAGCGCGCTCCATAGTCTCTCCAGACTGACGGATGCCAATGAATACTGTATGCACATTACAGCAATTGGAAGCAATTATAATAATTCCTTCCATTATTTCAATGTCATAATTATTATCATTAACTGTTTTTTTTACTTCACATTTGTCAGTGGTTGTGCTCTATTGTGTGTTCTATTGTGTGTGTGTGTGTGTGTGTGTGTGTGTGTGTGTGTGTGTGTGTGTGTGTGTGTGTGTGTGTGTGTGTGTGTGTGTGTGTGTGTGTGTGTGTGCGCGCGTGTGCATGTGCATGAGTGCATGGGTGCGTCCAGAGGATGGTAAAAATGGGAATGAATTCATTTATTTCCAGTCCGGCTCTGTTGACACTTTGGTGTGGTAACAGCTGAAAAAAAATGTTTTTGGACATTTGACCACTTAAACCCCCAATTCTTTGTAAACTTTGGCTCTGTGCTTTCTCTCTACTCCAAATCTCCTTGTCCTAACTGAAATAAGATTCACAAGCTCATTGCGCAAAGTACACATCACATTTATTCACATGAATGACATCACAAACATTCACATGAATGTTAACCTCATAATAATAAAAGAGGTTTATATTACACAAACCCTACAATACATTATCTGCTCCTCGCTGTAGTGATCACAGCATGGAGTAGATTCAACTGAAGATTGGTTATACTGCCTTCTGCTTGACTGCACTCATACCTTTGTGTATAGGCACACTGGCAGAGCATCAGTGAACATGATGTGATCATCAACCACAGGTCATTTCTCCCCTGAAGCAAAAATGAAATTTGCCCTTTGGCCACTGTCCATACCTGGGGACAACACAAGGCAAGAACAATGTAGTTTGGAATACCTGTTGGTGAGTGTGTGTGTGTGTGTGTGTGTGTGTGTGTGTGTGTGTGTGTGTGTGTGTGTGTGTGTGTGTGTGTGTGTGTGTGTGTGTGTGTGTGTGTGTGCGCGCGTGCGCGTGTGTGCGTGTGTGCGTGTGCGTGTGCGTTTATGCCTGCCCTGCCAGTCTCGTGCAGGCAGTCAACACCTCTAATGCAACAAACGAAATGGATTCAAAAGTCTGTAAGCAATAAACGGATCGCTGAAGAAAGCTTTGTGACTCATTCTCTGACCTTCTGGAGAGAGAGAAAGAGAGAGAGAGATATAGATAGAGGGAGAGAGAGTGCAAGAAAGACCTTTCAAATCAGCTTATAGTCAATGACTAAGTCCCAGTGACAGGCTTTTACTCTTGTTCTGTGTTTGAGGTTTAAAAACATATTTTGTCAGTGATGAAGCCCATCTTCTGTAATGCAAATCATGACAAGAATGTCCAAGTCAAGCTGACAACCGTGTTGACAACCTGAACGCTGCACAGAGCAGTGCAGTGACATTGACGACAACATCACAATGTCCTTTTCAGATGTGATATTATTCTTGTTATTGCAATCTCTTGCAAACAGAAGAGTGAGTTGTGAAGTGACATTTCAAATGTGCAAAACAGAGCAACCTCAGACTGGATCCCAGGCTAATTGATACAATGACAGCAATTATCAATATTTTATTATTTAATAAGCACTACCTGTACCTGTAAGCACTGTTTTACATAAAGCATTGTTTTCTACACATCTGTCTTGCATTGCATTGTGGAAATGCTAGCAAAAGGTCTGGCGGTTCCTCAGCCAGGGGCTGAGGAGGCATTTAAATTCATAACAGTGGCAGAGTTCACTCTTTATACTTAGAGAAGCCAGTTCTTATTCCAATTAATTCCTCCCAAAGGCACATTTCTTTTTTTCTAAGATTTGTTTTTGTCATTTTTGTCATTATCGATAGTTTCAAGTGGAGATAGACAGGATTAAGAAAGAGGGACAGAGAAGGGGAGAGACATGCAGCAGAGGTTGTCATGAACGGGACTCGAACACGCAACACGCTGTCAGGCCAAAGCCTGTATGCATCATGCACCTGGACCACTTGGCCAGCAGGCAGCCCCAAAGGCACATTTCTATCGTGTGTTGTATCCCACTGACTCACCTGCCAGTGAAGACCCACTACCTTCATGCTACTCCTCTCGCCCAACTCTCCTCGCTGACAGGTGCCGCACCAGTCCCAAGTAGAAGTATGTGCAATGACTAATACCTTCCCTCACCCGGTTTCCCTCCCCCGAACTTGGTCTGCACTTGATCGATAGGGACGCCTCTATTAGCCACGGCACACCTGACCCGAGACAGCAAAAACGACTGGAGATCAGTTTCTGACTGGTTGCAACTATGTTGCTGGCATCTCCCTTAGAGATACGGTGAGAAGTTAGGTCACCAAACCACTGCTTCTTTGCCTGGAATGGTGCCAGCGGTGGTTTGGGCATCTGGTTAGGATGCCTCTTGGAGGAGGCAAAACAAGAAAGTGGCCGCCCACACCGATAGCCAAAGTGCCAATATTTTTATTTAGGACACAGCAGGTTAAAATGACTTCATCAGGGAATGATTGATTCCCTGATGAATGCTTAAACGTTGGCCAAAGTGCCAGAAATATTGGCACTTTGGCTATCGGTGTGGGCGGCCACTTTCTTGTTTTGCCAAGACCTTGCCAAGACGTTTTACCTTCCATAGGCCCGGAGTGTGTGAGCATTTCTGTGCACAGTGTAGGATGCCTCTTGAGCGTCTGCCTAGGAAGGCACGTCCCACTGGTAAAGGACCCCAGCACAGACCAAGGCCAAGATGGGGGCATTACATTGACTCTCTGGTCTTGGATCATCTCGGGATCCTACAGGAGGAGGTTGCTGTTGTTGCATGGGACAGGAAAGTCTGGAGCTCTCTGGCGGAGCTGTTGCCCCTGCGACCGACAACGGATAAGCGGCAAGTTGAAGATGGATGGATGGATTGGGATGGAGCGGTCGATCGATGGAGCAATCGATGGATCGATTTATCGATAACAACTGTATAACAACTCTACTTCACCTGCAGGTGTGCAGTGAACAGAGTTGGTGGATCCACAAATAGCTCCATGGAGGCCTCAGTGCTGTCTGCTCTGACATTACCTGCCTAGCAGCACATAATCATGATGAATCACTGCACCTGTCTCTCTCTCTCTCTCTCTCTCTCTCTCTCTCTCTCTCTCTCACACACACACACACACACACACACACACACACACACACACACACACACACACACACACACACACACACACACACACACACACACACACACACACACACACACTCACACACACACACCTGTCCTCACTATTTTTTTGTCATCCCTGCTCTCTTTTTTTTTTTTTTTTTTTTTTTTTGCTTTTTCTATCCTTTGAGGCACTGGTGTTTTGTCTATTTCCTTTGTCTATTTCATTCTTTTTTCCTTTTTTCCCCTTTTAGGCACCCTGCCCCTCCTCCAGAAGGGATAGCCAGGTGGGCCATGGATGTCCAACTTCCATCGTTACCCTCTCTGTTCTCTACAGCTGGTCACTGGTCTAGTTTATCTAAGAAGAGGAAACCTATCAACATCCAGTCTTAGGACTGTAACCACTGAATCATATACATGTATGTTACAGTTCTATTTTGAGTGATATGAAACAGTTTAGCTGAAAATCATCTTTTAACACTGACCTGGGTGTCTTTGTCTCCCTCAGCAGCAGGAAACGTGTGAGAGCATCCCATAGGGATTTACAAGTAGAATCTATTTGGCTTTTTACATGAGTGTTTTGTTGGTTTAGTTTACACACCGCCGTCCTTGATGCAAAATAACAAGCTATTGGAAGTTATTTTTCTGTGGCAACAATTGACGTGTTTACTTCAGTGTTTCTGTGCTTAGCCTTGGTACCCTGCAGGCTTTTATTTTCATTCACACACACACACACACGCACGCACGCACGCACGCACACACACACACACACACACACTCACACACACACACACACGCACGCACGCACGCACGCACGCACGCACGCACGCACGCACGCACGCACACCAAGCTGTTATCAGCTTTGTAGTTGTACTTGACTTTTGACTTGTAATGTAAATCTCCAATTCTGTTAATGCAATTTTCATTCACCCCTTTTCCACACGATGCACTTGGCTAAGGGCTTGCATCTTGGCACATGTTTAAAGTTAACTAGATGCTCTGCTCTTGGCAGAGTGATAATACTAATATCTACTTTGAACCATGCATTTAGAGTATTTTTAGACTGCCGGGTTCAGAGTTCAAAGTTAATAGGGAAAGTCTGTCTGTCTGTACGTACTGCACATCATCTCCCCCACATTACTCCTCTTCAGGCACACTAGTAATTCTGTGCAAATAACACATAATTTTGGCTATGGATGTAGAGGCGTACTGTAACCCTGTGAATGTCCACAAAGTACAGTAGGCTACACATTATTATGCCGCATAATAATGTGTTATGCCATTGCATGGCATGGATTTGCATCAATCCCATATTGTGTAATAAATACACACACAGAGAAGGGGACAACAAATGGGTACAATGTTAAGTTAAAACCTCAGCTGTTGGCTGGAGGAGACCTTAAGCCGCAAGAACAATATTATGCAACCTACAAAGGTCTACTGAACTCAGTCCAGAGAGACCCAGTTTACACACCTTGCACATGCAACTGTCTAGCTAGCCTACTGACTATTGCTCTCTCTCTCTCTCTCTCTCTCTCTCTCTCTCTCTCTCTCTCTCTCTAAATGGCCAGTTTAAGAAAGAAAGAAAAAGAAAGAAAGAAAGAAAGAAAGAAAGAAAGAAAGAAAGAAAGAAAGAAAGAAAGAAAGAAAGAAAGAAAGAAAGAAAGAAAGAAAGAAAGAAAGAAAGAAAGAAAGAAAGAAAGAAAGATTGACCTGAGCAATTGGTTTTGACATCAAGTTCCCATTCCATCTGAACACTTCCAGAGTTATACAATTTGTACATTTAAGCAAACTAGCAAGCAAATTAAAGCGAACAGAACGTGTTCTAGTCTTACCTTTGCCATGCGCACCAAACGCCTGACGCCCGCATGAAACTATCCAGAGGAGTGAAAACAAACCCCCGACGAGCATGGTGGTGGATCGATGCAGCTCCCTACAGCATCTACTTTGTTCCAACTGCTGTGCGGCTCTATTCTGAACGGCGCTGCGCTCCACTCAGTCCAACAGAGAGTTGGAGAGATGAGAGCAGCTGAGAGGCTGGCTATGGGTGGGATTCACTTCAGCCAGGGGTTTTATTTGTGGGTGCTGTTGGGTGGGTGGGAGTCCTGGGAGGGGACGATTGATTCCGTCACTCAGGCACGACGAGAGTGAGTGAGTGAGAGAGAGAGAGAGAGAGAGAGAGAGAGAGAGAGAGAGAGAGAGAGAGAGAGAGAGAGAGAGAGAGAGAGAGAGAGACCCCAGACCCACACAGTACAGTAGCCTACAGTGCAACATGTACAGTAGCCTATAGTCCCCGAATGCAATGCAGTAGCATTTTGAGCTACTTCAAAGCTATTTCAAGTGTTTCTAAGGTACAATGTGATTTATTATTCTTTAGTAGGCCTGGGCTAACTGAACCATTTTGTAGCCTATTGCAGTGATTGGATTACCCAATCATCATTGTTATTACCTAATTTGGATATATATATATATATATATATATATATATATATATATATATATATATATATATATATATATATATATATATATATATATATATATATATATATATTATATATATATATATATATATATATATATATATATATATATATATATATATATATATTATATATATATATATATATATATATATATAATAAAATAAAAGGGAGGAAGAAACAAGTTAATTATTGGTTATTGCAGCTTCTAGGTAACTCAGTCAAAACGATTGAATCATGGTACTGATTTGTCAACTAAAGCATTCCAGCTGTTATAGTGAGAGATGGTTGTGTCAGAATCGAGCATCAAAGCTATTATTTCTTTCAGCAGCATACGGGCCCCCCCTGCTGATCGAAGTATGCCACTATGACTGCGGGGGGTTCCTGATAAATTATTAGAAATAGTAGGCTACACAGATAGAATACATGCCGTAGTACAGATACTTCAAACGAATGGATTTAATGTAGCGATTATGATGCTGCATCATGTCTTGTTACTTTTCAACGCATCCAAGGTTTCAACTTTCAACACCATGGACAGCTCTCTCTCTCTCTCTCTCTCTCTCTCTCTCTCTCTCTCTCTCTCTCTCTCTCTCTCTCTCTCTCTCTCTCACTCTCTCAGTCTCTCTCATTGAATTCAATTCAATTCAATTCAATTCAATTCAATTCAATTCAATTCAATTCAATTCAATTCAATTCAATTCAATTCAATTCAATTCAATTCAATTCAATTCAATTCAATTCAATTCAATTCAATGCTGTTATATGTTATTCTTCTCCAAACGCATACGTGTTTGCACATACCTATTCGCCCAATAGGTATGGGAGTTTTTTGTCATCAGTCATGATTTCAAACTCTCTTGGATGGTTGTGGTCTGTGATCTCTGTCTTGGTATAGTCTTATGGGTAGTGGACAGACTGCCCCACCCCTAGTCAAAAAACCCTAAATGATTCCAATAGAAAAGTCCTACCAGATTTTGGAACAATCCTATAGGAATTCCAATAGGAATCCAATAGGACTCCAGTAGAATCCTATACTATCTTCCCCAAAATCCTATAGGATTTCCCCCAAAATCCTATAGGATTCCAATAGAATCCTATAGATTTTCCCCGAAATCCTGAAATTGGAATCCTATAGGATTTTTCCCAAAATCCTATAGGAATCCTATAAGAAAATCCTATCCTAGGATTCCTGTAAGATCCAATAGGATTCTTATAGGAATCCTATTGGATTCCTATTGGAAATCCAATAGGATTTGTTTCAAAATCTGGTAGGATTTATCTATTGGACTTTTCTAAAATCCTATAGGATTTTTTGACTAGGGACAGTGGACTCAGTATCTAGTTGACTGTCCACTAGATGGCAGAATTGAGCTTTCCGGAACGGTCGAGCGTCGTTCTATGGAACAGAGGGAACGCAATCAATGTGACACAGACTGTGTGACACAAACACTCGGGAAGCTTGCTGAAGGTGATACTATGAGAATTATGTTGTAATATGTGCATTTTGCATAACGATATATGTTAGATTTCAGCTTTGACGGGATCGTGTTTAATGTTGGAATATTTTGAGGTAAAGATATAATTGTTTAAACGCTGTTTTGTCATGTTCATTTAGGAACATAGCGCATGTCATAGTTTAGTGGTTTTAATTGAAACACTGCCTAGCTAGACCAACACAACTGGACACATACTGGGCTACGAGGTTTATGTGATTTATTTTAGACTGATCTTTACTGTCTGTTAGATATACGTTTATGTTCATGACATGATTTAAAGGGGAATTCCACCCATTTTCAAAATTTTCCTGAGAGGGTACAAATGTGAACCAAATGGACCCTAGCGGGTCCATTTGGTTCCATTTGTTGCATCTAGAGTTGCATAACGGAGCATTGACTCTGCCATTGCCGAAATGACATCAGTGATCTGCTTGTATTAAACGACTCAAACTCACCAACTTTGCAGCTGTAGAGAAAGCTTGATACATCCTTGGTCGATCTGCAAGTGTTTTGTGCCATAAAAATCCACCGTAGACATATTATGAGCTACTTTCTGTCCTGGGTATTATTCAAAAAGCATCACAAGCTGCCATCTTAAAAACAAGAGCTGATACACCAGGTGCACACCTGGTCGGTGCACACACAGTATCACCACCTGCTGTTTGTGTGTGTCAGTGTATAGGGTAGGGTTAGGGAACTTTTTAATCATGTCCACACAACATCTCTAAAGTACTGTATATTAATGACATGTTAAAATGCTGAAAATGGGTGGAGTTCCCCTTTAAGGACAGTGCGTCATTATGGGCAGTGTAGGCCATGGTAGTGTGGTCCAGTGGTGGTCCAGGTGGTCCCCACCACCCAGAGTTGGTGACCAAATTGACCTTTTATAGCTCTTTAACTCTTGATAGTGTATTTATCACATATAATAATAAGAGAGGCAAAAGGAAAACTATACTCTATAGCCAAATGTGTAAATTTGCCCTTGGCTCTTGGGAACCACTAAGTTAGATGGCGTATTGCCCAATCTCATATCTGTCTGTCTCGTCTCCTATAGATTCAGAATGGTAATGTGGAGGTTCCAGTACTAGGATGCCGTCGTGTCGTATCCCGCTGGTGCTGCTGGCCTGCGGTTCGTTCAACCCCATCACCAACCAGCACATGAGACTGTTTGAGCTGGCTAGAGATCACATGACCAGTACAGGTATGAAACTACACCAGCAGTAGGGGAGCGGTCCTATGTTCCCCGGGTTCTATGTTCCCCGTTTTTTGTATGGACCGGGGAACATAGGACCCTTTTTAAAGAAAGGGTCCTATGTTCCCCCCGTTTTTTGTATGGACCGGGGAACATAGGACCCTTTTTAAAGAAAAGGGTCCTATGTTCCCCCCGTTTTTTGTATGGACAGGGGAACATAGGACCCTTTTTAAAGAAAAGGGTCCTATGTTCCCCGGTCCATACAAAAAACGGGGAACATAGGACCCTTTTCTTTAAAAAGGGTCTATGTTCCCCGCCTGGTATCTGAACATGGAACAAGACGGGAATGTTTTTGTGCGTGACTATTTCTTGCCTTACTAGGCGTAAGGACAGTGACAGTGTTGGCATTTCTTGCGCGCAACACCATACAGGGATGGGCGCCCAATTGCGCAATATCGACAGCAGGGAGGAGCGATTTCCCGAACTTGTTGAGGTGTCAAAGGCAAAAAAAAAAAAAAAAAGTTGTCACGAAAAAGTATAGGCTAGTATCTTTTAAAGTGTCACCATTCAAGATTGGCATCTTATTTTCTGGTTTGGCGAGGTTGAGGACTACGATAGACACAAGCTGCGCTTCACAGCAAGCACTGCAACTATGTATTTTATTGTTGTTCTTCAAACATAACTTCAAGTTTAGTTCCCTTCCAATCCTGTGGGTGCCTTCACTGTGCCATGCAGTAAGATCAGGACTAGGCCTATACTCCCGCGCCAGGACTACTCCAGCCCGGTCCGTGTATCATCCGATCATTCTAATAGATCTATTTAACATGACTAACTAAAAACAGAATAACAACTCGATATTTCGTTTTCTCGTTTCTTGTTATTATCGAAAATTCAGGAGGGTAGTGCTTGGTTTCTAATTACTCTTCAAAGCAGAAAAAAACAACAAACGGGAAAACCAAAACGAAATATTGACTCGTAATATAGCTTTTACTTTCTTTTTTCACTCTTCTACATCAGCCTTCCCATGGATGGCAATTGAAGGCGCTATGAGCCTCATGCTGGCGTTGCAAAACGTGATTGATGATAGAAGTTTTATTCCATATTTCCCATGCAGTCATGGTGTTGAACGGTGAAATGTGTTGTAAAGTTGGTGTGCCTATGTGACAGCAGGGAAACTTTTTATCAGCCTATTATTAGGCTATTTAATGCGAGTCCACATGCGCACAAGTCGAGGGCGGGAGTTTGCGTTGCCGTGCCCTCTGTCTGTCACCGCACAACGTCACACTGTTTGTGAACTTGGGTAAAATGCCAACTTGGGGCGCAAGGTGACCATGGTGTCCTATATGGGGCAAATTGTCCACAGGCAGCGTGTGTAGTCAGCTCCCTCACTCGCTTAGTGGTTGCCTGACATGTCCACGTCCACTTGCTCAGAAATTGCCATGCGTAATGTCTCCAAAACCAGGGAGATATGTTCCAGGGTGATAACCCACAAAAGAGAGATCAGATTTAGACATCTCACCTTTCTAAATAAATAAATAAATAAATAAAAAGACAGTGGAGTGGAGGGAGCCCGAGCTCTTTGCGTAGGCACCCTCGCAATGTTGCAAACCCATAGTTATGAAAAAAAAAAAAAAACGGCCGAGGGGATAGCGTACTTGCGCACCTGCGGCAGACAACCCGTCCCGAGCGGAACGTGCCAGGGAATTTTTTTGAACAAGTGGATTTGGAGAAGCAGTAGGCCTATGACAACATCCACATTTTGATGAAGATTTTGAAAAGTTCAGTTTTATTTCATGACACCCCCTCAATTAGAGTCTCCTCGCGAGGCCATTGTAATATCTGCGGGAGGCTGTTTTTCCCCTAATTATTAGGCTCTTGCCCGTGCTCAGTGGCCGAGCATGTCCGAGATGCATTCTGTTCTCCCTTACTTAGCCTACACGCATAAGAATAGCAACTATATGCGTATATTTGGATTGAGCGGGGAACATAGAACCCTTTTTTGAAAAGAGGGTCCTATGTTCCCCGATATGCGTATATTTGGATTGAGCGGGGAACATAGAACCCTTTTTTGAAAAGAGGGTTCTATGTTCCCCGATACCGGGGAACATAGAACCCGGGGAACATAGGACCCGGGGAACATAGGGATGACCCCAGCAGTAGTACATACTGTAGGTAGACTACAGCAGGGGTTTTCAACCTTTTTGATGCCAGGGACCACCTTTTTTTTTCAGAATTTGAGCCACGGACCACCACTTGAGGACATTTTAGCCCCACAGACCCCAAAACTAAAGATTCCTTTTGCTTTTGTCCATCTTCTAGTTGTGTAGACTTGGGCTAATTCAGATGATGAATATTTTAACTCTTGAGAGTGTAAAAATGAAACCAAATGGACCCGCAAGGGTCCATTTGGTTTCATTTTTACGTTCTCAAGAGCTACATCTGGCTAACCAACTTAGCTGGGGACCACCTGATACCCTCTCAGGGACCACTGGTGGTCCCCGGACCACCTGTTGAAAACCCCTGGACTACAGTATGACTTGACTACTATCAACCTCATGATCTATTTGGGTGTTTCCACCAGTGGTCTTCTGTGCGTTTTTGGAATGGTGCAGTCACCCCTATAAACAGCTGTGTCCCTGGCTGGCTGTGTCTGTGCATGGAAGTAACCTACAGTATAAAATTCACCACCAAGTCGCACTCTTAGCCACACACACACACACACACACACACACACACACACACACACACACACACACACTGGCCAGGGAGGATAGATAGTACAGTATTACAGGTACTGTAATACTGGTTCTTGAGTCAAACAGTTGTTGCTTTTGTCCTCATGGTTGAGTAGCATTCTTTTTCTTGCCTTGTAATCTGTGTGCATTTGTGTGTTTATGATATCATACTGATGACACTTAATTGTTGTTTAAAATAAATGTCAAATAAGTAAAAAGGTATTGGTTCTCTTGCTAGGTCAGTACCAGGTGGTGGGTGGGATCGTGTCTCCAGTGAGTGATGGCTATGCCAAGCAGGGTTTGGTGTCAGCCAGTCACAGGAACGCAATGGCCAGGCTGGCACTCCAGACCTCTGATTGGATAAAGGTGGACGAATGGGAGAGCCAGCAGCCTGATTGGACGGAGACGGTGCTCACCATGAGGTGAGGTGAGGAGTGAGGTGCATTTTAAAAACGTCTCCACTTTAGCTTGTATAAATGTGAAAAATGCGA
Organism: Benthosema pterotum; assembly: GCA_039105355.1. Classification (NCBI taxonomy): domain Eukaryota; kingdom Metazoa; phylum Chordata; class Actinopteri; order Myctophiformes; family Myctophidae; genus Benthosema; species Benthosema pterotum. The sequence continues at coordinate 17,300,456 of CM076976.1, forward strand.
AATGCTTTGCACAGACATTAGTCATTTTTGAGGGATGCTAGCCCCTCCAAGATATATGATTATCCTTTTCTAGTCTTTGTTGCCTTTGTCTTCTTTTACCCTCTATATTCTATAATTTTGTTTGCTGTTTTTTGCTCATGTCATGTATATTACATATATTTGCTCTTGCACTGTCTACAAAAGTATGTCATGTCTATGGACTTGTGTCGTTTGTTAGAGCCTAATTAAAAATACCCTGTCCCCTTAGGGCAGTAAATGCCAACTTATAATATGAATACAGTGATTTTTGAGGGACGCCAGCCGCTCCTATATTCAGCTAGCCTATGTCTTATGCAAACCTGACATACACACATAATGACACATGTCATTATGTGGACAAGACAATCAGCCTTCTCTCTCTCTCTTCAGGTATCACTACGGTCGTGTTCTACAGCAGTACAAGCAACAAAGCAATGCCTCTCCAGACTCAAGTAAGTCAGTCCATTTGATTCAAACTGTTCCCAAATGCAATTGCCTGGGCTCTGCTGGCCAATGGTCTTCCATACACGCATATACTTCATTCAGTTGTATCCATTGGTTTCACATTACATGGATTTGTACCTAAGTCTGTTTTAATCTGTTCCGATGCTGTCCCAAGTGCGCCTCCGGGACCATAATGTGGACCCCCTGAATCACTGCAGTCTTATATACTTCAGTGTGCAGTAAAGTTACTTTGTTCCCGTGTTTCATGACGCAGGTCCGGACCCTGAGCTCAAGCTGCTGTGCGGGGCAGACTTCCTGGACACCTTCAGGGTCCCGGGCCTGTGGCTGGATCATCACGTGGAAGAGCTGGCCGGACGCTTTGGCCTGGTGTGTGTCAGCCGAGGGGACCTGCACCCTGAGCACGCCGTGCACCAGTCTGACATCCTGTCACGCCATCACAAGGTTATTATTATTATTATATTATTATTACCCATTAAAAAAGGAAATAACCAAAGTTTCCATAGGTTGTTAAATGGGTTGGAAATGTTAATTTTCTTCCACAGATTGATTAAAAAAATGTAATCTTTCATATATTCTAGATTCATTGCGCATAAAATGAAATGTTATATGTTCTGATCTTGATGAATATGGCATACACTCTTAAAAATCTAAAACTCCTAGCTCAAAATATTAAAACAGCAAATATTTAAGCAGGCATTTTCCTGTGTTAAGAGTAATAAAAACAAGTAAAATTGATACATCAATTATATGGTGTCTGCTGTGTTAGGTTCAGTGTAGTGAGAATATAGTTCAATTGCACACTACAAAGTGTTACCTTAGTATGGACTTGACGCGTGTTGTCACGTCGTTGACGTTGCTTTGTGACTGTGTGGAGCGAGTCTTTGATGCGATGTTGCAAAGGTTGTGTGATGAATTGAAACGAACGCCATCATTGTAATACCAACTACCACTAATGAACTGAAGTATAGCTCTATGACTCTATAGACTCTATGTCTATCTATGACTATCAGAACATGTCGGCGTTGCTGAGATACAAGCTAGCCAACCACATCCTCCCAAAACTATTCCCATAGCTCAGAGGTCGTTTTAACCATAGACAAAATTAAGACATTTCCATTCACGTCTATGTCCAGCTCTGTTTTTTATTCCCTCAATGTCGCACAAGCCGTAGAGAATGGTTTCATTTGGTTCCATTTTGCAAATGGAGCTGAATGATTTATTAATTTTTTTAAAAAATGGGTCTATACAATGAGTGAATGTACAAAACGTGTTATTTTGAGTCGGTATGGATGGCCAAATAAACATAATCATATGGTTGTCTGTTGCTCAAACGAAAAATCTTGAAAACAACAACTGATTTAAGGTATATTTGGAACAGATAAATAAAAAATATGCGATTAATTTGTGATCAATCAAAGGTTAACTACAGCAATCATGTGATTGCTCTAGAATAAAATGTATTTTTTCTCTTTCTTCTAGATGCAAACATTTTTCTTTTTTTTTTCACTTCTAGATTAGTTATTAGTTATTTCAGTAGCTGTAGTTATCTATAATGTATTTGTCCCAACTGACAGAACATCTTCTTGCTGAGGGAATGGGTGCGGAACGAGACCAGCGCCACGGAGGTCCGGAGAGCCCTGAGGCGAGGCCGTAGTGTCAAGTACCTGATCCCTGACACAGTGATAGAATACATCCAGCAGCACCGTCTGTACACGGAGGACAGTGAGAAGAAGAACCAGGGCTCACTGCTAAGACCCCTGACCAAGCAGAACATCCCCGTCCAGAGCTTAGATGACTGACTTCACACAGCAGAGTGGCCCAAGTCAGGAGCTTACAAGGTAGACCAGAAGATCCCAAACTTTCTGTTACTACGGACTGGTTGACAGTTCAGGAACCATGTGTTCCATGGGGTCCCCAAAAACAAAACAAAAATGATGGGGATGCTCCGAACATTTGGCCACCAAAACAATTCTGTACTACTTTCCGTAACCTACAGTTTTGTTGTGATGATGTGTTCGAAATGTCATCATGTCTTTTGCCATAATCATCTCTACAACAATGGCTCGTTCTTAACAACAATGGTACAAAAGCTGGTAAAAAAAAAGTAAATATACTGTATATACAGTTTATTATTTATGACACATTGCACACATCTGCCTGGGTATCGGCAGACTGCTGGGTGAGCGCTGGAGCTTTGCCATGGTGGACAGTGTCTAGAGGGTACAGGGTATAACCCAGGTATGTATGGAGCATAACACGAGGGGAGGCATGATAGACGGAGGGCCAGGCATGATGGACTGACAAATACAGTACATATTACATATTAGTACAAGGATCCTTGACATGAAAACATTTGAATGGCTGACTTAGATGCTGAAGCAGACAATAATTCATATTAATTCAATACTTCATGTATTCAGTCCTTTGATCAGAAACTTTGTTTCAGGGTTTATCACACACTACACAGTAACTATTTACTATATAATATATACAGTAAATCATGCAGTATTTCTGACTTTATTATCAAGGGGTATTAAATACAGAGCTTCATATTTGTGCCATATGTAAAGCAGCAATTCCTAAAATGTGATTTTGCAAATCAACCCCAAATGGTGGTTGATACACTATTTCAGTTTTTGTCCTGTTTTTAATTCAAAGTTATGATTGTGAAGTAGTATATGGCATTATGCCCTCAGCCGTTTTGAGAATTATTGAGAAAAAGTGAATGCAAAATGAATTGCAAAACATGATTTTATTGATAATATAACATTATTTAAATAATGGAAAATATTATTTCTTTAAAACTTGACAAATGAGTTTTCATTGTGTTATACTGATAAATATGATACTAGGCTCCGTTAATCTAAGCTGGAACACAGTCAAGGGATTGGTAAATCAACTAAATCAACAAATAAAGGTAAGAAGGCCTTCTGGAATGGAATTCTCCTTTAATCCCTAATAATGAAAATGCTTGTGGTAACAGGAGCCAAATGTGTGGGGCCTAAAGAAGAGATTTTCAAATGGGCCATAATGATGCACATTGAGTGTTGAATGGTCATTATGGCAATTATTTTTAATGCACAGCTTTGTTTTCTAATGTTCTCTGAACTTATTCTACATTATGTAATGGTGCTTTCCGTTTTGCATAATGTTTAACATGGAGAAAGCAATATACGAATATTTATGTTTGAAAAAAAATGTTTGTGCGCGTCTTTCTGCAGCACTGTGGGGCTTTAGCCTGGCAATTTGCCGTTGGCATGCAGTGTAATTTACAGTTTGGCAATGCAACGCTAGTGGGACTATTATTCTGTTGATGCTTTTGTGTGTGTGTGTGTGTGTGTGTGTGTGTGTGTGTGTGTGTGTGTGTGTGTGTGTGTGTGTGTGTGTGTGTGTGTGTGTGTGTGTGTGTGTGTGTGTGTGTGTGTGTGTGTGTGTGTGTGTGTGTGTGTGTGTGTGTGTGTGTGTGTTTTGTGCATAATTAGTATGGTAATTATCTCATTAATTATACACAATACAAAATTGTAGGTGGCAGAAATAGATTCTACAGGACAAAATACATAAGGAATGGGTCAACTGAGAAAGGTTTGTCAAAGCCTTTTATCAAATTGTTAGCATTCCCCTGTTGTTTTCACCCAACTGTAAAATTATTTGACACATGGGTGCAAATAGTCAAATATGCTAATTACAGTGAGGAAAATAATTATTTGATCCCTTGATGATTTTGTAAGTTTTCATGATTAGAAAGAAATGAGCACTCTGTCATTTTTATGGTACTTTCATTTAAACAAATAGAGACAGAATATGAACAAAAATTTCCATGAGAAAATAATATTTAAAGGTTATAAATTAATTTGCGTTAGAGCTCGTGAAATAAGTATTTGATCCCTAAGCACAACCTGACTTAGTACTTGGTGGAAAAACCCTTGTTGGCAAGCACGGAAGTCAGACGTTTCTTGTAGTTGGTCACCAAGTTTGTGCACATCTCAGGAGGGTTTTTAGCCCACTCCTGTTTAGATATCCTCCCCAAATCCTCAAGGTTTCGAGGCTGTTGCTTGCCAACTCAAAGCTCAATCTCCTTCCATAGATTTTCTATAGGATTAAGGTCTGGAGACTGGCTAGGCCACTGCATGAGCTTAATGTGCTTCTTCAAGACCCATCTTTAGTGCTCTGGCTGAGGGAAGGAGGTTCTTGTCCAAGATGTTGCAGTGCATGTCTCCATCCATCGGCCACACAATGCAGTGAAGTTGCCCTGTACCCTTAGCAGAGGAACAGCCCCAAAGCATAATGTTTCCACCTCCATGCCTGACGATGGGGAAGGTGTTGTTCATGATTTGAAGGCAGCTGGGACCACAGTCACCAAGAAAACCATTGGTAACACAGTACACCATAACTGATTGAAATCCTGCAGTGCCCAACCATGTCCCTCTGCTCAAGAAGGCGCATAGAGGCCCGTCTAAAGTTCATCAATGAACACCTAAATGATTCAGACCAGGCTGCGGGGAAGGTGATGTGTTCAGAAGAGACCAAAATTCAACTCTTTGGCATCCATTTGACTTGTCGTGTTTGGAGGGAGAGAAATGCTGAATACAAACCAAACAACACCATCCCCACTGTCAAGCATGGAGGTGGAGACATTGTGCTTTGGGGCTGTTTCTCTGCTAAGGGTACAGGGCAACTTCACCGCATTGTGTGGCCGATGGATGTGGCCATGTACTGCAGGATCTTGGACAAGAACCTCCTTCCCTCAGCCAGAGCACTGAAGATGGGTCGTGGCTGGGTCTTCCAGCATGACAACGACCCAAAACATACGGCCAAGGCAACAAAGGAGTGGCTCACAAAGATGCACTTTAAGCTCATGGAGTGGCCTAGCCAGTCTCCAGACCTTAATCCTATAGAAAATCTATGGAGGGAGCTCGAGCTTCGAGTTGGCAAGCAACAGCCTCAAAACCTTCAGGATTTGGAGAGAAGATCTAACCAGGAGTGGGCCAAAATCCCTCCTGAGATGTGCGCAAACTTGGTGACCAACCACAAGAAACGTCTGACTTCCGTGCTTGCCAAAAAGGGTTTTTCCAACAAGTACTAAGTCAGGTTGTGCTTAGGGATCAAATACTTATTTCACGAGCTCTAACGCAAATTAATTTATAACCTTTAAATATTATTTTCTTATGGAAATTTTTGTTCATATTCTGTCTCTATTTGTTTAAATGAAAGTACCATAAAAATGACAGAGTGCTCATTTCTTTCTAATCATGAAAACTTACAAAATCATCAAGGGATCAAATAATTATTTTCCTCACTGTATCTCATTAATTATGAGATATATAAAAATGTGCATCTCAGAAATAGAGTCTACAAAAATACTTCAGTATCAACTGAGAAAAGCTTGGTACACCCTTTTATCGAATGGCTATATGGTTTTCCCTGTCTATTGCCCAAAAGCATTGCTGGAAATTATTATTTATTTTATTAAATGTATTGTTTAGCCCCACAGAGGACAGAGGATTCACACAACTTCAAAATCTCTGGACTGAAACCATTTTAACTTTTTCACTGAAAAAGGTCAAGAGAAAAGCTAACAAAGGTTTCAGACCTATCAACAAAGTGACTTTGTGGACCCAATACAGCCAATTACCACTTAAAGTGAGACTAAAAGGTTCGGCCTAATAAAGGCATGGAAAAGTTGACAGAACATGATCTACAAACTAAACTTTTTTGAATAACTTTCCGGTAATTTCCTGGATGGTGAGATGTTTCTATTCTCTGGGAGTTAAATTATCCGCTAGTCTCCAAAATAGTGTGTGACAGAGGGGGTGTGAACACTAGATGTCAGTAGAATAGAACTTTTAATCTTTTATGAGTTTAACACTAGATGAATCCTTTTGACCACTAGACATGCTCCAAACACAACAGAGCTCAAATGTAGGAATGTAAAGTTTATTTGGCAAAAAAACACAGCATCATAATCATTATCATAATCAGTATAAAACATTGTTAGGTATATCAAACAAATTATAGTGCATATACCGACAGCTGCATAACACTGCTTCAGTGATGAAAAAAGTTGTCATAGCAGCAAAGAATTATTCAAATGTGTCCTACTTTCCCATTCTGGTCACTGGGAGATTCACTTCGTATTCCCATAGGGAATGAGTGCATTTGCCGGCGTTCTAACATAAAACCTTGGTGTAGCTGACAAGTAGACTATAATAATCCAGAATAGAGTGGTATCAGTTACATCAGGCATTTTGACACTGGTATGGGTCACTTGACTGCAGGTACCCAGATAATATTCAGTGGAACAACCAACCATTCAGTGGAACAACCAACAGACAAATTGAGGGAATTAGAGGATATTGGACAATGGTGTATGTCTCATCTAGTACAATAATTTAACATTAACTGTAAGTAAAATGTGTTTTACTGAACAAACCATAGCAATGATTGTATGTATAACCTCAAGACAGCTTGAAGAAAGTGCAATAAGTGAGCTTCAAAATTATTATATTGATTATATCAATAAAATATAGTAAATATCGTTTATAATCTCTCTATCTCTCTTATACATACTTAGTGTACATGGCAGGTTGTACCTAGGATGTTATTAATAATAATGTGCGGTTGGTGATAGATAAGAGCATCAGCATGAAACTCACACTCATGGAATGAATTTGGGTGGAATTGTTTAATTCGTGTGATGTTTAATTCATCACCCCGAAGGAGAAGATACACTTCACAGGAGATATTGCAAACTGTTGGCGATTGTGCGGAAACCAGTATGCCAAGCACTGGCATATATTCTGGGACTGTCCGAAAATAAGACCTTTCGGGACAAAAGTACACAAAGCACTGGAAGCCACAACTAAGGTGAAGATGCCATTTCAATTTCAGACATTCATCTTAGAGACATTCATTTTTTGTGTGTGTCTGTCAACAGAGAAATATTTTTAAGGTATTATGTAAACATTTCCTAAATAAGGAATTGCAAAAAAGTGCATCAGCATGGATGGAGACCACACCATCGTTAAGACCCTCACCACCTATAAACCATGTACAGTATGTCATATACATGGTTTCTATGTGGGCAGGGAGTTTGCGGAGGGACCTGTCTGTAATCGATGGAAGGAAATGCATGGTCAGACACAAGCACTCACACGCACACATATCCTATCTTAAATATCTATAGAAGGCATCTATGCATATAGCTTGCTACTTAGGAATGGAAATGTAATGTAATGATATATACTCAACAAAAATTTAAACGCAACACTTTTGTTTTTGCTCCCATTTTTCAGGCGATGGACTTAAAGCCCTAAAATTCATTCCAGATATACAATATAACCATTTCTGTCAAACACTGTTCACAAATCTGCATAAATGTGTGGTATTGAGCACTTCTGCTTTGATGAAATATCCACCCCACCTCACAGGTGTGCCACATCAGGATGCAGGTGTGACATCATGATTAGTGCACAGGTGTACCTTAGACTGTCCACAATAAAAGGCCACTCTGAAATGTGCAGTTTTTTGTTTCTTTATTGGGGTTCTGAGGCCTCCACAAATCTTGGAAGATGAAAATGTCCCAGTTCTTGCATGGCCAGCATACTCACCGGACATGTCACCCATTGAGCATGCTTGGGATGTGCTTGACCAGTGTATTCGACAGCGTGTACCAGTTCCAACTAATATCCAGCAACTTCGCACAGCCATTGAAGAGGAGTGGAACAACATTCCACAGGCCACAATTGACAATCTGATAAACTCTATGCGAAGATGTGTTGCACTGCATGAGGCAAATGGTGGTCACACCAGATACTGACTGGTTCTGAGGCCTCAGAACCCCAATAAAGAAACAAAAAACTGCAAATTTCAGAGTGGCCTTTTATTGTGGACAGTCTAAGGTACACCTGTGCACTAATCATGATGTCACACCTGCATCCTGATGTGGCACACCTGTGAGGTGGGGTGGATATTTCATCAAAGCAGAAGTGCTCAATACCACACATTTATGCAGATTTGTGAACAGTGTTTGAGAGAAATGGTTATATTGTATATCTGGAATGAATTTTAGGTCTTTAAGTCCATCCCATGAAAAATGGGAGCAAAAACAAAAGTGTTGCGTTTAATTTTTTGTAATGATATATGTTGGTCTACAAGATCACGTTTCTCTTTGTCTCTTTTCTGACCTGTGTCTGAACATTGTAGACCACTGTCACATGGCAGAACAGATAAATTGTTTCTCTATTTGATCGCATTGCAGACCACTGTCACATGAAATATACGGCCAGCCTGGTGTGATTTCAGAAGGGAGAGATTGGAGGTCGAGGATGGGTGAAATGGGTGTGTGGAGATGAGCTGCATGTGGCAAGAGCTCATCAACTGTCATGTCATCAATAATTAGAGCCATATGCATGAGACATGTACTGTATGTGTTCATTCATGTGTTCATTCATAATAATAATAATAATAATAATTTATTTATATAGCACTTTTCAAAACATACGTTACAAAGTGCTGTACAACAAATAAAATACCATTATGAATACAAACAAAAAGCAGGATCATGGATCCAATTTCAAATTCGGGGAGTCTTAGACCAACATTAATGACAAGGACCAATGAATTGGAAGATTGGCTGAAAATGGCCATGAAATTAAGCATTCAACTGCAAACAATACATTGTTTCCTTTGTTTCTGAAGGACCTGAGAGCTGGAGGAGTCATGGCCAAGCGGGTGTATAAGAGGGCCAAAGCAGACCTGAATGGATTCTGGAAAATGATTTCTAATGAAAACTGGGAGGCATGTTTGAAAGCTCTAGGTGAGTTATTTTATCTTTTGGAGAGAACCCAACAAAGATGAGCATAACAGCAAAACAAAGATAAGCTTGATATAACAAACTGTACGAGTTCTCTCTGTATGAGTTCTCAACTAAATCAGTTATAACTCAACAACCAAGGGTCCAGATGTAGAATCTTGTCTATGCATAGAAGATGTGATGTGATGTAATTTCTGCCTTTTCTGACTGGACAATATAATGTCACACAAAATTGACTTTCTGTGTCACAAAAACAATAGCGTGTTGCCTACAGCAATCACACTAACTAGCAAACGCAACTTATGCCTTATGTCTAATCAAATATTGGAAACAAATCAAAATAGAAATTCAAACTTAAGAAAAATGTATATAATAGCCCTGCTCTGTCTGAGGGAGTCTGCATGGAAAAATTTCCACCATGACATTAGAGTATGTGCTTGTGACACATAGAGCTATGAAGCTATGAAGCTAATGAGTATCAATGGAGGGTATTGTAGACCTACTGTACATTATGATGGCTGTGATTGGTATTTGCGTTTGTACATTGTAGATCTTTTTTGATCCCGAACGAAATGAAGTTGTCATACTGTAGCATGAATTCAATGCTTTGTTTACAATGTCCAACATTGTTGATTTTCCAAGTTGGCATGGAATGGAAACAAGCCTGGTTTTATCTAGCATTATGACCTATTCATCTCATATGATCTATTCATCTCACATCTCATGTCACTGGGTGTAAAATGCCCTGTGTTACAATGGATCAAATGTAGTTATTATTGTGTTACAAGCTCGCTCATAATGAACCATAATTGGTTCAATATTCATTTAATATTCCTGAAAATCCACAGACAGACCCAGCCACTTTCAACCTGTTCTTCATGTTTTGGGCATTTCAATAATAGGCAAAACATTTTCCTCAAACGTCTCAAAAATAGTTGACCTACAAAGTCGTAACAAGTAGTAAGTGTAGTGATCCAAAAGATTTTAGCCTAGGCACTTGGTCGCTAAGACGGTTCTCAAGATATACTGTACATGAATAACACACACTTACAGAGGTACAGAGAATCGTGCATTTATTGTAAGCCAGGAGAAAGATAATAGATGTTTACAACTCTGACCAAGTGACCAGATACTGTTTTAGTTTAATTTGTTTGAAAACTGAATCCGTTACTAAGAAGATTATCGGTAAAATCTATATTTATATTGTCATTTTAAAGTACACTGAAAATGTGTTTTGAATATATTTTCTGCTTCTAGCTCTTGGTGACACCTCGGCCCATGATAGCCTTCTTAGTGTTTCTCTCAGGTTTCAAAATGATTATGTAACACTTTGGGCCAAACAGCGCCACCAAAAGACCAAAACTAGAGGCTAAAATAGCAAATACTTCCACTGCATCTGCATATTTGCCTGGAGAGCTGATATATGCTGGAATGAAAGCTATCCAAACAGCACAGAAGATCAACATGCTGAATGTGATTAACTTGGCTTCATTGAAGTTGTCTGGAAGTTTCCTTGCCATGAATGCTAGGACGAAGCTGAGTAGTGCCAATGAACCAATATAACCTAATAATACTGCAAAACCAACTGTTGACCCCACATCACACTCATAGACTATCTTATCAATGTGGTACTTTGTGTTTTTATACGGAGTTGGTGAGGCAGATACAAGCCAGGCTATGCAGATTATTGCCTGGATGGAAGTAAGAGCCAGAACTGTTCCTCTCTGCTGCATAGCACCAAACCACTTCATAATGTCTGCACCCCCAGGCTTGGAAGCCTTGAACGCTGCCAACACCACCATAGTCTTTACCAAGATACATGAGAGACACAGCACAAAGCTGATGCCAAAAGCTGCGTGCCTCAGCTGACAAGTCCATTGCCTAGGACGGCCAATGAACAGAAGTGAACACAAGAAACATAGTATGAGTGACAACAAGAGAAAGAAGCTGAGTTCTGAATTGTTGGCACGTACCATGGGTGTGTCACGATGATAAAAGAAGATTCCCATGACAATGGCACAGATAAGTGTGCCTAGCAATGAGATGGTTGTCAAGGACATACCCAGATGCTCATGGTAGGAGAGGAACTCCATACTCTTTGGGACACAGTGGTCACGCTGGGGACTGGACCAGAAGTCCTCTGGACAACTGGTGCACTCTGTAGAGTCTAACAAAGGTGACAAGATTAAATAGACAGACAAGTAAAGTATCATCCAAAAAATCAAAGACAGCGTGCTACATTTGTGACATTCTAAACTTTTCCAAAATTATTTTCTTTTGTGTGAACTGTCACTCAACTAAGCCTGTGGACTTAATAAGGAAACGGGTTAATATTTGAGCTGAAATAGCATTTATTTAAATATTTTATTGTATTTGAATTATGCTAAAATGTTAAAGCACTTCATTGTTTTGTATACGGTATTTATGTCCAGAGAGCCACTATGTAATTAAGGCTTTGTTCACCTGTGATGTAACAAATTCCACCGCATGTTGTGGGTGTTAATGTACTATCTCCAAATACGCTCAATCACTTAATCAATAAACTCAATCAATCAACCAACCTGTCTGATTACTGATCTCTCCCTCAGAACAAGCAATGCAGTCAAAACAGCAGGCAGGTTCCCCTTTCCTTCTGGCCACACGGGTTCCAGGGGAACAACTCTCACTGCACACTGACCGAGGAGGCTACAGAGGAAAGGAACATTGGTAAATAACATTTCAGTCTAAAATAAATGACACCATGTACTTAATAGCTATGTTCCTAAAGCCGAATGAAGACCTTTTTGGGTTCAAAGTTCCAGACGATTTTGTCTTCATCCAGGATGAGTTCTTCAACTCCGGAGACCAACTTCTTGACCAAACCCACATTGTGAACCATTGTGTTTCCATCAGGGAGCCACTCCCAGTTCATGACATCATAGATTGGTAAAGGATCACCATTCTCATCAAATGAAACACCATCACCAAATGATGTGGTGAAGTTGACCTTTTCCAAATAATGCACAAGCTAGAAATGGTGATGAAATTATGCAGCAATTAAGAAGAACATAACATACACACAGACTACTGTATTAATTACTATTTGAAGTACAAACAGTAAAACCTGACAACTATTTTGTGAGGAGTATGAGAATGGGTCTTTCATTTCTGGGCATTGAAAGGAGCTACATCTCACCACTGTGTGCTTATTGCTGCAAGGGCAGCTGGCAGTTCTGAATCGGGTCATCTAGGACTAGGTTTTGGTATTTTTAAAAAAAATACTGACTGCTTTTTTGTGTTAAGAGATATGTTCACTGTGCTCTCAAGCAGGTGTCATTTAAATAGCACTGCAATAACTTAAAACATGTTTTTCTTTTTTCATGACAATTTCTCTGAATATTGATTAATATTCAACATTCACAAAGGAGTAATTCACCAAAATACTAACATTTTCTATTAATTGCACAGCCCATGGAGCTTTGAATTGAGTTTTTGTCATTCCTCCTGAGCCAATAATTTGATTTAGAACACAAAAACTCACCATGAATTCAACACATCTTGGCACGTGAAATTGATAGAAAAGTAGTTATTATTTATTTATTTATTTTTCTTGTGTGTGTGTGTGTGTGTGTGGGGGGGGGGGGCGGTAAACGGGTTACTGAATCAATATTCCACCTGCCATGGCTGTACTGCGTGCAAACTGGCACAACTGTGTCCAATGAAAGGCCCTTTTCCTGGCACACATTCCAATATGTCGTGGAGGGCATGGGCCAGGGCATATACAGCCTTGTACACATTGTACTCTACCCTGAGGTCAGACACATCCAACAGTGCAGTTTTTGCTGTTCCAAGGTCCTCTTGTCCAGTACACACCCTTCCGCCAGCATCCACCCAGTCGTTCGGAAGGGGTGGGAGTTTACACTGAAATGTGATCTCCCAAAACTGCTTCACCTGGGAGATAGACAGCATTGTAAAATTACAGTTGGTTTAAAGGGGAATCCCACCCATTTTCAACATTTTACTATGTCATTAATATACCTTACACGTTGTGTGGACATGTCACATGTTAACCCCCCCCCCCCCCCCCCATTCTGTTTCCTAGAAATGGAGGCCTAAAAAAACGCATTAACTTGGTGAAACACAACTTCATGATATGATCAAGTTGTTTCACCATGTTAATGATTTTTCTTTCAGACCCTTTTTCCCTCAGAGGGTACAAATGGACCCGCAGGGGTCCATTTGGTTCACATTTGTATCCTCTCAGTAAAAGCTTGAAAATTGGTGGAATTCCCCTTTAACTACTAAATGAAACAAAAGGCTCACTATGTTATTTCCATGGCTGTTGTTGGGGTCATTGTCGGGATGTATTTTTAACAAGAAGTCCTTGAGGCCTGGTATCTCTCCACCACGGATGGCGATACCCAGAGTGCCTCTCAGGTACGGCATGAAGTTAGGAGTCTGTAGCCCAGTATATGTCGTCCAGGACTCACTGGCCATCCACTGCAGGCCTGTTACATTCTGTTTTACCACCTAGTATGTTGAACACAATACATCAGCAAATACGCTATTGCTTTGCTTTGCTTTTGTATGGAAACCTTGTATGTAGGCTACATTAGGGCTGTCAATATTGGTGAGTTAACTGAGTTAAATGGTGAAATTAATCAGATTAAAAATGGTAAAGCAATTAACTATTCTTGAAAGACCCATCCCATACATCACACAATCCCATCCACTGCACTATATAGCACTATATCTGGATTGGGTGAAAAACACACACAAAAAAACAAGTTGGTTATTATCGCCATAACACAAGTTGGTTATTATTGCCAAAATTTACCACGAACAGCACAATGAAATGCCAGTGCAAAAGTACACAATTACAAAGCATTCATGAATCTTGAGCATGAATGATTGAATTGCACAGCAATTAAAACAAATGCTTGCAAAAAAAGAAAGGAAAAAAGTCAACCTATTTTTATTCTATATGTACCGTATGTACTCACGTCAAAATAGCAGATTTCAGATTACGGGTAATATTTGAATCATAGTGTTAATTTTACAAACATCAAAGCCTAACCTCCTCCATGAGTTCAGGCATGTGGCTTTCATATACAAATGCGATGACCACGCGAGCTGTGGACTTCCTCATCACAGTGACAATCCGCTGAAGTTCAGCTGGATCATAGTCCATGGGCACAACCTCCAGGTACGCCAGACAAGCCCAACCAGACTGAGCCAGCTCAGACTGTAAAGCTATGGCAGCATGGTGGCCATATGCATTATCAATCAACAGCATTCCTACCCAGGTCCACCCGAAACGCCTCATAATCTGGAGCATAGCTCGCACCTGATTGGATATAATGGAGATATAAGTGTTTATAGGCATGATTATTCACATAGTGAATTTCTACTCAGTTAACCCAATAGAAAGTACTAATAATTCTCTTTTGATGCTGCCAACAACTTCAGCTCCTGTGCATTAATTCTTATATGGTGATAATACAATATCTTATGCTCACTAGAGGGTGGTATTATAAAACTGCTATGTAGAAAAAATTGAATACGTTTTATAATTATAATTATAATTAACTCAACCCGCCAGAACAGTCTAGAATAGATTGTGCTCCTCCTGTTTGTAACTTGCTTGCAGGATGCTGTGCTTCCTCACAATACAGAGCCAGTTTACATGTGTCATATTCTTATTCTATCAGTAAATAATGTCTGCTCTTTCAACAACATGACTTATATGACTGAAATCACAACACAATATATCACAGTCTCTGTACTCTGTTTATAAATTGCGTATAAATGTATAAATTCACCTGGAAGGCATCACTTGGGACTGTTCTAAAGAATGACGGGAACTGGTTCGGGTCGCTCAGACAGGAGCAGGTGGCATAGTCACTTACCTGCAAAATGTTTGAAAAAACCTTTCTCTAATATAGCCAGACTACTCAATTATGTTATGAAATTGCAGAACTTGATTTCCAAAGCTACCTGGAGTAGCCTATTTACTGTATGTGTCTCCAAAGGTAATGCTGCAGCTTGATGATTCATCATAGTCATCTTAAATATGAACTAAATGTTTTTTCTTTGTCAGTTTTTCTAGCTAATAATGACATTTCAATTTCAAACACATTAATTTTAATGGGTGTGTTTACATCTTGCAATATATTCTTCAGGGCAGGCTATTTGGTCAGCTGTTTTTAAACATGCTTTATAAATCAAATTGACTGCACTTGCACTTGGGGTCCTTGCAAATACGATAAATCATTTCATAGCCTGTGTGCTAGTGGACTCCTAATGAGATGTTGTCATAATAAATCTGTTCATTACTGTACATGTTCTGTATAAATCATGGAGGTCTTGTGATCAAAATTAGAATAATGTTGGTGTGTACAGTCAAAATAAATAATTTAAAGAAAATCCCAAGGACAAATACGAGTCTTGCTACAGACACACATTTGTCTGTGACAAATACACAGACAAGTTGATGATCCTGGCAAATGACAAGAGCTTGTGAGTAAATTGGATCCATTTGAACACATGAACGTCAAAAGTAACTGTTATGTGCAAATACTTATACAGGACTGTATAACAATGAATGGTGAATATGTTCTCGGAAACGTACCATGGGCACTCTGTACAAGCCTAATACACTAGAGATGGCAATAGAACTTGTTGAGGATGCCGGGCCCACAATTCCGAGCACTGGAGGGGACCCAACGCATCCCTCATCCAATAGAAACTGCTTCTCTCTCCCGCTGACCAATGACAACACCGCATGGAATGCACCTCCAAGCGTGTGACAAGTATCATAGATCCTATAACCCAGAGTCACATTGGGCAGCAGGGTGCTCTTTCTGTTGATCTCATTGATGGCAAAAGCCATCGTTTGTGCCCGTCTAAACCCTGGAATGAAAAACCTATACCACAGAATGTTGTACTATAACTTGAATGAAGTGAATATTTATCTTTGTGGGAATACACATATACAATCTAAATACTAAGCAAGTTACCTGTTCTCTTGCTTGTACTGTAATTGTGGTACTCACCCATAGCAAGTGAGCTCTTGTCTCTTGGAGGTGAAGGACAGCCCTGGGTAGATAGGGATGAAGTGGATATAAAACAAGCCACCCAGAACAAAGTCCCCAGCCTTGTACATTGTGTTGAGATTAATCTGTTCCTGTAATTCACAAGAGGAAGGTGAGGAGGGTGGCAAAAGAGACAAGGAAGAGAGCAACATCAAAGGCATGCACAGATATGAAAGGTGTGTGTCTAGAGAAGCCCTCATGACTGTCTTCTTCCTCAATCTAACCCACCCTTCTCTAAATCCTCTGTCCAGTTGTCACATTTTATACACAGTGCTGTGCCATCCCCATAACACCTTATGGCACGATGTGATCTTTCACGCCACCCATTTGGGCAGAGGCGATAGAGGTCTTAACATGCATTATATTGGTGGCTTACGAGGTAGCAACCTGATTGGTTGAAATAGCCCTCTAGCCATGCTTAAATAAACATGATGGAACACCTATAAAACATCGAAATCACTCATATCCTAGTTTTAGTGACATGAGATGACATGAGGCCATTTTGAGGGTGACTGTTGTATAATCACAACATTACACTCGATTATGTTCTTATAAATGTTCTTTACTGTCATTAATGGCACATCTGCACCTCACCAGAGCTACGTTGCAACCTATTATTCACAAACTAGATACTATGGCAGGTATGGCAGCTGCCATACCTATTGGTTCCCTGATAAAATGTTGAAATATTTCTTCATGTATACCTAACTTACAAATATACAGTCAATGTTATCGATTTTGTCACAGCAATGGCTTGTCTGTGAGCTTGAGCTCCAGCTCTAGTTAGAGTAGTTAAATCCAGTAGTTGAGTAAATGTACTTAAGTTACTTAGCCCAATTAAGGAACGTTCTCAGTCAATGACAGTCCCTTAGCTGAAAAACAGACAGCTCACAAGTATTCATGTGGTGTTGTGTGATGGAAATGGTGATGGAAATGGTCTCAAAACAATTTTTGTATAAAATGTAATTGAAGCAAAACTCACAGGATATTTATAGATATATATATGTAGTTTGCCTGGTTTGGGTACAACCCACCTACTTTAAGTAGTGGCAATTATGTTGCACACGATTGTTGGTGTCAATATTTTTAGTGAATAAAAGTAAATGCATCCCCGGACATTTTCTGAGCCTTTGTGGTTTCGTCCAACTTGGTGGGCATCAAAAGAGAATGATTAGACCATTTTCTGTGGTATTGGTGTGGCTTTATCACTATTTGGGCTACCCAACTTAACATTGGGTCTTAACCTAAACCCTTTTGGTTGTTTATTTCATTTTAGATACTTGGATTAATGATGGATTAATCATGTTTACAGGGATTTACTTCATTGAATACATAACTCAATAACAACAATAAGGAAACATAAATTAAGGCTAAACATGGTTAGGAGAAAAATAAAACTTAAATGGTAAATGGTGCATTTATATTTATCCAAGGCGCTTTACATAGCTTGTGCATCACATTCACCCATTCACACACACATTCATACACTGATGGCAGTGGAAACCATGCAAGGTACCTACTAGCACATGTGTGTCACAAAGGGGGGGGGGGGTAAGTTTAGGTTTAGGCATAGGTCTTACTGAGGTTATGTTTAGGCTTAGGTTTAGTAGCGATCATTGAGGAACGGTCGCAACCGGTAATGCAAATTGATTTTGCTGTATTTCCAAACATTTGCTGCTACAGTATAGAAGTAGACAGAACTCATATTAGATTAATGAATAAAAGACACATCACATGACATCATCAGGGATGCAGAATCCCTATGTCATCAATATTATAGGCACATGGAAATCTCTGATGTCATCAATATCTCACTTCAAACCCTTAGATGCCTGTATATGGAGCTGACCTGTACCTGACATTGGATATGTTGGTGCTTCCCCATCCATCCTTATTCAGTGTCTCCCTTTTGACTGATATACCTGTCCATTCAAACTCTAGATGGGTCTGCCACAAAGTTGCCAGAATTGAAAGATTAGTCATATACAATAAAATAACTAATCCTTATGATCTGAAAGACATCAGTCAAAACCCATATAGTTTATATCTATTGCGTATGTTGTATTAAACAACCATTTAGGTTTTTGGTTGCCCATCCCTGTGTATATTCACTGTACAATATATGTTAGCTACAATGGTAAATGTCGTACTCTATCCTTATTTGACGAGAGTGTGTTTTGAAACCATCTAGTGACCCAAGGGACCTGACAATTAATTATGTTGAAAAGGTACACCTGTTGACTCACTATTTCATCATCCCTGGGCCATTGGGACACACATGCTTTTACCTTTCCAGCTCATGTTTATTTTGCAAGACAAATCCACAGAGAGGATGCCCTTAGTGCGGTCATTACTGAGATCTGTGTGTGTGGCTGCTCACATCCAATAGAGCAACAGTTGTAATAGACATTAGTAGCAGTACTTGTGCGCTCTGCTTGTACACTATGGCATGTATGACCTAGTAACAATACAAACAGATACGAGAAAGTATCTTCCTATCAAAAGTCACAGGCAATGTCAATGCTTGAGAGCATGACTGACCATTGGGGACCCCATTGCATCAAACAATACAACATTACTTTCTCACGGCACAAACCCAAATCTCATGATAGGACATAAGGATATAAAAATACAGATTTTTGTCTGTGTAGCAGTGATGGACTATTTTATTCTTTATTTTTTGGGGGGTGGGGGGGTGTTTTATACATTATTATTAAAGGTTCCTCTCTCTAATGAGAACGATCCTGTTCTCTTGATATCGTTATATGAGACAGCTATACCAACGAGTTAACTCATGGCTGAGTTAACTCACTTCTCATGATTAACTATTTAATACTGACAGCCTTAATATATATATTTATTACATATTACTATTAAACTTGGTTGAGGGAACATAGAGATGAGGGAACTTAGAGCTGAGGGAACTTAGAGCTGAGGGAACATAGAGCTGAGGGAACTTAGAGCTGAGGGAACTTAGAGCTGAGGGAACTTAGAGCTGAGGGAACATAGAGCTGAGGGAACTTAGAGCTGAGGGAACATAGAGCTGAGGGAACATAGAGCTGAGGGAACTTAGAGCTGAGGGAACTTAGAGCTGAGGGAACATAGAGCTGAGGGAACTTAGAGCTGAGGGAACTTAGAGCTGAGGGAACATAGAGCTGAGGGAACTTAGAGCTGAGGGAACTTAGAGCTGAGTGAACTTAGAGCTGAGGGAACATAGACACGGTCCCGATGACTCACAAGGCTCATCATAACCTCGGCGCAAGGCAAAGGTACAGTAATGGTGGTTAATTACCCTGCCGCCGAGCAGATAATATAAACCAGTGGTTTTCAACCTTATGATCCCAGGGCCCACTATTTATCCAGCATTTGAGCCACGGACCACCATTTGAGGACATTTTAGCCCCACAGACCCCAAAACTAAAGATTTATTTTGCTTTTGTCCACAATTCCAGGCTAGATTTGGGAAACCAAACAGTCAAACATACAGATCAAAATGACCATTAATCTTCTACATTCTCTAGTTGTGTAGACTTGGGCTAATTCACA
This sequence comes from Benthosema pterotum, assembly GCA_039105355.1. Classification (NCBI taxonomy): domain Eukaryota; kingdom Metazoa; phylum Chordata; class Actinopteri; order Myctophiformes; family Myctophidae; genus Benthosema; species Benthosema pterotum. Next base: position 17,320,370 of record CM076976.1, read on the forward strand.
TGATGAATATTTTAACTCTTGAGAGTGTAAACATGAAACCAAATTTACCCGCAAGGGTGCATTTTTACACTCATTTTTACACTCTCAAAGAGACATTAAGCAACTGCAGCTTCCGGCTACTGACAAACAACAGCCAAAGCAGCAGGGTGAGAAAGATCAAGAACGGCGTCCCACAGGGTTCGGTGTTGGGGAATCGATGCAGCGGTGGGGTCTAGCAGACAGTGCCCACTGTGAATGTGGAGACCCCCTACAGACTGTAGACCATGTCCTGACCAGCTGTCCCAAACACCGGCCACCAAATGGCAACCTGGGCCTAGTGAGCCTGGATGACGAGACGCTGGAGTGGCTTGCTACAACAGAGCTGAGGATCTAACGACAGCGACACACGCAAGAATAGAATAGTCGAATAGAATAGTCTTTATTTGTCATTGCACACAAAAGTTCACACAATTGCACACAACGAAATTGCTAGGGAGCTCCCATTGTACCCGTAGACCACACAGAAACATACAACAACATCGACACACAGAGTAAAGTACAAGGTGATATTTTAAAGTGCATGATGAATGGAAAACAGAAAACCAGTATATTATCACGGACCGGTTAGAGTGCATATGAGGGGGGACAGTCAAAGAAGAAGAAAGAGTACACCTGGTTAGCCAACTGTCCATCATTTAGACTGGGGACCACCTGGAACCCTCGCAAGGACCACTGTCTGCTGTCATGATAAATGTCTTGATATGCTGTTGTATGTAAAAAAAAAAAAAAAAAAAGAAAAAAGAAAAGAAAGAAAAATGAACAAAAAATGGATGCATATTTTTACGCACATGACGCACGCACACCCACGTGCACACGCATGGTTCAACCAGCCCCCCCTAGTCTAAAGTACTTCCCACGGCCTGATGTCCACGCAGCACCTCTAGGGTATACCATTAGAATGTTGAAAATGGGTGGACTTCCCCTTTAACCCTCGACCATTGTGCAAACCGTGGCGACGGCCGTCGCGGTAGAGGACTGCTTTCGCCCCCCGCGGGGAAGCTTCTTCACCTCGTCGTGAAGAGCACAGAGGTTTTCCGGAAGCTTACTGGAAACTTTTACCAGCTTGTGGTTGTTGTCAAACACTGATAGTGAGGCTGGAAGTGAGTGTCAGACTCACAGTGGGTGTGTGCAATGTGTATGCATGCACCAGCTATGCACTATGCAGGGCAGGCTGCAGCCGTTACGTCCTTGCTCGTTTGTGGGCGTGCAGACCACGCAGCAGGAATGTTTTGAAATATGAGTCGTAGCTCTCTCTCTGTCTGAGGCTCGGCCCGACACGATTGCCACGTCCGCTTATTCCCCGCATCTTTTGATTCAGATTCAAGAACTTTATTGTCATGTCAACAGGCAGTTGATAGGAATTTGTCTTGGTTCATGCTCAACATATACAAACAATATACATACAAGAGACAACAAGAAGACAGTTTGTGTTGTTTATATATAATTGAATTGGCCTTGTTTTGGCTTGGGAGGGTTGGCTTGTTTCTCTCAACACAAGTTGACAAGTGGCAACACTGAGTCAGGGGGAAACTCCTCCCACTGTTGGGGATTTCTTGTCCGGTGAGACAGGGGGGACATGAACTTTTTCATTACTTTTAAACGATTCCGCTGAAATGGCGCAACCAGAGCAAGTGGGACAACTGGACCATGAAAAGTTCTCCTGTTCCATCTGTTTAGATTTACTGAAGGATCCGGTGAGTGTACCCTGTGGACACAACTACTGCAGCAAGTGTATTGAGAGACACTGGAATCAGCGCAATCAAAGGGGCAAATTCAGCTGTCCACAATGCCGAGAGACGTTCGTCCCAAGACCCGAGCTAAAGAAAAACATAATGATGGTTGACATGATGGATATACTTAAGAAGACAGAAGCCCCCGTTGTTGTTCCTGAGCATCTCTATGCTGGACCTGGAGATGTGGCCTGCGATTTCTGCACTGGGAGGAAACTGAAAGCTGTGAAGACTTGTCTTCAGTGTCTGGTGTCTTACTGCGACACGCACCTCCAGCCTCACTATCAGTCTCCTGCCTTTAAGATTCACAAGCTGATTATAGCCTCCAGCAAGGTTGAGGAGAACATTTGCTCCCATCACAACGAGGTGAGGAAGATTTTCTGTCGTACTGACCAGGAGTGTATCTGTTACCTGTGCTCCATGGAAGAACACAGAGGTCATGATAAAATCTCTGCTGCAGCAGAAAAGGTTGAGATACAGAAAGAGCTTGATATCAGTCAGCTAGACATCCAGGAGAGAATTCAGAAGAGGGAGAAAGACGTGGAGGTCCTTCGCCAGGAGATGGAGTCCATCAATCACTGTGCTGATAACGCAGTGGAGGAGAGTGACACTGTCTTTACTGAGCTCACCACCTACGTCAAGGGGAAACGATCTGAGGTGAGGAAGCTGATCAGAGACCAGCAGAAACATGAAGTGAACCGTGCTGAAGAAGAAAGGAAGTGTGCAGAGCAGGAAGTCGCTGAAATGAGGAGGGGACATGCAGAGTTGGGGCAGATCTCGCACACAACTGATCACATCCATTTTCTAGACAGTTCGGCGTCTCTCTCAAGGATCAGTGAATCCACACACCCAGTCAGCAGCAATGCCCGTCCTCTGAGATACTTTGAAGATGTGGCTATGGCTGTTTCAAAGCTGGGGGACAAACTAGAGGACCTATTTAAAGATGATGGGACTGATGCCCCCAAGACAGACAATATATTACTGCCAGAATCCAAGACCAATATAAAACTTATAATGAGGTTACTTTTAGTGACTCTTGTCTTTGCAATTATGTTAACTCATCCCATGAGCAGCAATGTTCAACTATTGTTGACACACAAGGAGCATTTTGCGTTCAACTGTCTTGAGGGATACCTCAGAGCTGACTTCTTGGAATATAGATGTCCACTCACGCTGGATCCAAACACAGCACATAAAAACCTGGCTCTTTCTGAATCAAACAGAAAAATAACACATACTCAAGAACCAGAACCATATCCTAAACATCCAGAGAGATTCACTTTTTGGCCTCAGGTTCTGAGTAGAGAGAATCTTACTGGACGCTGTTACTGGGAAGTAGAGTGGACTGGATTTAGCGTTGGTATAGCAGTCTCATATAAAGATGTCCCCAGGAGTGATCGTACCAGTAGATTTGGATCCAACTCTAAATCTTGGGCTTTAATGTGTAAGATGAACGAATGTTATTTCCAAAACACTACTAAGGTAGTGCATCCGAATGAGAATCCATTCATAATAACTAAGGTTTACACAGGTCCTGTCCACTCCAGAGTAGGAGTGTACCTGGATCACAGTGCAGGTGAACTGTCATTCTACATGCTCTCTAACACCATGAAACTGATCCACAGAGCCCAGATCACATTCACCCAGACAGTCAAAGCTGGATTAATTTCATCGTTTGATAGAGAGAGTGCTGAGTTCTGTGACCTAAGTGAAAAGTAAATCAGACTTGATTTGTGTCTCATGACAATTGATTAATAATTCAATGTCCCCCGTCTCTCAAGATGAACTAATCTTGAGCCAAATTATTTGTTTGGCCTCGGATTTGTCACTCAAATCACGTTTATTTTATTTCATAATTATCTGTTTCACTATTTTGTTCTCCTAGTATTCATACAGTATATGTATAGCATCCCATCTTAAATAACGTGCATGGGTGTGCACAGTTATGAAATTATAACTGATATAGGATCTCCAATTATTTGCAAGGTCATATCTGCTCATACCGATTCTGACTAATTTCGATAGTATACAGAGGAGGACAGTGAAAACAAGCCTATTATTATAGACATTTTCAGAAAATTATGACTCCATTCTGATATGGATATGGCATTTTTTTTGGTCTACTAACTAGGTGTACCGTAATTGTGCTCGGGTTTTGATGTCAAATAATTTGGTTATTTCAGTTGTTCTCAAACTTAAATTTCAAGGTGTCACAGATGCAGGTTGTCGACATACATTTTGTCCCTCAAAGAACCCTGGGTGTCCCTGGACCCCCGTTGAGAACTATGCTGAAAAATGTTAATGTTAATCTGTGAATAGTACTTTGCTCCAAGGCTCCATGCTGTTCTCTCTGATGGTGTCTGAACATGGTGTAAGCAACGGCACCTTGCCTGAATGCCTTTCTTTGTTCTATCAAACCTTTGATCAAGCTATGTAAAAGACCATGTCACACCTATTGTTTATCATGGTACCCTGCTGAGCCTGGCCTGGGAGATTTACATTGCTTTGGCAAAGTAAATATTTGTTTTCCCATGTCGGTAAATCTCATTTGAATTGAATTCCCCAGACTCCACTTTATGAAAAACTAGTCTACTATGTGGTCTGAGTTCTCCCCTACTCCCCACATTCCTGGGCTGATAGCGCTTGGAAAATTGCAAACTGTCCTGGCACCTCAAAGAGACTCTAGGGCTGTTTATCAGCAGGTGGTAAAACCAAGGACACTTTGGGTTGAACAAAGAATATATTGTGTCACTATGAAATATGTGTGTACACTATTGCACTGTGAAAGTGTATTTTGTGCTTTATGACATGGAAAAGATTGACTAAACTAGGATAGCATATTGTCAAATACTCCTGGTCTATTATTGTGCTTATGTGAATAAACAAAACTGCTTCAGCAAAAGGGACTACATATTTGACTGACTGAATATGGGATATAACTGTTTTTCTATGTCTACCTGTATACTCATCTATGCCTATAGATACATAATCTGAACATCTACATTCCCCCATGACATAAATTATGAATACTAGAGGTTTAAGGTTCAAGATTGTACTTTATTGTTACAGAGTAACATCAGAGTAAAATTTGGCCTGGGGTGTCATAGCGGTCTGGGCACCCAGGCTGGATCCTGACAACGTTTTGCGGGTTTGAGTCTTGATCCTGATGACTTTGTTGCGGGTCTTCCCTCTCTTCCCACTTAACTTTTAAATGTGGATGTAATTTGCTAACGTGTTTCAACCAGCCAGTATTTGTGTGCGTCTATTGTGCATTTGGTCAATAGAATTTGTGCAAGGTTGTGCAATGTGTTATTGTCAATGGTTTGTATGCATCTATTGTGTTCACAGAGAGTAGCATTTTCTGTGTGCATCTATCGTGCAGATTCTATAGCTTTGTGCTCCTCCTGTGCATGTCCTTGTGCATCTACAGGCCAAATAATGTTGTTTTTGTTGTCATCTTTTGTCATGACCTGAGTTGGCTTTGTCTGTGGTGTAATCAAATTTATTTAAATCATTTTTGAAAAGTTAATGAGGGAAATGAATGGGGAATCCATTTCTGGAGCAAGGGCGAAGTCACGAGAGGGGTGGGACTGCTCAGCTACATTCCTATATTAAGTATCATTAATATTACTATTGCCATAAACGGTAACAACAAAATGTAAATTTGCATATCATGATTAGATGATTGGTCTGTGTTTTGTATGTTAAACTAAGTATAGTCTCAATTCTCTCACTGCTAAAGAGTGCATTTGTTAAGTATACAGGTAGGTCTTCCTGTCTCTCCAGCTCTTTAATAAGCAGAAAATAAATCTTTGGGCCATAATTCCATTAATATCCAATCAGGAATGAGAACACAGGATAAACAATTTAAATAGGAAGTATGAAACAGATACCGGTAAATGACTGGGGTTCTCTCCCCTGGATGGAAATTTATTTATACATAGTTATAGCCTACATTTTATAACCACCTACAAATACATTTTCTATTTTAATGTGGAGAGGTAAGAGGGGAGGTGAGGAGAGGGTAAGGTACCGGCTGTCTGTCCAGTATGGAAAGTAGGTGTTGTCTGTCTTGCCATGTCCCTCAACCAATTGGAAAGTGGGGTTTTAGAGGCAGGTTATCTAGTATTGACAATGTCTATGTATAGCCATGTTATGTACTAGAACACACCTGCGTGCTTTACTCTGCACAGCTCAGCAGGTTTGAGGGTACAGTACATGCCTATGAATGGATAAACTACACCATCTACTGGCGTTGTTTGATATACTGTATTTTATAAAGTAAGCCACTTGACAGAATGTGATCCCAGGCATGTTGAGTATGCAAAGGTTTTATGTTAGAAATGTCAAGTATGGATCTGCGACTTGTAGTAACTGCTGGATGCTAACTTGCATGTTGAGCATGTTGAGCAATTTTTATTCGTGAGCATGTTGAGCAATTTTTATTAACAACCTATACTAGGTAAAAAGCTTTATGAGGCATATTCTTGATAGTACAGTCAGCTAAGCACATTACATACAGTATACCTGTATATCAAGTCTGTGTAGGGTTTGTAAAACATATGATTGTTGTAGCCTACTGTGTTGGGCAGGCAGTGGTGCTACAGTACTATCAATACATTGACTTCCTTCAGGAAAGGATTTTTCTTTTCATAGACACTATATGCATGTTAGGCTTATCGTATTGCTGTAAGCTTTACAAATAGAACTACATTTGATTCAGCATGTGTAACTAGTATTGGGGTATCTTAAAACTAGGTTGGATTATTTCTTATATCACCCTTTTACAACATATCACCAGGTAAGTGACGATATAATGTATTAAATGATAATAATCAATGCAGGTCATCGGGTGTTCCTGCAGGTAAACCCTGAGTTTGATTTAAAACATCCGGTGTCATCATCAGGTTTACACTTTGCCCCTGTCTTTTTGCTGCAAGTCACTGTCTAAGAATGTCTAACCCTGCAGGCTTGTTGTGGGCTTGTAGATTATTTTTTTTCCACAGAATGTTAAGTTGATGTCACATCTACACAAACCCCATTCATTCAACTAAGATTCATAGTGTAGGCATACATTCAGGTATATCTTATCAAAGACACACTTAAATGAAAAATCAATTAATTCAAATTGCACACTTTAATGTTAGACACTGCCATCTATGAATACCAATAGACATTCACATGCTTCTCACAAAGGTGTATGTTCGCTCTTCTACAGAACTGTCTGTCCACGGAGCCCTTGCAGGCAGGACAAAAACAAACACCCACAAGGCTTTTTGAGGTAAGGAGAAGGATCTCTCAGTTGGGTCAGCTTTGCTTTCATCTCAAAAGGAAAATCAGCCCAGGATTTTCTACAAAGGCAGTTTAGAACAAGTAAAACAAACAAAAAACAAAAACATAATAAAACAACTGTGAGGTCTTGGTTTTGTATTTCCAAATGAAAAATCCATGATTCAAACAAAAGCTGGGGTTTAACAGTGACAGTAGTAAGTCTCCAGTCTATTGTAGCTTATTAAGTAAACTTAAAGAAGCAGTTTACCTATTTTCACTGATTGGACCTCACTAATGCTAAAGATAAATAATTTCAATCTACTCTGTCTCTCTTTGGAGGGCTGTGGGCAGTTCAGAAACCTGTCAACCAGTGACATCAATAATAGGGATTCCATGCGAAATTCTACAGCCTTTCTCATCCTGGAAAGTCCTTGAAGAAAAATACAGTGACCAGTCAGAAATGTTGTCATCTAATAGGAAGCATTAGTTAGTACCAATGAAAATGGGTCAAGTGGAAGAGCTCATTTAAGCTTGTAGAATATACTACAAGGAAGTCTTTCACATCCTGAGTTCATATCCAAAGACAAAATATTAAGAAAGAACAGTCACCAAGTTGGCAGTGGTCGACACATGGGAGGCATTGCAGGAAATGAACAAACACCATTTCTGTTGTCAGGAAAGGCTAGAAGAGCACCACCTATAAATGCATGCACTACGTCATGACAGTTGGGCTAACAACACTGCAGAACTGAAGACCTTGATGCTAGACTGTGGGGTCTAGAGTGTACTTGACTCAGGAGTCTAGTAAAGCCTTGTAACAGTCCAGAGTCCATACATTTGGCATGTTAAGAAATGTACTTCATGCTCAGTTATTACATTAATACTCATTACTGAAACGCAAAACAGCAGTGCAGTGTTGTCCTTCGTTTCCCAGTATTTTAGTAAAGCTCGCAGTAGTGATTTATTGGTGTTTATTCATAAACTGGTCCAGCCAGCTCTCATTGACTGCAATCCATTCCATCCAACTTCCAGCTGCCTCCCGGTGTGACATGTCACATCTGCCAGCTGGAATTACTGGACAGAGAAATGTCTACACAGTACAACTGGAGTGTCGTCCATTAACTCTTCAATCCCTCATATTTGTAAGTGAATCTTTCTGTAATCAAATAATACAATATGTATCTCGTATTAACAATCATCATCCTTTCAGTTTCCTTCATACTGAATGTTTGACCATTTTATGTACTGAAGCTAAGCACACAGTAGGCGTATACTTGTTGAAAAAACATTTGGTGAGTCCATGAGAAGGGATGAGTGATTGTGGAGAAAACACAACATTATTACCGTATATTACAGAATTGAAAGAAAAGGCCTTTTATTGGTGAAAGTTATACTGCATGATTATTAAATATTTAGAAGTGTTTTGGCGTCTCAGAAGTAGCATTACAGAACAAATATTACAGAGGAGGCAAACAAGGGCTTATGTGCAAGGGCTTGTTTGGGGGGCCAAACCTTATGTGGAAGGCCAATAAGGGTCTATATGGGGGGCCGATAAATGCTGGCTCCTTAGGGTGTACATTTTGAACAATAAAAATAATAGTTTTAATGTGCTGGCTGCACTCAGTCAGTTTTAGTTTCAGGCAATGAGAATGTATTGCTTACTTTACTGCCAAATGACATGAAATGGCCGGATGAGGAACGAAAAAAAAAAAAAAGACCAAAAATTGTTGCTTGCTGCACACACCCCTTTCTGGGGTTTGACCCCCTGCCCCCTCCGTGCTCTCTGCACGGCCCTGCTAAACATCCAGATGCAAACAAATGAATTACTTTTACACTCAGCCTTTGTTTGTAGTCCAAAATATTGAAAACAATAGCTTTAACCCTGATACCAGAAGCCTGACATAGAGCCTTGGGTTTGAATCCCAAGCTCTGCAAACCTTTGTTGCAAGTAACTCCTCGACTCTATCACTCCCTGTATCCCACCGGTCTCCATTGTAATCAATCAAAGTAAAAGGCATAAAAGCTCTCAAGATTTGTAAAAGTAACAAATCCCCTTCAGTTCCCATACTATGACATACTATCTTATCAAAATAAACGTTCTCTTCAAAATGAGAAAAATATAAGAAAAGTAAGGAAAAACAAATCCCCTTCAATGAGCCCAGTAGGAGAGACAGTTGACTGACAGTCACATGCTATCATGTCATTTCTCTTAGCAAAACAAGACTGCAGACGGCCACGCTGGTAGTGTGACTAGCTCTGGTCCATAGTGCTGTGGCATGGTACGTGTATTTTCACCTCTGCTATTCCCAGTTGCCCACACAGTAGACACTAGGGTTGGAACGATTGGAACGATTCCGTTTCCGCAATGGCTCCCTTTAAGAATTCCTATTTACTGTATATTTATTTTAAATATATATACTTTGGGGCTCAACACAACAAACTCAAACATAAATACAGTATTGCATACGTACAGTATTATTGGTGGGGGGGGGATGCTTACAAGACTGACTCTGCAAGTGTACACATAGAACCAGATGGACCTCTTACTGGTCTATTTGCTTACATGTGTACACTCTAAGGTGGTCCCTGGAATTGAAAAGGTTAGAGAACTACGGTATTTTAATATCTAGCAAACGTGAGGTCAACATCCAAACTCTGAGAGTGCGATAAATGGTTCCAAAGTGTGAATGGGACCGATTCCATTTCCTTGATGCCGGAGCCAGCTCCGCCTCTCCGGATTCCAGATCCCAATGTCAGCCAGTCTACACACTTCTGTAAGATACTGCCATATCATGATCTTCACGTGGTCGGATGGTGCTTCTGCTGGTGGATCCTGAGGTTCTGTTTGCCGGCAAACCTCTTGCCACAGTGTTCACACGCGAACGGCCGCTCGCCCGTGTGCACGCTCTGGTGCGTTTTCAGGTGACCCGACTGCGTGAATCGCTTTCCGCACTGCGCGCAGCTGTACGGCCGCTCGCCCGTGTGCACGCGCACGTGCGTCTCCAGGCTGCGCGACGACGTGAAGCACTTGCCGCAGAAGTTGCAGGCGAAGCGGCGGTCCCGGCAGAAGCGGTTGAGGTCCAGGGCAGGGTCCAGCTTAGACGAGGACGAGGAGGAGGTGGAGAGGCCCAGGGATAAGGGGAAGGCCGGCCCTGCCCCGCCCCCCAGCGGCTCCGACGTCTTGTGGTCGGGCTTGAGGTACGTCGGTCGGTGGTGTGTCGAGGCAGTGGAGGTGGACACCATGGCCGACAGGCCCTAGTTGTTGATGAAACGGATGACAAATTATGGCTAATTGATTTTTTTGAGGATCTGATGTTTTTTTGCAACATTCTAAAAATGCCTTTTAAATTCTGCCCTAAGTTAAAAAAAAAATCAAAAACATCTATACATAACAACTACGTACCGCAAAATGGTTTCTCAGATTGAAAAGTATAACCCCCAAAAGCCATTAAGTAAAATTAATCGCCAAGAAAACAATTATTAAACAATTATTACATAAACAATTGACAGATTCACCTGGTTGTTCCATGACGAGCACATCTCCAGCTCCATGTCGTAGGGCAGAGAGCTGAGCAGGGACACGCCCCGTTTCAGATCAAAATTCGAAGAGAGGGAGTCACCCCCGGGGCTGCCACCGGCGGAAGGTCCGAGGAGAAAGGGCTTCTGTGTCGCCGCCGGCGTTGTTGAGCCCGCGGGCGTGTCCGAATCGGACTCGGAGGCCAAGTCGAACACACCGTCTGACGAGTTGTCGTTCAGTCCCTGCGCCGACGGCCTAGGAGACCCCCCCAGCCTGCTGTGCTTGTCGTCGGCTGATTCCTCACCGCCCCGTTCCCACTGCAACAGGCCGCCGGTGGCGGCGCTCAGCAGAACTCCTGAAGGCCCCTCTTCACAGTCATCACGGTCCACTTTCTGCATCTCTGTACCTTCCGAACGGAACACAAAGTAAGGTCATAAACATGTCACGATCACAGAGAGTGCTTATTCTAAGCTCACGGATCATAAAAGCAGCTACTAAACCTAGCCTAAAGAGAAATCCCACCATGCTGACTCTTTCACATACCGTCAGCATTGATGAGCAGCTCTTCAGCGGGATGGTCATCGTTGAGATCTTCCACTGACGTCTCCTCCTTTATTAAAACTACGTTGGGCTTATTTTGATCGTCTGCCTGATGGGAGACACAACACATGCTGATAATGTCCCCCAAATTAAGGTTAGATGGGGGGAGTGTGACTGACACACACACACACACACACACACACACACACACACACACACACACACACACACACACACACACACACACACACACACACACTTCATGTATTATGGGCTCTGTCGGAAATGCGACCTGGTGCCCTGTTGTCCATTTGTTTATTCAGTGCATGGTTGTTTGAAAAGTCTGGTTACTGCACGCACTGAGCAACCTACCCCTGGAGATGGGGTTGGTCAGTGTGTGGTTGTTCGCAGTGTTGTATATGCATGCATGTGCGCCTGTGCAATGCTTAATTCTATCTATAAAAGTTAATGTCTAGTCAAAAAACATATTTTTGTCCAAAACAATACTTGATACAGTATATGTACACTCCCCCTCGTCCCCCCTCCACTACATCCCTGGTCGTTTGTAAATAAGGCATACTGAATACACTCACCACCCACTTCACCGCATCAAACTCATCGCACTTGTGGTATGGATTTCCAAATGCAGCTTATATATAGCGCACACTCGCATGCTATATGCAATCAACACTACACTGCCACATTCACCTGAGCAGCAACACACACCAATGTCTTTTCTCCTCACACTCTGCTACTCAATATTTACCTTGTTGTTTGTTGGCTATAGTTGAAAGCTTACTCTGCTAATTCTGATTACATACAGTACATTTAAGTTTTTGTGGCTAAATTGTACATTTTAATCATAAATACAAATTAGTATTAGTATTAATTAGTATTTAGGAATGACTCTCATTGAAAAAAAAAAGCTCTCTGTCAAAACTGTTGGACTGGATCGATGATTTACAGATGGATTACCTCTTTGGTTCCAGCTGGAGGTTTCTCTGGCACAGCCTCTATGGGCAAAACTCTGGCACTTCTCGTGTTGCTGACTTTATGTTGCTTTGCAGTCACTCCACTTGGCAAGGCACGTTCTGGGAAACACAAGATAAATGGTTGTTAGACTTCTTTACACCATAAATAGTTGTTAGACTTCTTTACATCAAACACACCAAGAGAATAGAATAGAATAGAATAGAATAGAATAGAATAGAATGCATTTCTTATGCTGTATTTAAGAGATGTAGAAAGACAATAAAATCTGCACTCTCAATTACAATATGTGTTTTGTTTAATAATGTTGGAGATTATGCTGAAATGTGCCTGTGTTTGTGTGCTGTATGTTAACTGAAGTAAGGACAGTGAAGAATGGGAACTACGGATCGCATGTCAAAATCAATCATACTTCTTTGAAGTGGTTAAACAAGTAATGAATGGTAGAATGTCAATTTGTTATAACATGTTGTTAATAACGATGTAATGTGATATACTTTCCCCATTTCGTTGTGTTCGTGACACTTGTCACAGTTGATTTGGCAGTGTAAACGTTTTTTTCGTGCCAATAAAGCTCATTTGACTTGAACATTGAATTATAAAGCTAACCCGGGGTGAAGTCCATGTGAAGATGCCCGGCCCCGGCGGCCTCCTGTCCGGGGTAATCGTCTTGGATGTCCGCCGGGCCCCGGTGCTGCTGGAGGTGGAGCTGGTGGTGTCTGCTGCCGCCCCCCTGCCCCGGCACGACGTGCCCGCCCCGGGCTATGATGGTCTCGATGAGCTCCAGCTTGCTCCGCAGCGCGTCGTTCTCCTTGTGGCTGCGGGACAGCTCCAGTTGCAGCACGGCGTAGCTGTCGTCCACCAGCTCGCAGATCTCTGCCACCGCAGCCTTGGTCAACGCCTCCATGATGGAGGCTAGCTGCGAGTGGAACGCCGTGTAGGTCGCCATGGTAATCCGACGGTCTCTGTCTCTCTCTCTCTCCAAGATGAGATGATAAAGCGATCACACTGCAGACATCGAGATAGGCCGTGTCTGTAGATCTGTTTAGATGTTGTTGGAGAGTGTGAGATCCGACTCGGTGGTGGTTGTGTTATGGCACTTTTTGTATCGTTGTTGGTTGTTTTTCTTGTCCCGGCCCGGCTGATGGATATCCGATATGTGGCCTGCCTGCTAGATTGATGGATGAATGGAGCGTTTCTGTTTGTTGATGGTTAGATCTCCTCCTCTTCCTTAGTCCACACAACATCCGTTTCAGAAGCGCCTTTCAAAATAAACGTGATCCTTCGCCGTCTATCTATCAAATTGATTGCTCTTTAAAATTTTCGATTAAATGAACTAGCCTGGCTAAAGCCAGACTGAATCAGCTGTTGGCAAAAAAGGCTGTCAGCAGATTGTAAACCTATTTCCTACTCCGGAAAATTGGGGTGGCCAATCAGGACACAGTATGTAAATATATTTGAATGCTGTGTCCCGATTGCCCACCAACATTTTCTGAAGTAGGAAATGGGTGTAGCCAGGCTAGAAATGAACATGGGGGACAACTAAAAATGCTTACTACTGTGACTGTCCTTTGAGAGCTTTTTTAACGAGGGATTTTCCATTTGCAGGTATAGAGAACATGCAATCATCTTTGCAAAACAATTAGCTTTCCATAGAAATAGGCTTATGCTGTCGCAGCACCGGTTTTCATTCACTGAAAAAAACTTTTAAATGACAACTTTATTATTATTTTTTAACTAAGGTTCATGTTTTAGTTATAGAGAAAGTAAAAGACCCCCTGTCAACAGCTAAAATTCCTAAAGCAAATTTAGGAATTTTAGCTGTTGACAGGGGGTGGGGCATTCGAAGCAGTGTGTACTTGACTTGTACTGTACTTGTACTCTCATAATAAATTTTTCCATTAATTAACTAATTAATTCATTAATTTGTTTGTATTATTAACTAAAGTCCTACTACCCCCCCAAAAAATAAAAAATAATAATAATAATAATAATAATAAACACTGTGAAAAAACAGTGTAGACTGTTGTGTATAAATGCACAACAGTGTATTTACATGGACAGCAAGTTGTTTTGCCAATCAGTCACTCTGAGGGCAGGAGACACGCCCCCAGGTGCATATGTCCATTGGCATTCAAGACCAGAAAGTGTTTTTTGACACTCAGTGGTCATTTCTGGATTTCTACGGGATGCCACCAAATGTACCTGTATGTGTACTCGCTTTTTATGTGATTTCTTATTTGGTCAGTCAAAAAAGCAGTAGCATTTAACAGTCTCAGCTGACTCTTATTTTGAAAACATCAATGTGCGGAAAAACAGTACTCTTCCTGCGGATCCTTTGTTGTGGTGAAGAACATTATAGCTCTGGTAGCAGGCATGTCTGGTGATATCCAACGGTTTGAAACGCAATGGATGATTTTGTTTTAAAGGGGGGAAATAAATGTGTGCATTTGAATATCCTAGCTGGAAAATATTTATTTTAATAAATATTTATATTATTTTATGAGCTCAGTTCAACATACGGGAGTCAAACGAGAGCGAATCTCCTACTGGCTTCTCCCTTCTTCTGCGCGTCATTACGGAAAATCCGTGCTCTTCTCTTTTCGCGTTGAGCGGATTCGCTTCGATGTGAACGGGTCAGTCAGGCGGACACAAGCGATAAAAGATGGCCGCCGTTCACGTTCTGAACCCCAAGGTGCTCCAGGAGCAGCTCAACATCATCATGGGAGCGCTAACCAAAGCTGCAGTGGCAGAGATATGCGAGGTGTGTGTGTTAATTAATTGCAGTCCATTTACTTCAGTTGTGATCAAGTGTAAAATAACCTAGCGTTTATACTGATTTTGCTGAAACCCCTGAAGGACCCCTGGCTGGGAGGGACCCAGAGGGACCCCTGGGACCTCACTCTGAGAACCACTGCTTTACATGATTATTGGTACTGTCACTGTGTGTGTACCCTCAAAGTTCAAAACAGAGCTACATGATTGTGTCCTGTCTCCATTTAGTGAGACTAACGATGCATTGATTAGCATATTAACACAAATAAATAAATCATGCACTATGGCCAAATAACTAGCCAAACCTTTTTAATGTTATACATTAAACATGTTTTATAATAGTGCCACTAATTGAGCTACAGGCTGACAGTGTCTCACTGCAAGGTGATGTGAGCTTGCCTACAGTATTTACTCTACTTTTGTGCACCTACTGTATACCGGTATATTCTTTATTTTCAACAGATTCATTCATAGGCCTACAAATGAATGGAAATAATAATAATGTTATAATATCTCTATCCGTAGGTGGTGGATGAGGGCTATGCAGTCTTGCAGTTGGAGATCACTCGTAGTCGTCAGGAGAACGAGGACCTCCGTAAGAAGCTGCACCTCATCGAGTCCATCATTAATGTACGTGGGGGTGGTGGGGCCATCGGTGGCGGGCTCAAGGCCCTGACATGCGACAGCGATCCGGCAGCGGGTGGTGGTGACACTGCGGATGTAGTGCCACGGGTCAGTGATGAGGGGAGCACCGCTGGAGAGGACAGCAGCGCTGCAAGACAAGAGGTAATTATAATCATTATAATAATAATGATAGGGTTGCTGCAAGCAAATCGTAGGCCGGGGGAGGATCCTGTTTCTTGTAAAGGTTTAGAACCACTGTTCTAGGCAGTTCATCTATTGTTGATTACTTTTTTCCAACTAAGTGAATGATCTATATTCAGTATATTGGTTGTTTTTTTCCTGACATGATCTACCCAAGACAAAGTTTCGGTTGTGATGATGTGTGATGATTCGGTCTCCATAGAGAATTTGATTCCGTTCTTTTATGGTTACTTTTTAGACTTGTTTCTAATCCAAACATAATGTGTACGTGGTTTGTTATTTATTATTATTTACTAGGACCCGTTGCGAATATACAGTATGAACACCAAATGATGTACAGTGTAAATTGAATTAATAGATCATAACAGTGTGGGTAGTGAATTAATAGATTATAGCAATGATCATGTACATTTCTGCTTGCTTTAATGTAATTGTGACTGAGTATACTTGATCATGGGGGAATGGGAAAACAATTGTGGCAAAGTAAGGGGGCCCAGGTCAGGAACGTGTTGATGAATCTGATTTTACTTTTGTTGCATTAAAGTACACACACACACACACACACACACACACACACACACACACACACACACACACACACACACACACACACACACACACACACACACGCATCGCTAAAGTTGCTGTGGAAGTAAACATCATATGTGAATACAGCGGTCGGTGAGGAAGTAAAGCTGCTGTACCGGACCGAGTGCGCAGCGCTGAGAGTGACACAATATGATGTGCCCATGCAGGGAATTGTGAAGAAGTTAGGCTGTCGTCGGCATGCAACCTGTCCTTGTGCGCCTGGTCTCTCTTCCATGCGAGAGTCGACTGTTGTTAGCTTGTTTTTAGCGAACACCGCCGTTGTACGATAGTAAATGAATAAATGTAGTCGCAAATGCGATACCCATTCAACTGTAGAGCCCTGAGTGGGGGTGTGGCGTGCCTCCTCCTCCTCCCCAACACCAACACCGGGGCCACTATCAGCTGCGTTGCTGGTGTAGCAGTGGAAATATGGCAATGGGGTAACAGCGATAACGGTGGCCTGTGAATTGTGTAACGTTAGGGGGCCCCGTCGGACTTTCCCATATAAAGAAATTTTCATGCACAAATAAATTCATTATTAATCAAGGATGTGTTCATTTGAAGTGAGTCTCTTGCTAATATTATGCTCAATGACCGTGTGAAAAATCAGAGTGATTGATGCAGTCAGACATTCAGACAGACATTTCCTTAGTTATAGTATTGATGATGATGATGATGATGATTATGATTTAGTATGTGTCATCATTTGTACAATTGGTATTGTTTTGGGCAAACTTTATTTGTTTGATTCAGTTTCCAGATGTGGTGTTGATCAAAGATGAGGATTCAGACTCCAATGATGACAGCTGTGGGGAAGGTGAGTACAGCAATAGACAGTTGTCGCCTGGATCGATGGCAGGTCTGCTCATGGATGCTGTGACAATTCAAGCATAAAAAGAAAAAAGGCTCAACAGAATCCAGGTCTGGTCAATCTGGTCAATCGCAGACATGTGCAGGAAACAAGGTGTGCGTGACAATTTCACAGGACTGCACACACGTAAATGCAATACGAGATAATACTCATGACAATACTAAAGATCTCTTAATTATGTCACCATTATGTCATCACCTAAACCAGCCAATTGGAGTACTTTGAGGTGTCGACCGCAACAGCAAACCGAATGCTTAAACTTGCGCTGTGTCTAAACCATAATATTTATTCTCAACTCCAACTCCATCTCTAGCCATCTGGCTGAGAACAGTGGGCCTCCAAGCTCACAGCATCCACTAATTTGAAACCAACACTCTCCAAAACATAAGGTTTGGGGATCTGTTGAGAATTGAATAATATTTTTAAACAAGACACCCCAAAATAAGCGCTTTTTAATACATTTCATTGATTCAAGATTAAAAGACATCCTAGCGCTATTTCTTTTGGAACTCAGAGACACTGATCTCATTCTCAGGTACTAAGATCTCTTCAGAGGGAGGGTGCACGGGGGGAGTGCCGGGCGACAGGGGCACAGCCAGGAGCAAGAAGAGGATCTGGCCAAGCAACGACGAGAGCCCCTGTCCACCTGAGAGCAAAATGGGCACCCTTAAAACACCGTGCTTGGGGAAACGGAAGGGTTTTCCCCAGTACACGCTCGAGTCGCCTTCACGAAACCCTGGTTGCTCCAGCCAGCTAGGAGGTAAGAACAATAGGGTAGTGGTTCCCTAAGTACCTCAGGGCGAGACCCAAAAGAACCTGTCAAGAGTTTGCGGCTCGGGACCCAAATTTGAACATGTCAGGTCTACAAGCTTGTAGATCAGCTATTTGCACTACTTGATGATTATTATTTTTTATTCATATTATTGCTGATTTGTTTGTTTTTTTAACATGCATGCAAATAATCATGTTAATCATTATTAATGTTTTTTTATTTACAAAAATAATCAACATTCGAAATACAGTTTGGGAAACTAGGCATAGGGCATGTCACAATTATTACATTGCTTATTCATCTAGCTTGAATTAAATATTTGTCCGACTCATTAGTACATTATTTATTCTGATTATTGTTAGTGGTCCTTGTCACCTTACTAGGAGGCCTGGACAAGGAAGCAGGGGACACGGTTTGCTCCTACAGTGCACAGATGGACCCAGATGTTCACTTGGTGCTCCAAGAACGGACCCTGGTACCCCCTATGTCAAGTAGCAGTAGACATGTCACAACCTATTTTGGAGGTAGTGTTCATCTATAAATGCACCAAGTGTGTGTGTATGCATGTACGTCTGTAACTTCTTATATAGTATGATGTCAGGAGCTTAATAAAAGCTTCTCACCATCCTCCTCCTCCATCTCCTCTCTTACAGGTCACACTAACAAGGCATTGATCGAGTCGTGTCAGACCCCGGTGAACAAAGCAGAACTGGACTTGAGTTTGTCTTGGACCAAGCAGTCTAAATCTCAGATGGCATTCCCTCCTCCCTCGTTCCACCCAACCGAGGCATCGGACAGCGAGCCGTTCGGCCTGAAGATCCTCAGCATGACGGGCTCCACCTCTACCGACTGTCACCTCTCCGAGAACAGCAACTCTGTCTTCGAGTACGAAGACTCGGACGCAATGACCTTTGGCCTTTACCGTGACCCGTCGAGTCTGCACGGCGATCAGTTGGCCTCTAAAGGTATGTTGTTTCATACATACTGGTGGGATTGTGACCCACTTTTGTTTTGCAGACCTGTTTTTTGCAACTAAATGGCCTGTCGGCGGGAATATTTTTGGTTTGAGGCAAGAAGAACCCCCCCCCCCCCCCCCCCCCCCCCCCCACACACACACACACACACACACACACTCTCTTTTGTGTGTGTGTGTGTGTGTGTGTGTGTGTGTGTGTGTGTGTGTGTGTGTGTGTGTGTGTCTTTGGTCTTTTGTGGTCTTGCAGCTCAGTGATTGGAATGGTTACTCTGTGGTCACTCTTTATATTCTCTCTATGCAGGCAAGCGTTTTGTGTGCAGCGTCTGCAATAAGTACTATGCCACCTCCCAGAACCTGGACGTCCACATGCGCATCCATACGGGAGAGAGACCCTTCAGTTGCTCGCAGTGTGGGAAGAAGTTCACCCAGTCAGCCCACCTCAAGTCCCACCTGAGTGTTCACACAGGAGAGCGTCCGTTCACGTGCGCGCTCTGCTCCAAGAGCTTCATAGTGAAATACAGCCTTAAGCTGCACATGAAGAAATGCCACGCTGCCGGCATGTCCTCTGATGGCATGAGCCCCGGTTCGCTTTAGGCAAAGTGAATGAAAACGATGTACTCATTTTTTTGTCTTGCATTGGCATCACAGTGAAGACAGACGGGTAACAGTGCATTTGAGTCACGGGGGTGTAATACCTGTATACTACCGAGCCCAGGAATTGCACTGGTCAAGCTCTGTCAGGCTTCAGAGCAGGAGCCATCAAACAGTCTTGTCAGTGGCACATTTTTAAAAATATTTTTACACCCCTTTACAATGTTCTTATTTTGGCTGTGAGACACCAGTTACTGAAGGTCAAGTCTCTGGATTTTCCTCAGAATATGAATGACGCAATCTGCAGCGCTGTCACCTCACAGCTAGAAGGTCCTGATTTTGATTCCTGCTGGTTACGCTGTGGCACTCGGAGTGTGAACCCACTGCCAAAAATATAATTTATTATAAAGAGAAGTTACTGCTTTGTAGGAAAGGGGTCTCAAAGTAGATGTTTTGTAGGATTAAATTCAACACTGTGTGCACATTTAGAATGAAACATGTTAAATAACAGTTTGTATTTATTACTTCTAAATCCACTTTTCAAAGCAGACATTATCTAATCTATCTTGTTGATAGATGGTGCAAGAACGCATTAGATCTATTCTAAATATGCTTTGACATTTAATGTTTTAAACATTAAAAACAAGGACTAGTTAATGATTGTATTTAATAGCACTGATGGGTTATTAAAATTCATATGACTTGAAGACAACTTTGTCCAATACCCACAGTAGTAGACAAAGTACTCAATCCCAGTATTTCAGTCAAAGTATGTACTATATCGTCTGTTGGTTAAAAACCTGTCTAAAACTGCAAGTTTTCAAGATTCTAATTTTTAAAAAAGCAAAAAGATGCAGATAGGTAAGCTTGTGGATCTACTTTTGAAGCTTTTGTGTAGCTCTGTAGAGTGATAAACTTGGCCACACACACACACACACACACACACACACACACACACACACACACACACACACACACACACACACACACACACACACACAGGTTAAGAGGTTTTACCTTACAACAATAACTACTCTCAGTCAAATAACTACTCCCAGTCAAATATTACTCAACCCCAAGCGTTTTTAGTCATATTTGTACATGATGTACTGGACTATATATTGTTTATAAAATACTTAAGTATTCAAAAGTACCTGCTTTATACTAAAATACTCAAGTATTCAGAATTGCAAAGTACAGTGTACTATGTCAACCACTATTTCTGTTCCTTAAGAAAAAAGAAAAGTAACGTTTATTTACTCAATTGATGAGCCACAAATACTACTACATCACCTTCTTCATCTTCTCTGAAACTAGCAGGTGACAGTGAAACATCAAAATTTCACTTCTCCTCGGCCAATGTGTAGAAGTCTTTGGTTTTAGAGAAGGTCTCCTTTGCAATGTAAAGTGCTAATTCAGAGATAAATCTTAATTTATATATTATGTTATTTAATAAAATCAACTCTCAGGCTACAATCCAAGAGTATGAGTTTCAGCTTATAGTGATAATTCATCAAAAATGGTCATTTTATTGTAATTTTAAGTGAACAGCCTAGACAGTTTTTATTAAGTTGTTCAATTTGATAGTAAGTTATTTGATATTAGTTTTGTTCTATTTTAATAAAAACGTTGATTTGCTTCCAATATATATATATATATATATATATATATATATATATATATATATATATATATATATATATATATATATATATATATATATATATATATATATATATATATATATATATATATTACTTATAGCCTCATTCATTATTTTTAATTATAGCCTGGGAGACACAGGCCCAAAAACTCAATGGGTAAGTATTCATTGTTTTTCCCATTCACTTGGACATTAAGGTCCACAGAATGAGAAGTCTGCTCTGCCGGGAAAACAAATAGTTGTGGACATTTTTTGTATACCCACAGCATAGACAACCAATCTATCATTTCATCGTACTTTAAATACCATGTGACAAGTGAAACTTGGGTGTTTTCATGATTCTGTATCCATTCCAAGCATTAGTGTTGCACCCAAAAATACTCCCTTAGGAGTGGGTTCAGAATATCCCCAAGTGAATAAGGAAAGCTGGGCAGTACTGGGTACTTTGCAGTGATGAAACAACGCCCCCTGTTGGTAAAGTAAGCATAGGGACAGGTGTACAGGTACACATTTAGGGACAACGCTGGGCCTTGGACTGGTTGCACCACTCAAAAAGTGAAAACTATGTCATGACACATTGAGTGGCCCACTGCCATTACCAGTGGGCCTACCACTTGGGATTTTTTGGAGCAACAGTCTGTCTGCTTGTCTTGATAAGCAATAGGCTAATTAATATTCAACAGAGAACAGTTAATATTAGTCTTGAAGCGATGAAAGGAGCCCACGTCTCAGATTTCCTTTTTTTATTAGTGTGCCTCTCTCACCTATACATAAATCTAATGTGTCATATTGCAAGTAAATCCTGATATAATCATTAAAGATTAATTAATCGTTGCTAAAGGCCCATTTCTATCTGCCAGACAATTATTTGCAAGCATCTCTTGTCCAAGGCATGGAATAACTGAGATGCAACTCAATATGCTCATTTCTGCTCTTCCTCTCGATAGGTTGATCTCTGTAAAAGGATCCCCAGAATAGCCTAGATGATTACTGATTGGTGTCAAAATGCTAAGATTTTTTTTGTGGGGCCTGACTGCCCCACCAAATATGATGGAATGCAAACAAAGCACATTTCAAAGATATTTCAATTTCAAAGTGCTTATACTTTAAATGATTTGAAACACTAGTGCTACTAACTAACTGCAGTTGTTTCACCACTAAACCAACAGCATTTCATCATTGAAAACAGAAAACTCTCTGAAGTCAGGCCTTTAGCTTTATGCATGCTGCGTGTCTGTTGCAACTTCATCAACTGGTGTTATTATTGATGCTTGCTGAGATTACATTTGATATGAAGAGAATGGATTCCGTTTTTCCCAGGTGCAATGATAGGTTGTTATCAATGAGCCAGGTGCAGATTCATCCAAGCTGAGGGCTTTTTAAACCTGCAATTTGTTTCTATTTGAGACAGGCAGTGCATGGTCACCCACAAACAGTTTGAACATCTTATTTTCCCCCAGCCAGTAGCTAAAGAAAAGTGTCACCACTGAATTTATTATTAGATGTTGGTTGATCACCACATTTCAAGAATCGATAAGTTATCAATACAGATTTTATGTCACCAAAGCTACAAGAAGATATAAAATGCAAGGTCCTCCTTGGGCTATTGTGTAATTTTTATATTGTGTTATTGTTTTTTAATCTCATTGGTTTTAGTTGAGCAATGATTAATAGATTGAAATCTGTAAAGTTTGTAGAAAACCGTTCAAGGATTGTGACAGCTCAGGCCAATAAGTGTGTTTAAATGATTGGGCTGATCCAGAATCAATCAGATAAATACACAAAATACTGTTCTCAGTGTGACTTTAACATTCAATGACGGATTATGAATGAATATTATTTATTCCTTCAACCATATAGGGGATGCACCGTTCCTGGAGGTACTGCAATACCAGGTCGATGCGTGGAGTGGACGGAGCAAGCCCCTATTCCATCTCCCAGTTCCAAAAATCAATTTAATATATGGTCCCCGGATAGGGGACGTATCAGATATTAAACTGATAAGAACAGATACTACACTTGATCTTAGCCAAAAGGCCGAGAAGCGATACCGGCAACGCTTTCGGAAAGGTCGAGTCACTGCCCGCAATAACGATTACCTTCATGGTTTATTCAGAGCCTTAGCATATAGACGGAGTTACGTAAACTCCGTTCACTGCGTAGGGTCCAGCCCAATGGCGCATCATTTACACAGAATTCTATTGAGAAAGGGGACAAAAACAGGGACAACCGGAAGTCACGGAATGCATTGGAGTCTATGGGCTCACCCGCGAGTACATTAACCACGTGACCGGGCAGTTTTCTGCCCCATCAATATCACAACCTTTCTACTATTGGTTTATTCTTGTATATTTTAAACATCATGTGACGTTGCGCTGTGCACAACAGTTCAATGCCGCCCTGACCTCGTGAAGTCAAATAAAAAGAAAAAGAAAATGAGAATGAAAGTCATCTATGATAAACGTTACACGGCGCGTAATTCGTCGCACGACGGTTTCGCGCAACGAAAAACATTAGAGCTACAAGCACACGGCGAGTTACGATGTTGCAACGCTCTGGGTTTGTAGGTCTGCTTTTGTTTTGCGATACGTCACGTTGCTTCCCGGTCACGTGCCTCAGCAGAAACCAATAACAATCTGAGTAACCAGACGGGCAGAAACTCCTTTAAATTAATGGATAACCTCACCACGTAAGGGTTAGTAAGTTTTCTTTCTTTCTTATAGTCCTTTTATTATCTTTATCCTCACAGTAGTTTTTCTAGCCTGTTACTGGACCTTTACTTTGTTTCCGCCTTTTCTTTTACACAGAATCATCATATTATCATGATTCATCATTTAAAATACTTTAAGAAGTATCAGTCTTGAGGTCAGGTGTGCTTGAATTGTACTGTAAATCCAATTCATTCATTCATTGAGTGAACGTGACCGAGTGAAACAAAAATGGTCGCCATGCATGACAAAATACAAAATTACGATATATTAATTTGGGCGAAATCTTTAGTTTGGGTCTGTGGGGCTAAAATGTCATCGAATGGTGGTCCGTGGCTCAAATTCTGAATAAATAGTGGGCCCAGGTATCAAAAAGGTTGAAAACAACTGATATAATATAATATAATCAAAAATAATATTCTAATGAGTTGAACCTAAAGCGGATGCGTCGTCATGGTGACGTTTCCTCAACACTTCCGGGTTGTTCCCTGAGTGTTTACAAAACGGTACCGGGGGGAGATCGAGATGCTGCCCCACAGCAACACCATCACCACGGAGGGTTACAGTAAAACTGGCGTTTGACAACGTCTGGAACCGTTTCAAATAGCTCTTCTTCTGACTGGAGGGAAGCGCCGTCTGCTTGTGTCTCTACATACTGTATACAGTACACACAGCAGGCAGACGCCAACACACAAACACAGACACGCACCCACTTACCTACACACACACAACAATGTCCGGGGCCGTGGCGTTCCACACGCAGCTCGCCTCCATCATGGAGGTAAGGCCTGGCATGGTTATTACTAGTATTACATTATTGTGGTGATGATAAATTACTCTAATCAGTGATTTCCATCCCCAAAAGGGACCGGTGGGTGGGGGTCACCCACCATTATCTGGGTCTGTAACTCAGATAATGTACAAGTGGAACCACTTAGTCCCATTTGTATACCCTCAGAGTTAAATTATTTGCAATATGCATTGGGGCCACGGAAATGCCCGTAGCCTAATTCAGGACAAACCTGGAGGTTTGACCTGATCGTTAAAAATCACTACCAGAGGTGTAGTTTCTTCTCTTATGGGGGCTTCCTTGGCATACATTTTATAATGGGGCTGCGCAGGCTACTGGGTGTCAATTTGGGGGGGTCCTTGACATGAAAAAGTTTGTGAACCACTTGCATAGAGATATTTACTGTGAACCTGATCCCTCATGTACATAATTATCTAAAGAAAGACTCTGGGTAAATGGTCTGAACTACAGTGTATTGTATTCATATTTTGAACATGACTATACATCATTTTCTATCAGCCATAAACATACCCTTCAACAACTTCATGTTTATGCCCATAAGCCATAGTGTAAGCCATTAATTATTTTCACTCAGATGCCACCAAAATGTGGAATGCCCTCCCAACAGTCATTAAGACATGCAAATACCTTGACTCCTTCAAAATAGGCCGGGGGCCACCGGAAAAAAATCATTGCCATCAAAAGAGACAAGAGATATTTGGTATCACTACGTTCGTATGACATCCAGGAATGCAAAAATGTGTGATAACAGTTTCAGAAGAGTAGCTGAATACAGGTTTTGGCCTTTATATCTGATAAAATGTGTTTTTTCCTTCATAATGTGAAATGCATTGATTTCACGCCCCATAAATGTATTGAACGTTAATACAAAGTTGAGCATTACAAACGATTTGCTACCAAGTACATGTCTGTATCTCCTACGGTTCTCGAGATACAGTTTATAGGTACTTTCACAGATTGAGGAGAGCAAGACATTCATAACATTGATTGTTAAGTCAATCAAATGGTGATACAGGCATGAAAATTGGTACACACTCTTCAAACTAGGGCTTCACATTTAATGAAATCAAGGTTTCAGAATTTGGACAATGTAAAAAAGTCAAAATCCAAAATCGAGATTTCCCCTTTATTAGCACATTAACGGTATAACTATGTTACACTCACTCACAGCCTACCATACTCCCCCTTCCCTCTTCCTGTTGCAGAGAAAAAAAGTGTTCTGTTAAATAAGAAAATAAAAATGCAATGGTGTTCTGCTGCTTGCTTTAAGAAAGTAGTCCAAGACTATAATTATTATAAGCTAATCTCATTCCCTGTTGGAGAGAGGACAATCAAATAAAAACATTTAAAATCGAAATTGAGCTTTCAGAGCAAAAAAATCAAGGTTTTATTTTTAGGCAAAATCGTGAAGCCCTACTTCAAACCCCAGTATTTCTAAAAGTACTGCATGCACTGCAAAATTACAATATAGCAGCCCCCCAAATCCAAAATGTCCATCCAGAAATGTGTGTTTTTTTTTTGTTTTTTTTTTGTTTTTTCCTGTGAAACGGGTCGGGAGTTATTAAACCAAATGTGAATGCTGTTCCAGTGTTAAAATTTGCTGCGCATATTTTGCGAACATAAGTCAGGCGGAAATGTCTGTCTGTGCATCACACTGAGTCTGTGCTTCACAATAAGTGTATATGTGAAGCCGTAGTGTAGCATGTGTCATAGTGTAATGGTATAAAATGCTAATAAGTGTAATAGTATAATAGATTGGCCCACAACACCTCCAGAGGTTTCAGCAGTGAGACCCAGCATCCCGGGTTCACTCCCTAGATGCCATCGGCTCACTTGAAGTACTCGTACTCCCATCTTCCTGTTGAGTTTGCTACTAACCCTCTGCAGCCTACTTCCACTGGTCGTACCGTCTCTTTACAGTCTTGTTGTTGAACATCTGCAGCGTGGTCAGCATACCTCAGCTTCTTCCGCTCATAGGTCTCCTCCATTGCGCCCTCGAGGGCACAGTGAGCTCTATGATGTAAATGAGCTTGAGCGAGGGTGACCACAGAACAAGGTCTGGCCGCAGGTTGGTGGATGCGATCTCAGTTGGATTTTCTTGTCCAGCTCTGCCAGCAGCTTCCAGTCCTGTGCTCTGCCCAGCTGCCTGGTGTCAGCTCTTATGGTGGCAGTAGCAATAAAGATGCTATGTTCGTCCCTTCAGAAGGCCCGTCCAATAGGACAATTGAAAGCTGGTGTTTCAGCATACATAGTGGCAGCATCATTTGGTGTCATTCCTGGTACCTGTCACAATTTAAGACCAAGTTTTGTGAGAGCCCAATCAGCCCACATCTTCAGAATCTGGGCCTAGTGACCATCAAAAGCAAGGGTTGGGGCCATGGGGGGGGGGTGCAACCCATATGTTTAGCAACGTTACTCATTCCAGGAATGGCCGATCTCTATATGCCATGCCTTGTTGTAAAGGTGACTAATCATTGATTAAAACAATATAAGATACAATACCAATTGGTATTATTAAGAATTAAGATGGAGAGAATAATTTCCAAAGGTAGGTTTCTGAACTTACAGTATATGGGCCACTTCACTATTACAGGACATTTAGATACAAAATGACCATGACATTGACCTTTGACACATGACCCTGAACTGTAATTGCTTCGGTCACCTCATAAATCAACTCGGCACCCAAGAAAATGTATACCTGTACTTTGATGTCAGAATCATCAAAATCAGCCCATTAGTCACAGAGTTCACCATATACTATATGATTTTTTAAATCAGATATAAAGGTGTGTTAGCAGAGGAAAGCTAGAGCTGCATAGCAGGAGTTACTAAACTATTTGGATTGGCATTGGACAGTGACTAAACAGCGCTTCGAGAAGGGCTAATTGGCACAAACGCTGAACAAATAAAAGGTTTTGAACATACGTATGAAAAGCATTGTAAACCACTGCTTTAATTAATGTATGTATCCACGCTGCAGGTGCTGGCCAACGCGGCAGTGGCAGAGATCTGTGAGCTGGTGGACAGCGGCTACGCTGTGCTGCATGTGGAGATCTCTCGCAGCCAGAAGGAGAATGAAGCCCTGCGCCGCAAGCTGCGTCTCATGGAGCTGAAGGTGGCGCGTGCATCCGCTCTGCGTGCCGCCCACCACCACGGGAGCGGAGTGTTTGCCAGTGGCCGTACCTCCACCCGAGCCGCCTCCCACCTGCCTGTTGGTGAGCCAAGGAGGACACACGGTACGGCATGGCAGTGGATACCAACCTGGGGGGTTATTTTCAAGTTGTGTTTAATGTGTTTTCTCAGTCAACGGTAAACAAACCAACAAACAGTATACATGTTGGTTTATCTGCACAATTATACTGATACAATGCTCATGTCAATACCAAATTGTCCAAACTGTTAAATATTATTTAAGAACTACGTTACCATGCATCCACAGGGGGGGCACTCGAATGATGAGGACACTGATCTTCTTTAACCTGAGCCATTCAGTCATAATGTAAATGAAATATCATGATTAATAAATCTACAGATTCTCATGTTCGATACATGATCAATATACAGTATGTGCATACATGTGGCCTGGCCAAGTGGGACATTGTCAGCCAGTATTTAAATCTCTATGGCTGACTTGAAGTCAGATTGGACACACAGCATGAGATTAGGCAGGTGAAAGGGAGAAGATCTGATTCAGGGGTAATGATCTGGTTCAAAGACGGAAAGGGGTCTAGAGCACTGACTCCTAATTTCTTTAGCTGGAGACCCAAAAGAGAAATGTCTCTTTGGGATCCAAAGCAGTGAAAATAGTAGATCCACCAGCTCACAACGTGTCACACTGCATTGTGCTTATAAACTGTGCTGTTAATTGTGTTATGTGTTATTCATTACAGGTGAGGTGCCGTTGCCCAGGGTGACTGCCCATGTACCTACGGCCAGGTGTGAAGGTGTCGAGTCCGCTGTTGTGGTGATAGAAGATTCTGCTCCGAGGAAGGTGTGTGGTAAAAAACCATATAGCTCTCACACAACCACCCTTGACATTCCCGAAATGGGGACACCGTGTTGAAAGTAGTTAAATTACTTATTTAGAATTGGTGATGTCATAATAAAACATAGCTTGTTTTTAATCATGCAATGCCCCTCTTCCTTCTCCATTTAGAAACAGGTGGTATGAAAGACTGTGACAGTGATTTCCAAATCAAACACATTTAACATTGACATTCTGGTCTTCACAGAATTCATTTTTGTATGTAATTCTTTTAAATTTGATTTAAAAGAGGTGTTACATTTTTGCATGACATCAAGACTGGGATTGAGGGACGCAGTTCTTGCACAGCCAATTCGGGTTTGAATCAGACTTGAGGCTCTTTGCTGCATGTCCGTCCTCATATACTGTATCTGTTGTGCCATTTCCTGTGTCTCCGCTGTTGCAAATAAAGGACTGAAAATACCAACCTGCCAAAATAAATAAATAAATAAAGTATTATGATAGCCTAATAATAATAAATAGAATTACAGAATATTCCCAGTAAACATGTTTATTCTTTATTGTATTGTATTTCACATTTCAAGTCTCTGTTTTTGTCTGTCTGTCAGTCTACATCAGGTGAGCTGGTAAAGGTTAAGACTCCGGTCATTAAGGTGGAGAAGGCTGATGAACAGGTCTGGACAGACACTAAACAAGATGGTAAGTCTGTTGTGCATGCATGTGCACGCATACACATACAGCATGTTTGTGTGACTATACTTGTAGTCCTTTTCTCTGATCAAAATTAGATTGATAGCAAGAAAACATTAATTAATTCCTAGTGTCAATATTATGTCCATAGCATGATATTTGACTGGATATTTTATTATTAGCATATGGCATGTTCTATGAAAATATAAATATTGTATCGGAAAAAATCAGTGTCGGCAGATACGCAAAATCAAGAGCAAAACAACGTGATTGGGACGTCCCTAACTTTTACGCATGCCGTTTGTTTTTTATCCTCAGAAGATTTCCGTCATATCGAGGACGGACGCCTGAGGGAGCCTGGAATGGATGCCGATGCCCCGACCCCAGTGACCAAACAGGAGGTGACAGAGCGGGACAGCAGCAGGGTGTGTTCATGGGTGAGCACCGGGGGTGTCAGCCCCAGCGCTGCGCAGCCACTGGCAAAAAACCTCAGTGCCATCAACAGCGGGACCACGCTGCCGGAGAGCGCTGGCTTTGACTGCATGATGTACGAACCTCCCGTCCAGCAACACACCGCCCGAAACACCCAGAATCCCTCAGTCCAGGATCCTAGCTGCTCATACTCTATCAACACGGGTGTTTCATCTGCCTCCGACCAAGGTTATTGCAGTTTTTAATGTCTCTTTAGTTTTTCTCTTTTGTTTTGACTTTTAACTTCTGAATTTGAATGTCGTTTTGATTAGTAAGGCCTAGTTTTAGTTTAGATTGTAGTCATTCTAGTGTTTCGAGTTTCAGTTTTCCAATTTATTATGAAATGGCCAGTGGTGAAATTCCATGTCCCCTAAACAACTGAAAGCAGATCTACAAGCGCATGCACAGTGACCTTGTGACGTTGTAGAACTGCTGTGTCAACTATTTTAGAAGAAAATATTGCATAGATGCCTTTCTTCCATGATTTTAGTTACCAGTAGTTATTGTAGGTTTACAAAATACAGTTTTAATTATCACTTTCTTCTGAAGCCAATTCAGTCTTAATTATTTTTCTAGTTTACGGCAACGATAAACGCGGCGTTATCGCCGGGCGAGTTTTTTTTTTGCCGACATAAGGAAAATCGCGCCGTGGATAAACGCCAAGCGTTTTATGTCGGGAGGGGGGCTGGCTCCGGTCAAGCAGGCTACCTGATCATGACCACGCTGAATTTACAATTCATTTACAATGAATTAATGACTCACCTATAATGATGGCTAGAGGTTGATATTTGAACGTAGACTATAATTATTCCAAGGTGTGTAGGCTAAAATAAGATGGGCAGCATCCAGCACGGTTTAAATATGTTGTATAATAAACTCTGCAGGCTAAAAGCATGTACCAACATCAACATGCTTCACTTTGTCATATAGCGTGGCCGTGACAAACTCACAACACGTCGGGCAAAAATGCGTTGTAAACATTAGAACGTTAGAGCAGAATTGCCACAACTCACGTCATGGCTCGGCACAGGGCCGGATCTAGAGGTGGCATGGGTGGGCAGGGGTTTAGCTTTGGGGTCTGTGGGGCTAAAAATATCCTCAAATGGTGTTCCGTGACTCAAAGGCCGAATAAAATGGGCCCTGGTATCAAAAATGTTCAAAAGCACTGCTTCTTATGAAAAACTTTAGAGTTGCTCACCCTGCCATTCTTCCAGCCCACCCTAGTAGGGCTGGCTATATCCGGCTCTGGCTCGGCTCATAGGCTCGCTGCGCCAAATGATTAGGGAATTCACTCCTTCCTGGAACAGAAACGGCACTGTGCAGTCTACTGGTAGAGGGTCCCTCACTCCTCAATGTTTGTTTGCTATAAATCGCCAAGCGTTTTACAAAAAGTTCACTGGAATTGAACTTGAATTGAACTCGCGCGCGCGTGCTCGTTTCGTGCACGCGCGCGCGGCAAAAATCAGTGACACACGGCGTTAAACGCTCTCTTGAACGCGGGTCGATTTTTGAACTTTTGTGCTAAAAAAACGCCGGCCCCATTGAGAATGAAATTAGAGTGGGCGATTTATTCCTCGCCGTCTGTAAGCCAATTCAGTCTTAGTTATTTTTTTAGTTTAAGTTAACTATAATAACCTTGCTTTCTGACATAGGAACCGGCTTCCCTTTCGTCATCAGTGAGGTGACCAGCGCTGCATCTGATCGCTCCCAGGGGACGCAGCCGTCGGAACGTCAGATGAACTCGAGGAAAGAACTGCCGACTGTGTCCAATCCCTTCGTCCTGCGGGGGGAGGACTGGGTCTCGCCACCCCAGGACGATTTCGCCAACGGCCTCCCTTACAGCAGGGACTCGGACTCGGGGGGCAACAAGACGTACATCTGCAGCTTCTGCGGGAAGTCCCTGGCGTGTCTGAAGAACCTCAAGACTCACATGAGGGTGCACACCGGGGAGAAGCCGTTCAGCTGCTCGCTGTGCGGCAAGCGCTTCTCCGACTCCAGCAACCTTAAGCGGCACCAGAGCGTCCACACGGGCGAGAAGCGCTACGGCTGCCTGCACTGTGGCAAGCGCTTCGCCCAGTCAGGCTCGCTGAAGGTCCACATGAGCGTGCACACAGGCTGCAAGCAGTTCAAGTGCCCGCAATGCGGGAAGACGTTCATCTCTGCCAACCACCTGCGGAGGCACGTCAGCTCGCATGAGGGCGACAAGCAGCTCCGCGGGATGATCCAGTGACGCTGCCGAGCGAGCACATGCTTCCAGTCCTCAGCGTCTGAGGTCGTGTGGCTCAGATGTGACCGGCATGCTTTGACTAGGGTTGGGATCCGGTAAGCAGGGGAAACCTTATGGGTTCCATCACATTTGGGAACTATTTCTGGAACCGTTTTTATTACACTATGGGCTGGTATGTGGACTTTATGTCTAATTACATTACCGGTGGTTCTCAACATTCTCAATTTGAAGAACCATCAAAACTGGGAGAGTGTACAAAGCAAGGCAAAGACCTGTAAGAGTCCCTTACAGACCTGTAAGGGTCGATCAAAGAATCCTATAGAAATCATTAAAGGGAACCGGAATAATAACTGACTCTAGCGTTGACAGGATTGAGGGATGGGAATTGATATAAATGAAAGGTGGTGTAAAATGATATTTATTGCTTAAAACACAAAATGCTGTGTTAAAGTTTCTACATTGCTGTTACTGGCACAAACACTAGTATGAACTATACTCAATACACTTTTGAACATTTAATTTAACAAAAGAAAATCACTTTACAGATGAATAATTATTTCTCAGACAAAAATGACAGCACTGTATTTATTAATTTCATGTTTTTAATCAATATGAAGATAAACAATTGTTAAGGCCCGTTGATGTATACTCGAAATACCAAAATTGATCGTGGATATATTAAAAATGGCTGCATATAATATATATAGCAGTATTTAAGTTTATTTAGAATAGACAATTATGTTTACGACTTTTTTCTGCAGCGTACATCTCGTCCACGTTGTTAATAAGAGACTCCAAAAGCATCTAAAATTACATTTTAAGTTATAATGGATTTGTATTGGAAGGGGTTGGAGCAGCAGTAACTTATACACTGCCTGGGGTGTTCACATAAGACTGAGGAGACCATAAAATGACAAAAAAATGAAATATCCCTTTAACCCCCATCTCGACATATCTAGGAAACCCCACTGCAGACCCCTAACTAAGACCATTCCTTGTTCAAACCAGTAAGATGCCCTGAGGGTGAGAAATGTTGTGCACGCATCCCCCTGGGTGATGCCAGAATGCTGGGCAGTGTTGCCAACTGCCAAAATACTAAATGCACTAGTGGCACTTCCAAAATGCATTAGAAGGCGCTAGATGCAGGTCTGGAAGGGAAGTTGAGTATACTTGGGCTAATTCACATGATGAATATTTTATCTCTTGAGAGTGTATTTTCACACTCTCAAAGAGTTACATGGGGTTAACCAACTGTCCATCATTTAGCCTGGGGACGACTGGTTGAAAACCACTGCCATACGAGGAAATATGAGGCTAGATCAACATCAGGAATGAATTCTGTATTGGCCTTATACTGTAGAGTGTCGTGAGGGGTGACAGACTGACAGGTTTTGCAGGTCTCCATAGTAAACTGCGACTAATGACGAGGCTAAATCTTTCAGTCAGTGACTATTGAAAGAAATAAGAAATTCCGTTTTTATCGGACAGGCACCAACATTACATTCATTAAGCTTTGCAATTGTATATTATCCACCAAATGAAAAATGAAAACACTAAAAGGGGGTGTAAGTGATATCTTTTGTTATAATAATAAATGTTAAAAAGCTATATTATAGTGTGTATATAGAGGCTATGCGCATGCATAAAGTGAGTGGTAAAGTCAACCTTCTGTATGATGTTCTCATGTGCATACCCTTTATTCTAGAGTGTCTGTTCAGTTAAATGCCCTCTGCTGTTTGTTTCCTTTGCATTTTCAGTAGCTGCATGAAATCTGTTCTTGAGAGAGGAGTAAACAGTACATGTACAGTATGTACTGTTTGTGCAAACGTGTACAAACGACCCATAACAATTAAATCCAATCACAAGAGAGGGATCCATTTATAAATCTTGATTTCATAATATTCCAGCATTTATTTTTATTTTACTTTTTACTGTTTGTTTGGTTTTTTTTTACTCCCAACTTGTTCATCCTGTATCTGGTGTGAGTTCTCATTCCTCAGTATATGTATATTTTGTGTTTCCTGCACAGAGCTGGAGTCATGAGGCAGGTCCTATTATTAAAGAAAATATGGTTTCAGAATATAGAGCTTTAACAAAAGCAAACTTCTGTACAACCACCAAAACATATCACAACAACATCTAGTAGCACTGGAAAGGAACAATGATGTCTTGTGAGTTTGTAAGTCTATCGGTTCTCCTCTTATCTCTGGCGGAAGTTCTCATGTGTAGGCTACTATTAAACTTCACTATGAGGGACTATGTGTCTTCAATTTCTGACGTCATTTGCATTATTGAAATATTTCAATTGAATTATTGCTGTATTTAGTGTTGGACAGAAGTGAAATACATTTACTTCTGTTACTGTACTGTACATGTATGAGTTTTTGAACAATATCTATTAAAATAATACTGAATTCATACTACAGCCTGGCGAACATGCCATTTATTAGCGCACATCATATTCTTACTTCCGAAAGATTTAAATATTTTTTTCAAAATACTCCATACATACAACATACATTTTCCTTAAGCAGCTTTGATTTTAAATGAAGTTAGGGTTTAAGTGTTTCTTGTTAATTACTCAGGCTGGTAATGGATAGCCTGGGTTCAAGCCTGAAGTCTGTAGTGAATTAGCCTCGACAACCAGGCTTTCATTTTCGTTCGTGTTGTGCGAAAATGGAAAGCCTGGACTAATTTGTTACCCACAGTAGTCCAGGCCTAGAGGGGGGAGGTGTGCATTGGTATTTTTTTTTTTTAATCTCACGGCACCCTGCCCCCCTAGGCCAAAATCATTTCAGGTTAGGCCAGGCTAGTACAAAACTTATTCACAGGTCGGAACGATTCAGGCTGGAACTCTGCAGACTAGGAAATTAACCGGTGACCTTTTTACCCATGCAGCTATGTCTATATTCTTCCCAGGTTTCGTCATTTTTATAGTATGTTGCACAAAACCGTAGCCTATCGCCTGTTGTTTTCCCCTTGTTTTTTCATCGTTTCGG
>CM076976.1:17355911-17410911 GCA_039105355.1 Benthosema pterotum
ATGTCGAAATTTCGAGAAAAAAAAACGTAAGGCTATAGCCTTACGTTTTTTCATCGTTTTGAGGATTGGTGAAAAATGACAAAAATGACAAAATGGCAAAAACGCAAGGCTATAGCTTACGGTCTTGCAACAGCATGCCCTTTATCATTGTTTTGAGGATTTTTGAGGATTTTCGAAAAAAAATGTCGAAATTTCGAGAAAAAAAAACGTAAGGCTATAGCCTTACGTTTTTTCATCGTTTTGAGGATTTTCGAAAAATGAAAAATAAATGACAAACTGGCAAAAATGCAAGGGCTATAGCCTCACGGTCTTGCACAGCATGCCGTTTTTCATTGTTTTGAGGATTTTTGAGGATTTTCGAAAAAATGTCGAAATTTCGAGAAAAAAAACGTAAGGCTATAGCCTTACGTTTTTTCATCGTTTTGAGGATTGGTGAAAAATGACAAAAAATGACAAAACTGGCAAAAACGCAAGGCTATAGCCTTACGGTCTTGCACAGCATGCCCTTTTTCATAGTTTTGAGGATTTTTGAGGGATTTTCGAAAAATGTCGAAATTTCGAGAAAAAAAACGTAAGGCTATAGCCTTACGTTTTTTCATCGTTTTGAGGATTTTCGAAAAATGACAAAAAATGACAAAACTGGCAAAAACGCAAGAGTATAGCCTCACGGTATTGCACAGCATGGCGTTTTTCATCGTTTTGAGGATTTTTGAGGATTTTCGAAAAAATGTCGAAATTTCAGAAAAAAAAACTAAGGCTATAGCCTTACGTTTTTTCATCGTTTTGAGGATTTTCGCAAAAAATGACAAAAAATGACAAAAATGGCAAAAACGCAAGGCTATAGCCTTACGGTCTTGCACAGCATGCCATTTTTCATCGTTTTGAGGATTTTTGAGGATTTTCGAAAAATGTCGAAATTTCGAAAAAAAAACGTAAGGCTATAGCCTTACGTTTTTTCATCGTTTTGAGGATTGGTGAAAAATGACAAAAAATGACAAAACTGGCAAAAACGCAAGGCTATAGCCTTACGGTCTTGCACAGCATGCCCTTTTTCATCGTTTTGAGGATTTTCGAGAAAAATGTCGAAATTTCGAGAAAAAAAACGTAAGGCTATAGCCTTACGTTTTTTCATCGTTTTGAGGATTTTTGAAAAATGACAAAAAATGACAAAACTGCCAAAAACGCAAGGCTATAGCCTTACGGTCTTGCACAGCATGCCGTTTTTCATCGTTTTGAGGATTTTTGAGGATTTTCGAAAAAATGTCGAAATTTCGAGAAAAAAAACGTAAGGCTATAGCCTTACGTTTTTTCATCGTTTTGAGGATTTTCGAAAAATGTCAAAAAATGACAAAACTGGCAAAAACGCAAGGCTATAGCCTTACGGTCTTGCACAGCATGCCGTTTTTCATCGTTTTGAGGATTTTTGAGGATTTCAAAAAAATGTCGAAATTTAGAGAAAAAAAAGTAAGGCTATAGCCTTACGTTTTTTCATCGTTTTGAGGATTTTCGAAAAATGAAAAAAAATGACAAAACTGGCAAAAACGCAAGGCTATAGCCTCACGGTCTTGCGCAGCATGCCGTTTTTCATCGTTTTGAGGATTTTTGAGGATTTTCGAAAAAATGTCGAAATTTCGGGAAAAAAAACGTAAGGCTATAGCCTTACGTTTTTTCGTCGTTTTGAGGATTTTTGAGATTATTGAGGATTTTTGAAAAATGTCGAAATTTCGAGAAAAAAAAAAACGTAAGGCTATAGCCTTACATTTTTTTTCATCGTTTTGAGGATTTTGAAAAATGACAAAAATGACAAAACTGGCAAAAACGCAAGGCTATAGCCTTACGGTCTTGCACAGCATGCCCTTTTTCATCGTTTTGAGGATTTTTGAGGATTTTCGAAAAAAAATGTCGAAATTTCGAGAAAAAAAACGTAAGGCTATAGCCTTACGTTTTTTCATCGTTTTGAGGATTTTCGAAAAATGACAAAAATGACAAAACTGGCAAAAACGCAAGGCTATATATAGCCTCACGGTCTTGCACAGCATGCCGTTTTTCATCGTTTTGAGGATTTTTGAGGATTTTCGAAAAATGTCGAAATTTCGAGAAAAAAAACGTAAGGCTATAGCCTTACGTTTTTTCATCGTTTTGAGGATTTTCGAAAAATGACAAAAAATGACAAAACTGGCAAAAACGCAAGAGTATAGCCTCACGGTCTTGCACAGCATGCCGTTTTTCATCGTTTTGAGGATTTTTGAGGATTTTCAAAAAAATGTCGAAACTTCGAGAAAAAAAACGTAAGGCTATAGCCTTACGTTTTTTCATCGTTTTGAGGATTGGTTGAAAATGACAAATAAATGACAAAACTGGCAAAAACGCAAGGCTATAGCCTTCAGTCTTGCACAGCATGCCCTTTTCATCGTTTTGAGGATTTTTGAGGATTTTCGAGAAAATGTCGAAATTTCGAGAAAAAAAACGTAAGGCTATAGCCTTACGTTTTTTCATCGTTTTGAGGATTTTCGAAAAATGACAAAAAATGACAAAACTGGCAAAAACGCAAGGCTTTAGCCTCACGGTCTTGCACAGCATGCTCTTTTTCATCGTTTTGAGGATTTTTGAGGATTTTCGAAAAAATGTCGAAATTTCGAGAAAAAAAACGTAAGGCTATAGCCTTACGTTTTTTCATCGTTTTGAGGATTTTCGAAAAATGACAAAAAATGACAAAACTGGTCAAAAATTTAAGGCTATAGCCTCACGGTCTTGCCCAAATGCCGTTTTCATCGTTTGAGGATTTTTTGAGGATTTTTGAGGAATTTTGAGGATTTTCGAAAATGTCGAAATTTCGGAAAAAAGGTAAGGCTATAGCCTTACATTTTTTCATCGTTTTGAGGATTGGTGAAAAATGACAAAAAATGACAAAACTGGCAAAAACGCAAGGCTATAGCCTTACGGTCTTGCACAGCATGCCCTTTTTCATTGTTTGAGGACTTTTTGAAGATTTTCGAAAAAAATGTCGAAATTTCGAGAAAAAAAACGTAAGGCTATAGCCTTACGTTTTTTCATCGTTTTGAGGATTGGTGAAAAAATATTCAAAAAATGACAAAACTGGCAAAAACGCAAGGCTATCCTTACGGTCTTGCAGCATGCCCTTTTTCATTGTTTTGAGGATTTTTGAGGATTTTCGAAAAAATGTCGAAATTTCGAGAAAAAAAACGTAAGGCTATAGCCTTACGTTTTTTCATCGTTTTGAGGATTTTCGAAAAATGACAAAAAATGACAAAACTGGCAAAAACGCAAGGAGTATAGCCTCACGGTCTTGCACAGCATGGCGTTTTTCATCGTTTTGAGGATTTTTGAGGATTTTCGAAAAAATGTCGAAATTTCGAGAAAAAAAACGTAAGGCTATAGCCTTACGTTTTTTCATCGTTTTGAGGATTTTCGAAAAATGACAAAAAATGACAAAACTGGCAAAAACGCAAGGCTATAGCCTTACGGTCTTGCACAGCATGCCCTTTTTCATCGTTTTGAGGATTTTTGAGGATTTTCGAAAAATGTCGAAATTTCGAGAAAAAAACGTAAGGCTATAGCCTTACGTTTTTTCATCGTTTTGTGGATTTTCGAAAAATGACAAAAAATAAAAAAAATGACAA
This sequence comes from Benthosema pterotum, assembly GCA_039105355.1. Lineage (NCBI taxonomy): Eukaryota > Metazoa > Chordata > Actinopteri > Myctophiformes > Myctophidae > Benthosema > Benthosema pterotum. The sequence continues at coordinate 17,359,553 of CM076976.1, forward strand.
AACTGGCAAAAACGCAAGAGTATAGCCTCACGGTCTTGCACAGCATGCCTTTTTCATCGTTTTGAGGATTTTTGAGGATTTTCGAAAAATGTCGAAATTTCGAGAAAAAAAACGTAAGGCTATAGCCTTACGTTTTTTCATCGTTTTGAGGATTGGTGAAAAATGACAAAAAATGACAAAACTGGCAAAAACGCAAGGCTATAGCCTTACGGTCTTGCACAGCATGCCTTTTTCATCGTTTTGAGGATTTTTGAGGATTTTCGAAAAAATGTCGAAATTTCGAGAAAAAAAACGTAAGGCTATAGCCTTACGTTTTTTCATCGTTTTGAGGATTTTCGAAAAATGACAAAAAATGACAAAACTGGCAAAAATGCAAGGCTATAGCCTCACGGTCTTGCACAGCATGCCGTTTTTCATCGTTTTGAGGATTTTTGAGGATTTTCGAAAAAATGTCGAAATTTCGAGAAAAAAAAGTAAGGCTATAGCCTTACGTTTTTTCATCGTTTTGAGGATTGGTGAAAAATGACAAAAAATGACAAAACTGGCAAAAACGCAAGGCTATAGCCTTACGGTCTTGCACAGCATGCCGTTTTTCATTGTTTTGAGGATTTTTGAGGATTTTCGAAAAAATGTCGAAATTTCGAGAAAAAAAAACGTAAGGCTATAGCCTTACGTTTTTTCATCGTTTTGAGGATTTTCGAAAAATGACAAAAAATGACAAAACTGGCAAAAACGCAAGAGTATAGCCTCACGGTCTTGCACAGCATGGCGTTTTTCATCGTTTTGAGGATTTTTGAGGATTTTCGAAAAAATGTCGAAATTTCGAGAAAAAAAACGTAAGGCTATAGCCTTACGTTTTTTCATCGTTTTGAGGATTTTCGAAAAATGACAAAAAATGACAAAACTGGCAAAAACGCAAGAGTATAGCCTCACGGTCTTGCACAGCATGCCGTTTTTCATCGTTTTGAGGATTTTTGAGGATTTTCGAAAAAATGTCGAAATTTCGAGAAAAAAATCGTAAGGCTATAGCCTTACGTTTTTTCATCGTTTTGAGGATTGGTGAAAAATGACAAAAAATGACAAATCTGGCAAAAACGCAAGGCTATAGCCTTACGGTCTTGCACAGCATGCCGTTTTTCATCGTTTTGAGGATTTTCGAGAAAATGTCGAAATTTCGAGAAAAAAAACGTAAGGCTATAGCCTTACGTTTTTTCATCGTTTTGAGGATTTTCGAAAAATGACAAAAAATGACAAAACTGGCAAAAATGCAAGGCTATAGCCTCACGGTCTTGCACAACATGCCGTTTTTCATCGTTTTGAGGGATTTTTGAGGATTTTCGAAAAATGTCGAAATTTCGAGAAAAAAAATCGTAAGGCTATAGCCTTACGTTTTTTCATCGTTTTGAGGATTGGTGAAAAATGACAAAAAATGACAAAACTGGCAAAAACGCAAGGCTATAGCCTTACGGTCTTGCACAGCATGCCCTTTTTCATCGTTTTGAGGATTTTTGAGGATTTTCGAAAAAATGTCGAAATTTCGAGAAAAAAAAGTAAGGCTATAGCCTTACGTTTTTTCATCGTTTTGAGGATTTTCGAAAAATGACAAAAAATGACAAAACTGGCAAAAATGCAAGGCTATAGCCTCACGGTCTTGCACAACATGCCGTTTTTCATCGTTTTGAGGATTTTTGAGGATTTTCGAAAAAATGTCGAAATTTCGAGAAAAAAAACGTAAGGCTATAGCCTTACGTTTTTTCATCGTTTTGAGGATTGTTGAAAAATGACAAAAAATGACAAAACTGGCAAAAACGCAAGGCTATAGCCTTACGGTCTTGCACAGCATGCCGTTTTTCATTGTTTTGAGGATTTTTGAGGATTTTCGAAAAAATGTCGAAATTTCGAGAAAAAAAAACGTAAGGCTATAGCCTTACATTTTTTCATCGTTTTGAGGATTGTTGAAAAAATGACAAAAAATGACAAAACTGGCAAAAACGCAAGGCTATAGCCTTACGGTCTTGCACAGCATGCCGTTTTTCATCGTTTTGAGGATTTTTGAGGATTTTCGAAAAAATGTCGAAATTTCGAGAAAAAAAACTAAGGCTATAGCCTTACGTTTTTTCATCGTTTTGAGGATTTTCGAAAAATGACAAAAAATGACAAAACTGGCAAAAACGCAAGAGTATAGCCTCACGGTCTTGCACAGCATGCCGTTTTTCATCGTTTTGAGGATTTTTGAGGATTTTCGAAAAAATGTCGAAATTTCGAGAAAAAAATCGTAAGGCTATAGCCTTACGTTTTTTCATCGTTTTGAGGATTTTCGAAAAATGACAAAAAATGACAAAACTGGCAAAAACGCAAGGCTATAGCCTTACGGTCTTGCACAGCATGCCTTTTTCATCGTTTTGAGGATTTTCGAGAAAATGTCGAAATTTCGAGAAAAAAACGTAAGGCTATAGCCTTACGTTTTTTCATCGTTTTGAGGATTTTCGAAAAATGACAAAAAATGACAAAACTGGCAAAAATGCAAGGCTATAGCCTCACGGTCTTGCACAGCATGCCGTTTTTCATCGTTTTGAGGATTTTTGAGGATTTTCGAAAAAATGTCGAAATTTCGAGAAGAAAAAACGTAAGGCTATAGCCTTACGTTTTTTCATCGTTTTGAGGATTTTCGAAAAATGACAAAAAATGACAAAACTGGCAAAAACGCAAGAGTATAGCCTCACGGTCTTGCACAGCATGCCGTTTTTCATCGTTTTGAGGATTTTTGAGGATTTTCGAAAAAATGTCGAAATTTCGAGAAAAAAAAAACTAAGGCTATAGCCTTACGTTTTTTCATCGTTTTGAGGATTTTCGAAAAATGTCAAAAAATGACAAAACTGGCAAAAACGCAAGGCTATAGCCTTACGGTCTTGCACAGCATGCCGTTTTTCATCGTTTTGAGGATTTTTGAGGATTTTCGAAAAAATGTCGAAATTTCGAGAAAAAAATATAGCCTTACGTTTTTTCATCGTTTTGAGGATTTTCGAAAAATGACAAAAAATGACAAAACTGGCAAAAACGCAAGGCTATAGCCTCACGGTCTTGCACAGCATGCCGTTTTCATCGTTTTGAGGATTTTCGAAAAAATGTCGAAATTTCGAGAAAAAAAAGTAAGGCTATAGCCTTACGTTTTTTCATCGTTTTGAGGATTTTTGAAAAATGACAAAAAATGACAAAACTGGCAAAAACGTAAGGCTATAGCCTTACGGTCTTGCACAGCATGCCGTTTTTCATCGTTTTGAGGATTTTTGAAAAAATGTCGAAATTTCGAGAAAAAAAAGTAAGGCTATAGCCTTACGTTTTTTCATCGTTTTGAGGATTTTCGAAAAATGACAAAAAATGACAAAACTGGCAAAATTGCAAGGCTATAGCCTCACGGTCTTGCACAGCATGCCGTTTTTCATCGTTTTGAGGATTTTTGAGGATTTTCGAAAAATGTCGAAATTTCGAGAAAAAAAACGTAAGGCTATAGCCTTACGTTTTTTCATCGTTTTGAGGATTTTCGAAAAATGACAAAAAATGACAAAACTGGCAAAATTGCAAGAGTATAGACTCACAGTCTTGCACAGCATGCCGTTTTTCATCATTTTGAGGATTTTTGAGGATTTTCGAAAAAATGTCGAAATTTCGAGAAAAAAAACGTAAGGCTATAGCCTTACGTTTTTTCATCGTTTTGAGGATTTTCGAAAAATGACAAAAAATGACAAAACTGGCAAAAACGCAAGGATATAGCCTTACGGTCTTGCACAGCATGCCGTTTTTCATCGTTTTGAGGATTTTTGAGGATTTTCGAAAAAATGTCGAAATTTCGAGAAAAAAAACGTAAGGCTATAGCCTTACGTTTTTTCATCGTTTTGAGGATTGGTGAAAAATGACAAAAAATGACAAAACTGGCAAAAACGCAAGGATATAGCCTTACGGTCTTGCACAGCATGCCGTTTTTCATCGTTTTGAGGATTTTTGAGGATTTTCGAAAAATGTCGAAATTTCGGGAAAAAAAGGTAAGGCTATAGCCTTACGTTTTTTCATCGTTTTGAGGATTGGTGAAAAATGACAAAAAATGACAAAACTGGCAAAAACGCAAGACTATAGCCTATGGTCTTGCACAGCATGCCGTTTTTCATCGTTTTGAGGATTTTTGAGGATTTTCGAAAAATGTCGAAATTTCGAGAAAAAAAACGTAAGGCTATAGCCTTACGTTTTTTCATCGTTTTGAGGATTTTCGAAAAATGACAAAAAATGACAAAACTGGCAAAAACGCAAGAGTATAGCCTCACGGTCTTGCACAGCATGCCGTTTTTCATCGTTTTGAGGATTTTTGAGGATTTTCGAAAAAATGTCGAAATTTCGAGAAAAAAAACGTAAGGCTATAGCTTAGGCTACGTTTTTTCAGCGTTTTGAGGATTTTCGAAAAATGACAAAAAATGACAAAACTGGCAAAAACGCAAGGCTATAGCCTTACGGTCTTGCACAGCATGCCCTTTTTCATCGTTTTGAGGATTTTTGAGGATTTCCGAAAAAATGTCGAAATTTGAGAAAAAAAAAACGTAAGGCTATAGCCTTACGTTTTTTCATCGTTTTGAGGATTTTCGAAAAATGACAAAAAATGACAAAAATTGGCAAAAATGCAAGGCTATAGCCTCACAGTCTTGCACAGCATGCCGTTTTTCATCGTTTTGAGGATTTTTGAGGATTTTCAAAAAATGTCGAAATTTCGGAAAAAAAGGTAAGGCTATAGCCTTACATTTTTTCATCGTTTTGAGGATTTTCAAAAAATGACAAAACTGGCAAAAACGCAAGGCTATAGCCTCACGGTCTTGCACAGCATGCCGTTTTTCATCGTTTTGAGGATTTTTGAGGATTTTCGAAAAAATGTCGAAATTTCGAGAAAAAAAAAACGTAAGGCTATAGCCTTACGTTTTTTCATCGTTTTGAGGATTGGTGAAAAATGACAAAAAATGACAAAACTGGCAAAAACGCAAGGCTATAGCCTTACGGTCTTGCACAGCATGCCTTTTCATCGTTTTGAGGATTTTTGAGGATTTTCGAAAAAATGTCGAAATTTCGAGAAAAAAAACGTAAGGCTATAGCCTTACGTTTTTCATCGTTTTGAGGATTTTCGAAAAATGACAAAAAAATGACAAAACTGGCAAAAATGCAAGGCTATAGCCTCACGGTCTTGCACAGCATGCCGTTTTTCATCGTTTTGAGGATTTTTGAGGATTTTCGAAAAAATGTCGAAATTTCGAGAAAAAAAAACGTAAGGCTATAGCCTTACGTTTTTTCATCGTTTTGAGGATTTTCGAAAAATGACAAAAAATGACAAAACTGGCAAAAACGCAAGGCTATAGCCTTACGGTCTTGCACAGCATGCCCTTTTCATCGTTTTGAGGATTTTTGAGGATTTTCGAAAAAATGTCGAAATTTCGAGAAAAAAAACGTAAGGCTATAGCCTTACGTTTTTTCATCGTTTTGAGGATTTTCGAAAAATGACAAAAAATGACAGAACTGGCAAAATTGCAAGGCTATAGCCTCACGGTCTTGCACAGCATGCCGTTTTTCATCGTTTTGAGGATTTTTGAGGATTTTTGAGGATTTTCGAAAAAATGTCGAAATTTCGAGAAAAAAAACGTAAGGCTATAGCCTTACGTTTTTTCATCGTTTTGAGGATTTTCGAAAAATGACAAAAAATGACAAAACTGGCAAAAACGCAAGAGTATAGCCTCACGGTCTTGCACAGCATGCCGTTTTTCATCGTTTTGAGGATTTTTGAGGATTTTTGAAAAAATGTCGAAATTTCGAGAAAAAAAACGTAAGGCTATAGCCTTACGTTTTTTCATCGTTTTGAGGATTTTCGAAAAATGACAAAAAATGACAAAACTGGCAAAAACGCAAGGCTATAGCCTTACGGTCTTGCACAGCATGCCCTTTTTCATCGTTTTGAGGATTTTTGAGGATTTTCGAAAAAATGTCGAAATTTCGAGAAAAAAAACGTAAGGCTATAGCCTTACGTTTTTTCATCGTTTTGAGGATTTTCGAAAAATGACAAAAAATGACAAAACTGGAAAAAACGCAAGAGTATAGCCTCACGGTCTTGCACAGCATGCCGTTTTTCATCGTTTTGAGGATTTTTGAGGATTTTTGAAAAAATGTCGAAATTTCGAGAAAAAAAACGTAAGGCTATAGCCTTACGTTTTTTCATCGTTTTGAGGATTTTCGAAAAATGAAAAAAAATGACAAAACTGGCAAAATTGCAAGGCTATAGCCTCACGGTCTTGCACAGCATGCCGTTTTTCATCGTTTTGAGGATTTTTGAGGATTTTCGAAAAATGTCGAAATTTCGAGAAAAAAAACGTAAGGCTATAGCCTTACATTTTTTCATCGTTTTGAGGATTTTCGAAAAATGACAAAAAATGACAAAACTGGCAAAAATGCAAGAGTATAGCCTCACGGTCTTGCACAGCATGCCGTTTTTCATCGTTTTGAGGATTTTTGAGGATTTTCGAAAAATGTTGGAATTTCGAGAAAAAAAAACGTAAGGCTATAGCCTTACGTTTTTTCATCGTTTTGAGGATTTGTGAAAAATGACAAAAAATGACAAAACTGGCAAAAACGCAAGGCTATAGCCTTACGGTCTTGCACAGCATGCCCTTTTTCATCGTTTTGAGGATTTTTGAGGATTTTCGAAAAAATGTCGAAATTTCGAGAAAAAAAAACGTAAGGCTATAGCCTTACGTTTTTTCATCGTTTTGAGGATTTTCGAAAAATGACAAAAAATGACAAAACTGGCAAAATTGCAAGGCTATAGCCTCACGGTCTTGCACAGCATGCCGTTTTTCATCGTTTTGAGGATTTTTGAGGATTTTCGAAAAATGTCGAAATTTCGAGAAAAAAAACGTAAGGCTATAGCCTTACATTTTTCATCGTTTTGAGGATTTTCGAAAAATGACAAAAAATGACAAAACTGGCAAAATTGCAAGGCTATAGCCTCACGGTCTTGCACAGCATGCCGTTTTTCATCGTTTTGAGGATTTTTGAGGATTTTCGAAAAATGTCGAAATTTCGAGAAAAAAAAACGTAAGGCTATAGCCTTACGTTTTTTCATCGTTTTGAGGATTTTCGAAAAATGACAAAAAATGACAAAACTGGCAAAAACGCAAGAGTATAGCCTCACGGTCTTGCACAGCATGCCGTTTTTCATCGTTTTGAGGATTTTTGAGGATTTTTGAAAAAATGTCGAAATTTCGAGAAAAAAAAACGTAAGGCTATAGCCTTACGTTTTTTCATCGTTTTGAGGATTGGTGAAAAATGACAAAAAATGACAAAACTGGCAAAAACGCAAGGCTATAGCCTTACGGTCTTGCACAGCATGCCCTTTTTCATCGTTTTGAGGATTTTTGAGGATTTTCGAAAAAAATGTCGAAATTTCGAGAAAAAAAACGTAAGGCTATAGCCTTACGTTTTTTCATCGTTTTGAGGATTTTCGAAAAATGACAAAAAATGACAAAACTGGCAAAATTGCAAGAGTATAGACTCACAGTCTTGCACAGCATGCCGTTTTTCATCATTTTGAGGATTTTTGAGGATTTTCAAAAAAAAAAATGTCGAAATTTCGAGAAAAAAAACGTAAGGCTATAGCCTTACGTTTTTTCATCGTTTTGAGGATTTTCGAAAAATGACAAAAAATGACAAAACTGGCAAAAATGCAAGGCTATAGCCTCACAGTCTTGCACAGCATGCCGTTTTTCATCGTTTTGAGGATTTTTGAGGATTTTTGAGGATTTTCGAAAAAATGTCGAAATTTCGTGAAAAAAAAAAAAACGTAAGGCTATAGCCTTACGTTTTTTCATCGTTTTGAGGATTTTCGAAAAATGACAAAAAATGACAAAACTGGCAAAAACGCAAGAGTATAGCCTCACGGTCTTGCACAGCATGCCGTTTTTCATCGTTTTGAGGATTTTTGAAAAAATGTCGAAATTTCGAGAAAAAAAACGTAAGGCTATAGCCTTACGTTTTTTCATCGTTTTGAGGATTTTTGAAAAATGACAAAAAATGACAAAACTGGCAAAAACGCAAGAGTATAGCCTCACGGTCTTGCACAGCATGCCGTTTTTCATCGTTTTGAGGATTTTTGAGGATTTTCGAAAAAATGTCGAAATTTCGAGAAAAAAAACGTAAGGCTATAGCCTTACGTTTTTTCATCGTTTTGAGGATTTTCGAAAAATGACAAAAAATGACAAAACTGGCAAAAACGCAAGGCTATAGCCTTACGGTCTTGCACAGCATGCCCTTTTTCATCGTTTTGAGGATTTTTGAAAAAATGTTGAAATTTCGAGAAAAAAAACGTAAGGCTATAGCCTTACGTTTTTTCATCGTTTTGAGGATTTTCGAAAAATGACAAAAAATGACAAAATTGGCAAAAATGCAAGGCTATAGCCTCACGGTCTTGCACAGCATGCCGTTTTTCATCGTTTTGAGGATTTTTAAAAAATGTCGAAATTTCGGAAAAAAGGTAAGGCTATAGCCTTACATTTTTTCATCGTTTTGAGGATTTTCAAAAAATGACAAAACTGGCAAAAACGCAAGGCTATAGCCTCACGGTCTTGCACAGCATGCCGTTTTTCATCGTTTTGAGGATTTTTGAGGATTTTCGAAAAAATGTCGAAATTTCGAGAAAAAAAAAAACGTAAGGCTATAGCCTTACGTTTTTTCATCGTTTTGAGGATTTTCGAAAAATGACAAAAAATGACAAAACTGGCAAAAATGCAAGGCTATAGCCTCACGGTCTTGCACAGCATGCCGTTTTTCATCGTTTTGAGGATTTTTGAGGATTTTCGAAAAAATGTCGAAATTTCGAGAAAAAAAACGTAAGGCTATAGCCTTACGTTTTTTCATCGTTTTGAGGATTGACGAAAAATGACAAAAAATGACAAAACTGGCAAAAACGCAAGGCTATAGCCTTACGGTCTTGCACAGCATGCACTTTTTCATCGTTTTGAGGATTTTTGAGGATTTTCGAAAAAATGTCGAAATTTCGAGAAAAAAAACGTAAGGCTATAGCCTTACGTTTTTTCATCGTTTTGAGGATTTTCGAAAAATGACAAAAAATGACAAAACTGGCAAAAATGCAAGGCTATAGCCACACGGTCTTGCACAGCATGCCGTTTTTCATCGTTTTGAGGATTTTTGAAAAATGACAAAACTGGCAAAAACGCATGGCTATAGCCTCACAGTCTTCACAGCATGCCGTTTTTCATCGTTTTTTCAGCGTTTTGAGGATTTGCGAAAAATGACAAAAAATAACAAAACTGGCAAAAACGCAAGGCTAGCCTTACGGTTTTTCATCGTTTTGATGATTTTTGAAGATTTTCGAAAAATGACGAAACCTGGCAAAAACGCAAGGCTATAGCCTTACGGTCTTGCTCACCATGCCGTTTTTCATCGTTTTGAGCATTTTTGAGGATTTTTGAAAAATGTCGAAATTTTGAAAAAAACGCAAGGCTATAGCCTTATGTTTTTTCATCGTTTTGATGATTTTTGAAGATTTTCGAAAAATGACGAAACCTGGCAAAAACGCAAGGCTATAGCCTTACAGTCTTGCTCAGCATGCCGTTTTTCATAGTTTTGAGCATTTTTGAGGATTTTCGATTGTCGAAAAAAAAAAAAACGCAAGGCTATAGCTCACGGTTTTTCATCGTTTTGATGATTTTTGAAGATTTTTGCATGCTGTGCAAGACCGTGTACTCTAGCCTGTGGTTTTCAACGATTTCAAGATTTGTTGAAAATCCTCAGAAAACGACGAAGAACGGCATACTATAGTACCTTTCCTGAGACCAAGTAGTCTAGCCTGTTGTTTTTCCTCGATTTTGTCGTTTTTGGAAAATCCTTGAAAACAATGAAAAACTGCATCCTAAATTATGTTATTTAGGGCGGCTGAGGCTCAGGAGGTAGAGCAGGTCGTCCAATAATCCATGAGTTGGCGGTTCAAATCCCGCCTCCTCCCATCTACACGTTGAAGTGTCGTTGTTCAAGACACTGAACCCCAAATTGCCAACCCCAATATTATTACTTTTCTTTGATTCCATTTTTTGGGAAAATCCTCAAAAACTACCCAAAAATGACATACTATAGTATGTCATTATATTAACATGTACTATAGCCTTTCTTTTTTACCCGCTTTCGTCATTTTTTGAAAATAAACAACAGAAAACAGCATACATTAGTATATAGTACTATAGTAGTCTTTAGTACTATTTTTTTGAAAACCTTGAAAACAACGCAAAAGGGCATACTATAGTATCTTGTTTTTCCTCGATGTCAACATTTTTTTTATCCTCCAAAATTATGATGAACTACACAGTACACCACATTATGTTGTATACAAGAATTCCTGATTTTAATTCTCTGTTGAATGCCTTAGATCACAATGTACACACTGTAACATCTGTGACCTAAACCCAGGCCTTTAGATTTCCAAGCAGAATCTTCATCAAGTGAGCCATGGTGCTTGCTTTGTATGCTCACAAAATACCAAATAGAAACACCAGAGGCTTGCATCGATTGCTTCCTAACATTCATACTTTAGATGAAAAAACAAACAAAAAACACAGCACAATAGACAGACGTCCTGTTTTTTGTTTTTCTATAAATGTTGTTACTCAAAGTTAAATGAAGGTACTAAGTAGCTCAGTGAGATTCAATCATCATCTTTATTTATATAGCTGTTGTCTAAGGTTTTCAAAAACACAATGTCTAGCTTTAAATGGCATAGTGTGTTTGTTTATGCCTACACAGCTGCAATGATGGATATGGCACAAATTCAAACAGCACATGTCTTTGATTATTATGTCATCAAAAACAACACAATGCAATCACACATTCAATCAAGCCTTAAATCTGTACACTCATAAAACAGAATACACTGGCCAGAGCTAGTAAAGATGTCTGAAATTGTTTTAATGAAGCATATTCACATGTCAGACACAATTCAGGAATATATGATAACATCCAACATTACTGTAAATTTTAAATCTTAAAAAACAAAATTATTTGAAGGCTTCAAAATGAATCTCAAATTTAGCATCAAATTCAGGACACTACTTGTAAATCAGTCACAATGTCTTTATACAGTACATCTTTGACTTTAGCATCTAAGATTTGACAGCGTTTAAGATTTAATTTTACAGTACACCCAGTATACCTTTAGTGGTGACACTTAAACACTTGTACATTGAATGTAATAATAATTGTGTGTGTGTGTGTGTGTGTGTGTGTGTGTGTGTGTGTGTGTGTGTGTGTGTGTGTGTGTGTTGTGTGTGTGTGTGTTTGTGTGTGTGTGTGTTGTGTGTGTGTTGTGTGTGTGTGTATTAACAGCCAAAAGCAATAACATTACCAATACTAAGTGCAATAACAAACATTCATGCAGAACAAAGTACCACATTTCCTGTCTTTGAGTAACAGTGGAAAATATAGAATGTACAGAGTACTGTTGAAACATACAGTAGCTGTGTCACAGAGTTTGGCCCGAAAGGCAAGAGCTTATTTAGAGGCATATGTGTAAATTCTAATTAATCTTTTAAGTTACCACAGTTGCATGGGTTTGCAGAGGATAACTTTTTCTTCTTTGTAAATTCTATATTTTTATATTAAATATATATTTTTGATTGTGTATATAGGAAACTTATAAAAAGGTACATGTACATTTACATTTGTGATGCTTATGAATACAAAGCAATAAAACAAACAGGATGGTATTAAATACAAAACAACATGTTAATTTGGGGTGTTCTGTTACTTAAAAGCAAAGCAAACATTTTGTGTGTGTAATATTCAACTAATAATAAAAAAAAACATGCGCATGTCTTAATCACATACTCAGTTGATAACTACTGAGTCTGCCTTTGGCAATATATGGATCAATCATATTTAGCAAAACAACACAGATGCTTTAGGCAAACTTTTGATATTGTTGCTCTCAGGTAGATACATGATATCTCCATATCCTCTCTGTCTGTGTTTTGTCATACATTAATGCCCTACTTTATCATACTACATTAGACAAAAGCATCACAAACTTGTCCAATATAGTAATCAGCTACTTTTACATTTGAATGCTGAAAAGTAGCAGTTTTGGATACATGAGGTTTCCATCCAACAAATGATAGAATACATCATTCCTGGATAAACTGTCTGTTTACATCCTTTGTGGCAGACTTTCGTTATGATTCCCAGTGATTTGATACCTACAGGTCCTGTTTTTTCATGCATATATTATTCATGCATTTCTTTCTGCCAACATGTGAGCCACAAAGAGTACAATCCATATTCCAATGATTCAATGAATGGCATATTATTTGAATCAATCTGTACAATGCTGTATAAATATGTGCTGTATAAATTTGGTCTCTCGTTACAGTAGATCCAGGTTTGAATCTCAGGTAGCAGGGCATTAAAAAATACAGATTGTGGCTTTATAGAACACAGCAATTTGCAGGAATGCAGTTTAAGTGATTCTACAATTCTAAGACCCAACAACACACGTCATAACTGTACATTTCCAAAGAGCTGATTTGTGCGTTCAGCAACGCTCCCACACAATCCATCCCTTGTATCAGTATTTTAACAAGCTCTTAAACGCTTGGCATAGTTTGAGCCACAAACATGATTTAAATTCTTAAAAGTTAGACCTTTAGAAGGAAAAAGTCCATGATATTCTTTGTTTTTTCTTTTCTTTTTTACTACCTTTGCTACTCTTCTTTTCCTAATGAAAACATGTTCATTTAAATTGTACAATTCATATACCATTAGCAAACAAAAACAAAAGTAGTAGATTACAAGCTCGATTTGTCATGATGTAACGCATTGAGACTTGTAGATTTACTACAAATTGTGCCTTGTAAATATACACAGGTTAGGATTTTCTTATTTATTTACCAAGGTCCAACATCTACAGAAACTGATTAATATTAAACACTACAAAAGTACTGCTGCCTAACAGCTTCAATGTATTGCTGGCTTTACGTGTTTTTAGTCTCCCTGTGGTTTTAAGCTGCCACAATTAAACTAAGAGTTAGAGTCAGGTACCATGTCAAGAACAAGGTTAGTAGTGTTGGTTTTAACCTCAGTGGACCACGAGGGGGTGCCATTTGTCAGACAGAGCAACAACCTGGCAATTTTGAACAAAATGATCAAAGCCATTTTGCCCTTCACAGACAACCAACACCTGATCTATTTCAAATGATTTACTTGAGAATACACTTTGACATACAATATCTCATTTTTGAGAGGACTCTCAATCTCGAGCTGTCCCTGGTACTTTAATACAGTTCACAAATAGTGTACAAATGGAACCACAAGTTACAGAATTGTAAGGGTCAATTTAAAAAACCCTCTGGACCCCACTTTGGGATCCACTGCTCTAAACCCACCCCCCTCGGTGCTCCAAGTGCCTAAAAACAAACACTACACGTTATGTTAATACCAACTGGCCTGGACTAATCTAATATTCTTATTTTTCAGCAGCATTGTATGGTTATCTCTGTCATTCCCCTGTATTAATCCTGTTAATTAAGTCTTCTACAGTGATCATATGATATTGATTAATATGCTACATTAATCATATGATATTCTAGTATTCTATGGCTATAGGTACAGGTACATTAGTACATCTATCAATGTACAAGGCAGGACAGCTAGTAGAAAAGGCACTTAACATTAGAAAAGTTTCACTCCAAAAATGGTATACTTTTGATTCAATAAGAAAAATAATCGTAATATACCTGAAGACATTTTCATTACCTGCAATTCAATGTAGGATTTAATATGGCACTCGTTTTTATTTTTTAAATACATATATACATTTTATTCCAAGGATTTTGATAATTCATTATGGAATGAAACTTTCCCATATGTTTTCTCAGGAAACAAATGGCACATCTAGTACTACAATGACAGGTAGTTTTATCTATTACAACATTAAGTGTTGTATATTTGGTTGCGTTCAGTAAGTCGCCATTCATTTCATTTATATTTATACAGTATAAATGAAGCAACAAGCCCTTTACTCATCTGTGTCTCCTTATTGTGAATATCTCTGGACCTGACATTTTCATTTATTATCATGATACTGAAAGCCTAAAATAGTTTTTGGTCACGTTGGACAGCTCAAAAATAGCCAAGGTAATAAAACTACTATTGATATAAAGTACACGTACAGTACACAAATACTTGTGTTGTTTTTTTGTTTTGATTTTTTTTTTTAACTCTTAGCGAACTCTAAAAGTATCTGGACAGTAAAGCACTACATTAGGTTAACCACATAAGCCCTCTATACACTCCACCATATAGCCAATAGAGAATAGTCTATATAGCTTATAGATATGCTATCGACTACAATTTTTCCTTCAGTCTATTGAAGAATAATAGATATTTATTTTATGTTTTTCCCCCAATTTAGTCATTGTGACATTTTCCCCTTAAATGTTTAGCTCCTTTTTGCTTTATTGTGGTCTAAATACTTTGACAGCTCACCTGATCCAGTGCAATATGCATGCAGTTAATGAAATACGGAATAATGAGGTACATGTACATGTATGTTCAAGTACTGTACCTCCATCATCACTCCTCTGCGTGTGTGTGTGTGTGTGTGTGTGTGTGTGTGTGTGTGTGTGTGTGTGTGTGTGTGTGTGTGTGTGTGTGTGTGTGTGTGTGTGTGTGTGTGTGTGTGTGTGTGTGTGTGTGTGTGTGTTTTCCCGTCCATCCAGGCAAGTGAGAGAATGTCTCTGCGTGTTCTTTACTCATTCCGTGATGTAATATCCTGGGGAAAAAAAGGTTCAATGTAATGGTTGTCATGTTCCCTGTATGTCAATAACATACAATCATGCACATACTATATATTTCGTAATACATAACATAGTGACTTAAATTCCCTAAAATGCTATGGCCAATTATTTCAGATGAATGACTCACCTCTGTCTTGGCTCGCCGCCAGCGGCCCATGGGTCCCGTTTTTGTAACCACTGAAACATGAGATACTAACATTAGAGTGCACACACATACACTACGTATATATTAAAATGTATATATACAGTATACTGATACTTACGCATAAATGACGTTAGCATCATAAATGTGGTCAATGCAGCAGCCAAACTCCACCACACACACCTACAGTGTATAAGATAATATAACATTAACATACAGTATTAGCATTTTGTTAATGTCTTGCCATTTTTAGCACATTATTTTCAAATTGTTTATGTTTCGCTTTCCTAAGGCCCGCCATTAACCGGACCAGTTAATTACAAAACAGCCAAAATGGGAAAGGAATTGAAGCACCTTGATGCATGTGAACTATCTATGTTAAAGAACACAACTGAATTTTAGCATTCGGAAAAGTATTTTATCTTTTAATTATTCCACACAGTAACCTTGAAAAGTTGTAGGTGAAGATACACATTTTACTTACAAAAACATGAGTCTGCCATGATGCCAGCATGGATAAGTGAAATAAATATTGTTTGTTGAAGGTCTTTTACCTGGAATGTACGGCAGCAAAGATGAACACGCAGAACACCAAGAGGAGAATGCTTTTCATCGTGATTACACCTGAAAACACACAGACATCACTGTATTCATATTCTACATTCACCAATATACCACAGAATTAACATCTTAATAAGGGAGCGTTATAGTTGTTGTTGTTGTTCAGTAACACGGTTCTCCACATCTCAGCCTCTCCAGGAAACTACTGTAATGTCATCCAGTCAGAAGAGAAAATTCAAACAGGATAAAAAAAATGGATTAAATTAATTAAATTAAATTAATTGTGAAATTAAAATACTATTAGATGTAAGCTAATACACAGGTTTTCTCTCCTGATTTCAACAAATTGGTAGCCCACTTTATGATGAATTTTCTGTTTTGTCACGCAAGAAACAGATACAAGAGGGTTTCTTAAGTAACAGTGGACAAAAATCTGAAATAATCCTTCCTGTAGTCCATATTCAGATATTTGTTTTGATTAAACCAAAAAGTAGCACTTACACTACCCGTTAATAAGAGTGAATGAGCGAGAGCGAGAGAGTGTGCATGCGTGCGTGTGCATGCTTACATGCACGCAAATGTGTTTCCATGTACATGAAGTTGCTGTGGCGCAGAAGAATTTACCACAACTTGTGGTAAATTGTCCTCACGTGTACCAAGGGTTACGCTCTGAATGTCCACAGAGAAATGACCTCATGGGTGTAACAAGGCCTGCTTGGAGACAGACAGACGGGTCTATCTGCTGTCTGTCAGCACCATGGAGGAATTACGTAACACCATCCATGTTCTACACATGGCTTGTGAATGATATCTGACTGTCCTGATGACTCCACTTCCTTCTTTACGTTGTGATAGTACTCATTACTATAGAGCAGCGTTTTGCAGCCCAGGGACCTCTTAGCTGACAGAGGGATAAAGTAGGGACCACCACTATACATTGTATTAAATTGTATTTCATATTCATATTTTGCATAGATGTCATGGATTCATAGACTTATTTTCAAACATTTAACCACTCAATAATTTGTGAAACTTTTTTTTTTTTCAGAAAACAATCAGCCAATCAACCTAAGCCTAGTAGATCAGATATAAGTTCCCTTCGGAATAGGAATGCAAGGGTTCAAGGATAATTATAAAACAAAAAATATATATCACACTCATGTGAAGTGAGAGGAGCCTACAGTATGTATATTGGACACATGGCATTTTATGTCGTCAGTTAGTGTACTAAACAAAAAGCTCACCTGATTTGTCAATTGTGGCCGGGGGACAGCAGCTATTGGTGTAGAAGGCTGAGGGAGGCGGGACTTCGGAAAGGCCGCCCAGTGATTGGGTGAAGCGCCCCTGTGAATGGCAAGTCTCGGTGCAGATCTCTTCCTGGAAGAGTAGGCGTGGCTCAGAAGGCGGGGCTAGTTTTTCTGGAGGGGGCACGATCTCTGTCGGGTCTGTGTAGTTCAGAGATATACACGCCAGGTTTAATTTTAATTAAACAATCTGAAACGTAATTTAACATGAAATGTTATTTGAACTAATCTACAGTATATGATATGATATGATATTTTTAACACAAGCAGAGTTGTATCGTATAGGCTCAATTGCCAGTGAGGATCCCCTACCGGGATGACATATATAGCTTCTTCACTCTACTCCTCCCGTTAAACATTATATAGGGCTCTATTTTCGTCACGTGCTAAACCCCTTATCGCTAACTTGCTTGCTGCTTTACTTACTCTTACTATTACTTACTACTAATAGTTCAACATGCCAATCTATTGTCATGCTTTGAGCTTGTAGATTGGCCATTTTATCTATTGAAAAATGTTTTTTAAATAGTTTATAAAGGCAAAGAAGTTAACGGATAAGGGGTTTAGCGGTGACAAAAACCTAGGCAGAAGTGTTTGTACTGATACTCGTTACCGTTTCAAACTCGATACCGTTTCAAAATCAATGGACAGGTCTATCACCCAAGCAGCTAGTGACAAATGAACACTTTTACCTCATTAAGACCTGAGGCAAATTCTACAAAGTTCTTTCTAAATTAGTAGTTCTCAAACACTGCTACACTGCCAACTTATACCACCAAAATTATGGATTTAGCCACAGATGCCCATCTGAAAATGTGCAAGCTTGTAGCACACAACAAAGTGGCACAATCTGAGTTTGTATGTCTGCTATTAAAAACAAAACAAAAATCAAAACACTGTTCTAAACCACTCGTATGAATTGTTGTGTATATAAAGTATTTCTTGAAAAACATACTGTATGTTGATTATACATAGCTAAAATCTAAAATAATGCACAGATGCTTTCCAGATTTTAACAGATTAAAGGGAAGCTATCAGATCAGGTTCTTCAACCGTCTCACCGTATGTGAAGCTACAGCTGCTGTCCAGTGCCGTGGTCATGTTGTCCTTTACCCATGATGCACCAGTGACAGGGGGGTTGGTACGGTCCTTTACCCATGATGCACCAGTGACAGGGGGGTTGGTACGGTCCTCTACCCATGATGCACCAGTGACAGGGGGGTTGGTACGGTCCTCTAACCACGATGCACCGGTGACAGGGGAGTTGGTACTGTCCTCTACCCATGATGCCTCTGTAGTGACAGGGTCAAAGGTTATCCTAGTTAAATTAAATAAATTCAAACTAGAATTAAATAATAGGGTTTCAAACTAGGGCTGGGACTTTAACTGATTAATTGAGATTAATTAATTACAGAAACAATAGTGCAATTAAAAGAATTAACTTGTTTTAATCGCACATAGATTTTGCACCACAGAGCCTTTTTCACTGGACAGATTTCAGGCATACAGACCATACCAGTGTACACAATGGGAGAAGTAGCCAATCAGGGTAACTAGGGTTGCCACTAGGGTTGCCATTGAACCGAACTCCAACTGTTTCGTCCTCCCATTGGTCCGAAAATACTAACCCAATCTCTAACCCTCACCCTCAAGATGGGGTGAGGGTTAAACGTCACAGTGAGGACCAAGTTTTGATTTGGAAACTCACTAACACACTATATACCAACCTGCTTTAATGGCCAAAAAATGCTTCTCTTCTAATTGAAATGAATTAATTACAAAGCTTCAAATTAATTAGATCATTTTAATCGAGTCCCACCCCTAATTCAAACACTCAAAATCAAATGAATCCACAATAATGACCTTGGTTAGTGCTGTCCTCTACCCAGGAGGACTCCGGAGTGACGGCGGTGTTGAACACACCACCGAAGACCTTCTGGTCCAGCCAGGACTGACAGGTCTCTGTCATGTCACTGAGCAGGCTGGCCAATGAGCGCCGAGGCCTCCTCCGCCGACGGAACACTCTGCAAGAGATACAGTACATGAAGGAATCTGTCAATAAGTGTGGATGTTTCCTGCAAATCTCCAGAACCGTCAGGGCCATGGGGGGTCATCGCCATGGTTGATTGTGGTGGACATTTTTTGTCAAAATTAATAATTTGTTTGGTCAAACTGAGCGATCAAAAACATCACCAGAAACACAAGAGCTATTCCTGAATGACCATAACAGGTCTGTCACAGGCTCTCACACAAAAGTTAGCCTGAGGGTCAAGATCAATTTATCCCCTGAGCCCGCAGGGCAGGCTCTATTACTGTAGCTTGATAAGATGTTAATTAAAATGTGCAGACGTGCAGGAAAGCGGGTTAAAATGTGGGATGCATTCAATGATCCACCCCTGCCTGCAGACAGTATTTAAAATGACATGAGAGTGAGTAACAGATCATTCTCTAGTGTATCACGCTTCTCGCAACATGTGACATCTCATCATGTATCTCTGCCAAAGTTGGCAGCAAACATGTCAAAACAGGAACTCCATAAAAAAAGACACAGTAAAAAGGCCTGCTATTGCTAATATCAATGAATTGTCTCTGCAGCTTTTTTCTTTTTTTAGTAAGTAAGCAATCACACTAAGAAGCTTTTTTTCTCTCTCACACACACTAAATGCTTATATTTGTCCTTCAGATGCGTGTATTGATCACACCACGTTGCATTGTGACTGCTGTGAGGTTTGTAGATCGGCTATTATCACTAGTTTGGGTCCATGGGCCTCGAGCTAAAACCTCTGGGAACTAATGATCTAACTGAACTCACACAGCCACATTTTATTATACCTCTCTATTATCAACAACAGCAACAGATGACTTCACACGCTGGCTGCGGAACACACAACGTTTGGCGCACAAAGAATTTAGCGCAGCTTGTAAATCCGTCTCACGTGTACCGAACCCCTGGTTCCGATTGGCTCTGGGGGATGACCTCATCAGCCGAGTGGCCTGTTTGAAGACGGAGTGTCAGCACTTTGGGGTGTTACGTAATGATCAGGGCTGGAAGAGGTGCTTTTAAACTAACTAAAAAGTATTTAATACCCTAATGCAGTACCCTGTTGCAAGGAAACATTCTGTGTTTAAAACTTTTACTTGACTCTATTGGTTTATTGGTGCCAAAATGTACTTGAAGTTCTGAAGAAAAAGTAGATTGTGCCGAAAAATATGAACAATTTCACAAGTTTTCAAAATGTGTCCAAATCTTCAACAACCTCGCAAGTCATCAGCTATTAAGAGTGCAAAATAAGACTTAATTGGTTAATGTATGTTTTGTACTGTAATACTAATCGTAATCTAATCTAAGTACTGTAGCTACAACGTAGTAAAGTGAAGCAAGTGAGTAAAAAAGTATTGAAAAATTGACATGTGTCTACTAAGAGTACCTCAGAGTTGTATTCAAGTACAGCCCTTGAGTACTTATTTAGTGACTTTGTAGTTATGTAACCACCACAGTCCTCTCCTCCAGACATGCTATACTCAGTGGACTGCATGTGATACTGTATCTAACAGGCCTGAAACTGCACTTCCTTCTGGCTGCTGTCAGGGCCACTATCAGAAACACTTAAAGGAACATTTTGTTTCTGTTTTTCCTTTGCTACATTATCCCCATATATGGATCCACAGTCAGTCACTAGTCTCTCAAGACAACTTTTCCATAATCTTTGAATTGTAAATAGTGTATGTAGACTTGCACATGCAAGCCTTTAAAGTTGCAGTCAGGCCACACCCACCGTTCAGGAATCAATTGTAGTTGATCTAAACCTCATTACAACACTGGATGCTGAGTGCTAATCTTGGAAGTAAATCTGATCAACCATGGCTCAATCCCCATCTCAATTAACAGCCATCTTTAGGAAAGCAGTGTGTTTGTATATTGCAGCGGTTCTAAAACATTGTCAAGGACACGCAAAGTTTGAGACCCATAAGGAATCGCTTCAAGGGAAACACCTCAAGGGGGTCCTCTGGTTGTCCCCAGATCCCTCTTTGAGAACAAGAGGATGTACTAAAGTGTCGTCACAGCAACTCACCGGACCAAGTTCTCCTTGTAGGACACAGTGGTCTTGTCAGGAGTGAGGGAGACGTTCCCCTCATCATCCCAGCTGTAGCTGTCCTCCGTCAGGAGGTAGTATCCATTGGAGAGGAGGCGCGGCGAGCGCCGGCAGGAGCACGGGGAGCCGCCGGTGGTGTTGGAGGAGTAACACACATAGGAGGAGTCCGGAGAGAGGAGAGACAGGCCCAGACTGAGGAAGAGAGAGAGAGACAGACACGGACATGTGATGTCACTACTGGCGCCTGTGCTCCTGAGCAGTGCCTGCATGTGTGCATACAAGTTTGGGTACATGAACGTGTGTGTGTCAGAATAATCACACAAGTTTTACGTGTTTTTGTGCAGAAGGCAGAATGGTTTCCATAAAAGTCTTGGGTGAAGTGAGGGGTTCTCTTATCAGAATACATCATCACATTCCGGGCAATCACTTTTGGAGTCCTCACTTTTCTGCATTGCCTTTTTATCACTAATCCCTCAGACAAATCACACCGACACAGACACACAAAGCTTGGCATAGGGGGGGAATAACGCCTCTCAAAAATGAAGAAGAGAGGCAGACAGACAGATAGTAAATCGTCCTACCTTTGACATGATTGGTCAGACAGGGGGTGTCTCTCTTTGATTGGTGAACCTGGGGAAAAAAAACAGAATCATGTTAACAACATGTCATCCAATTTCAATCCATTTCCTAGTAAAATACCTCAAAAACGATCCATTTGGTCAAACATTTGATCATCCATGGTGGTCCCCAGACCCTACTAGAAACAGTGCAGTAGCCGTAGAGTAGACCACATCCTTGAATGTGGCATTTCACGGACATCTAGTTAATTAAAAAGTGAAAAGTACAGTACATCTTATCTGAGACAGATGGTCATACTCCCTCTTCTCAAACACAGAAGAACAGGAGTTCAGTCTCTGTTCAAGAGCTCTGCCTATCTGGGGAGAAACACGTGTTCTCTCTTTTCTTTGAGAAAAATGAGACACCTGTGTAACTTTACTGGCTGAACATCTGTATTCCCCTGCAGTGCTACAAGAATACTAGGTTATGATATCATGTGGTTCATTGAGAAAGATCTGCCCTGAGCAGCCAGTGAGAAATCAGTGTCTGTACGCCTGGCCTGGTTGGTTTCAAGCAAAAGTGTACAGACCCCATTTTTTAAAATGGGCTCTTACAGACTAACAGATCCAATGCGACACACCAGAAGGGCATACATTATGGAAAACCCTGCCACACTCAAAATTGTATTATCTTGGCAATAGCACAACTTTAAACATTTTTCTACACACACGTCATCACACTCCTTGAAACAATAACTAGTTGAGCAGACTTTAATTCCCTTAAGATTATTCTCTTAGATTAAATTATTGTTTGATGGTTGGTATACTTAATTGTATACTGCATTTTAAGTGGTTAAATTCACTCTTTTTAATCAATTTCTTATGTGATTGATGACGTGTGGAAGCTTTTTTACTCTTGTTAGTGTGCAGTACATTGAGGGGGTAACATTCTCCTTTTTGTATTATGCAACAGTTCATGTATATCGTCTTGGACACCAGGAAGAATAGCTACCGTTGGGTCAGCAGCTAATGGTGATCAATTCTAAATAAACAAATCTAAAGTCAGCTTCATGTGTTGCTCAAGCCACACTAGATGAGAGTGTTTAAATAGGACAGGGAACTGGTCAGCCAAGAATGAGCTGGTCTTCGTATTAGGGAACAAGAGCAGGAATTGCAGGCACAGAGAAGGGAGTGGAAACAGTGAAATAAAAACACATCACCTCTGTCCTAGTGCAAAATGTCCAAAACTGCTACTTTTCATGCTTTTGTGTGATGCTGTAGTATGATCAAGTAGGGCACTATTTTACAAAAAAATACACATAGAAATTGTATTTTATTTTTTTTATAGTGATTTCATAGTGAAGAGAGGTTTGCAGCTTTCGAAAGTTCCTACACTCTCCTACCCTACCTTCCCGTCTCAGCTTTCCTGCTGGCGTTCCTACACGTCATATTCCCAGCTGTCCTACCGTCTATCTCCCATTGAGCTTTCATGGCGTCTGTCTGTCTGTCCTAGATTAAATACTGATGCCACTGAGCTGCACCGCCTTTAAAGATATACATTCTCCTCTGTTTAACCATACTGTACCTCTGCACCTCTTTAAATGTTCAATAAAAGCAGCCATTGTTCAAACTACTTTGTAAATGAGGTGTACTGGGCCACATGGGGACCAGTAGGACATTCAACACACTGTTGTTGACACTAAGTCAACACATACTCTGACAGTGTTTCCCTTCTCTATGCTGGAATGTGACTGTTTGTGTTTCTGTTGTTGTGCAACATGAACATGCAGTAAGCCTACTGTTTGGGAACCAAAAGACAAGTTATTAAATGCCGTCTTTACGATTTATGATACTCTTTGTTGAGTAATGACTTGTGTTCGCCCCCTTTTCCTAAAGCCCAATATAACATTGTTGTCAAGCAGACATCTTGTATCTCCTCAACATGACTCATTGCAATACATAGTGGACTTGTAGATCTGCTGTTTTTGAAACATTATGAAAAATATCATCCAGTGAATAGCAGCAGCAGCACATATGAGAAATTGACCCCACACCCAACTGTAAACATGATGTCAGCATGTGGAATGCTGTGACAAAGAACTGTGAGCTATTGTTCTTTGTCATACTACAGTAGTACAGTGGTTGTCAAAACATGTTCATGCTAAGGTCCCCCCCTAGCCTCGATAACTGGCTTTCATTTTCGTCAGCGTTGTGCGAAAACGGAGAGCCTGGACTAATTTGTTAGCCACGGGTTAAGTGGGAGTGGGAGTCAACCTTTCGGGGTGGGCGTCGCTCCAAATTGTGTGACGCAGGGAGGGGCTGGGGATGATGACACGTTGGTGAGATCAAATCAGATAAGCTCATCTGGCATCCAAATTTGGACGGCACCCCTGCTACCGTCTATAAATTATAAGACATACAGTATACCGGTATTTATTTACAAAATGAAGTTCTAGACCTACTTGTGACTGCTCCAGAGAAGAACAGAGCCATGGTTCGTTTGGTCCTGCAGGGTCCACACACACAGAGAGAGAGAGAGAGTGGTGGGGAGCGCCTCTGTCCCAATCTGTAGAAAACATTAGAAACACAACCAAAACATTAGACACAAGAGCCAAGAAGACACACCCGTCACAACGGACCCACAGGAAACACAGCCAATGTTCTGCAATGCACAGGAAACCTTGTGTGACATGAGAATATCCGCCGGAAGAATCAACTGTATGAAGGTTTATTTATTTACATTGAGTGAACTAACAGAGATAGAAACACAAACAGTAAAACTGTGAACACGTAGAGAGAGAAAGCAGGAAGGCACAAAATGAAAGGGTAGAAAGGGATAATCTGAGGACCAGATCAGAATGTTTGAATGTTTGTAAACAATTTCCAGGAAGAATGTGTGTTTCTAGAACAGTAGCTATGTCTACTGTGTCACTGTTAATCTGTGACAAATTCAAGTATTTCCAATAGTGTCCTGCATTTCCCCCCTTATAAGGTTAATGAATAATACTGAACAGCAGCCTGAAAAAACAGTTTTGGCCGTAGTGATGCCATGATGATTTCATCTATAGAATGGGAGAGAGAGAGAGGGGCAGAGAAGGACAGAGGGCTGCACCTCCAAGATTATTTCAGTTGTAAACTCCTTTAGCTCCTTACAGTGTGCAGACAGTAATCCACCACAACAGACAGACAGGCAAAGACCTTTTGTACAGTTCCACATGGGCTCTAACGCCCCTGTTCAGTTGATGAATATTGTGGGGGTTGAATATACAATAATATCAACAGTGAGCTTGTCTTTTCAGGGATGAGGTTTGGTATATACTAGTGGGAAAACAAGAGGGACAAAGTATAGACGACTGAGGAACTCCTTAATTATGTACAGTACGTTTTTTATTCAGTGGTTTTCAACCTTTTCAGAACAAGACCCATTATTTCTTCTGTATTTGATCCACGGACAACCGTTTGATGGGCTTTCACCTCTCAGGCCCTACATACTATTAGGAGAGATTGCAGGCAAACATTGATCATAATAATAATTTTACATTCTCTTGTGAATAAAGCATTACAGGAGATTAACAATAATTTAAAACCAAATGGACTGGTCCTACAGCATAAGGGCCCATTTAGTTACCAACTTTCCATCATTTAGCTTGGGACCACCAGGAAACGCCTCAAGGACCACAGGTTTAAGTGATTAAAAAGTGCAGTCTGTCTCAGTCAACCATTTCCCTGCATTAAGGATTAGACACCTCAGTAATCTCACTGCTAACAGGCTGCTCTGTTAACACAATAACATCCTCATGCTGATACACACACACGCACACGCACACACACGTGCGCGCGCACGCACGCACATGCAAACGCACACGCACCCGCACACGCACCCAGCATACTATGGCTGCAAGTAATTTAAATAAAATAAATATTTGACAACTTCTTGAGTCTTTCTATTATTTACTGTCACACAATGGTGTCACGCTCACATAAAAATAGAAGAAAATATACTGCCTCAACATTCTTACTTTTGCCTCAAAAATCTTACCTCAATGGACCATTTATTATTTGTTATAAATCAAATAAATGAATTAGTTAAGCTAACCATTGCAAATAACACCCAGTGTGCCACTTAAACTCACTTGCACACACTCACTTACACAGTGCAAGGCACTGTGTGCACACAAACATATGCACACAAATGCATCTGTCATGCACACACACACACTTTAAATATCTTACCCAAAGTTTTTTCTCTTCCCGTCAAAGTGGACTAAAACTCCTGGTGCTGGAAGCAGAGCCCTGCGTTCAGATTGTCAGGTCCTCTGTGTACATTCGGTCACTCTTGCCTCAGGCAGTCTCCCACATACTGTGTACGTCGTCTCAACTCTAGGAGAACTATGCAGCTCTGAGCGCACACACTGCACAGAGAGGAACACAGAACAAAAACACCATGATGTCACTCTTCCTGTTAACCCCATCCTCACCATGACACAGACACTACATTAACCTCTTCTTTACTGGAGTCTATGTAATAGGACCTGTCCTTTCCCCCCTCTACACCAATGACTCAACCCGTTTCCATTTCAAAGACCCCCAGCTTGATATGCATTGGACCATCATTTAATTGATACCATGTTTTATTATGTCTCCCAATCTACATTGTAAAATCCTGTGAAAATCCTGTAAATGTGAATTTAACTCTGAGTGTACAAAACCAAACGGCCCAGTTAGGCCATTCATTGGCGAGTCGCATTTATACAAGTACAATCTTTCACAGTTCCTAACGGCCCTAAACATTCAAAAAGTTAGACACCGAAAATAGAATGTAGACGGTTGAACCGTTTCAGGATGAATTAAGGGGGATTCTCTGTTCTCTGTGTGTGACTCCCATTAGCCTACGTGATGTGACGTGGTGTGTGTGTGTGTGTGTGCGTGTGTGCGTGTGTGTGTGTGTGTGTTACAGACGTTAGTCTGGTCATCTGAACAGTGTGTCCCAGTGTTTGACTGGAGGGGGACGGCTTCTCATGGACACAATGGGACGGCTCCTCTTACTGGGTCCAACTCTAGTAGGCTGGCTGCCAGGAACGTTTCACGTTTTATCTGTTTCTATTAGCATTTGAATTTAAATGCCTTCACTGTAATCACACAAAGCAATCTTATTTGACCTCAAATATCTTTAGCAAGCTCCAACAGTAGAATTACA
Source organism: Benthosema pterotum (assembly GCA_039105355.1). Classification (NCBI taxonomy): domain Eukaryota; kingdom Metazoa; phylum Chordata; class Actinopteri; order Myctophiformes; family Myctophidae; genus Benthosema; species Benthosema pterotum. Next base: position 17,386,287 of record CM076976.1, read on the forward strand.
AAAATGAACACATCAAACTTCCACAAGTAGTAGGGATGTTTATGGAAAATAACTTGTAGGGACGAGCTTCTCTGCCTGATAGCTGGTTTGATGCCATACCGGACCTTTCTTCATCTGACAAATAGGCTTTGCATAAGAGTGTTGTTAGATTCTACGTTGAAAAAGAAAGCGAGGTCGGATTCTACATTGGGAAGCTTTTAAGCTATACAAATCATTTTAAGCTATAATACAAATCAATATAATATAACAATCAATGTTTCTAACTGATTATTATTACATTTTATTTTTTATTAATTTCCTGTTACAAAACTTTGCCAATGTCTTGTGTGCAATGCTTGTTGGCTCATAGCAGACATCACCGTGGTGACATGTACGGTTCTCAACATCCCTCTTTGCAGGACAGTGTGACGTGTGTGTGTGTGTGTGTGTGTGTGTGTGTGTGTGTGTGTGTGTGTGTGTGTGTGTGTGTGTGTGTGTGTGTGTGTGTGTGTGTGTGTGTGTGTGTGTGTGTGTGTGTGTGTGTGTGTCTCAAAGGGGCTCCAGGGCCCAACTATTCATATCTCCTGGACCAAAATAGACCACCAGACCTCATCATAATCACTGACCCACCAACACAGGAACAATGTGAAGGCTCACACGGCCCACAGACCCAAACACACACAGCTATAGCTAGGCATAAATCCAAAATCACAATCTTTACTAGCAAATACCAAAGACAAGCCCTGGGGTTCCCTGGTCAACTAAACCGATTGGTGTTCAAGTGGTTTTAATAAGAGCAGGGATGCACAAAGGGAGAAGAATCTAATGTTCACCAAAAATACACAAACTCTGCACAGATTTCCTCAGGAAGTCACTGAAGCAGAAATCCTGTGGTGAACATAAATACAGTTAAATCTGGAGTTACCACAGTAAAATGCAGACCGCTTTCCATTGTCGGTTATTGTTAGTTAAGTATACACCCAGAAGTGGTTTGGTAAAAGTAGCAAATTCAATACAGCAAAAAATAAAAACATATACGGTACATATCGTATTGTATGTATGTTTACCACAGATTATATTTATATGTAGTAGTAGTAGTGTCCCTGCAGGCATAAGGGAAAGGCCATTTGCCACACATGAAAACGCATGCAATTATATTGTATATTGTATATATATTTAGATTTGAGAACCTGAATTTACTAGTAAGCCCTCAATCTGCAGAATTGCGCCTGAGATAGACAATGCTGAATTTTTTTGTCCTATTAAATTAATTAATTTCAAGAATAAAATTACCTTTAGTGTTTTGAATGCGTTTCTTGGTCATATGTTGCCACACAAAAGCAGTCAAATGTAGCAGATCCACAAGCCCGATGGACAACAAATTATTTAATAATTTGTTGTTCATCAAGCTTGTGGATCTAACCCTTATTATAAACCAAACAAGTTCTGACATTTTTTGTTTTTGTTATAATTCAAATACATAAAACATAACTAGGAAAGAAAGTTAACAGGAATGCCATGCAGTTGCAAAACATATTGTGCATTAGGATTTTAGCCTGTCTATTGTTCTGTACAAACTGCAAAGCATTGCAATATTCATTTCAAAATTGCATAAACAATATATATACTGTATGAACAATATATATATATATAGCCCTATATAATACTATAACACAATACAAATATAATAATAATATTTATTATTTTTATTAATACTGCAATATTGCTACTATAATGCAATTCACATTGTGCAGTCTATTCCATTGTGCTGCAGAATGCTGTAGGGCCTTATCTTTTTGTGGCGTGTGCATGTGCACGCGCAAGTGCGTGTGTGCCGTTGGAGATGGTGATGCTGGAGGAAAATACGTAGCAGGAAATGGGGTACCACCACCACCAGACCAAACCATTCCACCAGCACCCCCATTTTCATTTAGTGTAATGGACCAGACTACTTTCATTCATGCAGCATTCTTATTATAATGTTACTATAGTTAGTGAATTATTATATGAGCAAAAAAAAACAAAAAAAAAACTAAATGATTAGAAAAGACAATATTCATTATACAATTGCTCTGAATTCAGTTCAACGATCCACAAATATTGACAGGACAGCAGTCAATTAAGTGAAGAGAAGTGTATGTATTTTATTTGCTTAGTCTACAATCACTACATTTAAACATGTTTTCAAAATGCAGTGCAATTTAACAAAAAATGTTTCAAGTTTGCAAACTATAGTTTTCAGACTTTGATTATTGGGGATTAAATAAGCATTTCAAATGTTAAATTGCTGCTCAGGCTCATCCTACAGTAATAGCCAAAATCCTAACTCAATTTTGTTTGCAGAAGAAAATGCCGTGATTCCGTGGGGTGTTTTCAAAGGACTTGTGTATTTTTAAAAATAAAAAATAAAAAAAATAAGAGATTGTACTGATCTACAAGCTCGCATCGCGTTGCAATGCGGTGCACAGTGAGCTGGTAGATCCTTTATTCTCCGCCCGGCTTACAGTACTTTAGTGGGGATTCCCACGGTGTCAAACAAAGACAGAACAACCTCAAAAGATAAAGATCCGTATAGCTATACTTACCGGGTCGGTTCTTTGCCGGTTCTAATGAGAAGTGCTTTAGATCTGTAGATCCTAGTGGTGGGAACAGAAGAAGTGGGGGTCAGTAATGTTGTTTTCACTCTTTTCTCCCAGACATCCGTTAGGATTTCTAGACCACAGTAAACCACACACAGAGGAGCTGCTGAGAGGAGCGAGCATAGGGGAGCGACTAGCGAGAGGGGCGCTTGTCAACCAGATTCACTGTTGCCAAATTATGTGAGAAATAAGCATCCTGGTCTATGAAAACTAAGCGACCAAAAGAAATTAACTTTTCTGAGCATGAGGACGTTAAACAAATTACCAGTAATAGCCTATATCTCAATTTTTAAGGAAAAAAAAATATATATACACAGTAGGCCTACATATTTTAACAACACAAATCTGCATTCTGCTAGTAGTGGGGGTGGCCTGGCCGCCTGGCACACATTGACACATTATAATTTCAGGTGGAAGTAAATGGTGCAGAATGCCTTATCCACGAGATCAAGCTACATGCATTACACATTGTTTACAACGCTACAGAAAAGTAAGGTCAGGCTCGCTTATAATAAGCGGATACGGCAACACTGATTGTCATCCAGTTTCCAGCCAACACAGCAGCTGTTGAAGCCTCGCCTATGAGGAGACAAATAAAATACACAAAGCCCCAGCCCCCCTCATACACTGTAAGATGTAGATGTTACAATTAGTTTAATTTCAGTTCAATTAAAACTTGAAACTTTGAATGAAGAAAACATTACATTATGTTGACACTTGCGAAGTCAGTGGTATATTTAGCGAACGGTAGCCTACTGCATTGGTCCTTGAATCCCTAATGCTTTCCTTGTTTTCAATTTGAACTTTACGCACATATGGTGGATATAAAACAAGAAATGTACATCATAGCTTAACGCTGCAAAACAAACAGACACACATAATAAATAGACCTACTGGTAGTTACTGTTTCTGATTCTAATCTTGGTCTATTGGTGCCACCTAGTGGTAATTGTGTTGTGTGCACTGATAATGGATAAAGACCCAGCAATTTACTGTAGACCCATACCTAGACAAAATACAGTGTCTCACATCAGCATCTGACACTCTATGTGAGGAAAGATTGATTGATTGATTGATTGATTTTAATAGAGAAGTATGACTGTTTCATGCATTTCATACTGTTTCATACATCATTGATGATGTATGAAACAGTATGATTATGAAATGTATGAAAAAAATAAATATTGAATGAAGTATGGATCCATACTTCATTCAAGATTTCTTTTTTTTTTTTTACTTCAAGATGGTTTAATGTCCTGCTGACATGTTGGCTATCGACGACGAAATCCTATCAATAGATTAAATACAAGCAAAAACACAGGATTTCGGCCATATTATCGGCTGAAAACTATGTGCTTCAAGCAAGGTTCATGGAGATGCTAATTTTCCTTTCCAGCTGAATTTACGTTTTGGTACTGCCCACAGGGCCAAAACTAGTAACTGCTGTAGGCTACTGACCATGGTATTACAATGCTTAATTGACCAGCCAACTGAATTGAAGCCCCCTGAGATTCTGTTTTGTATTGTCAAGAGGATTGCAACGGCCTGTCTGCAGGGAAACAGCTGCAGCATCAAAGTAGAAGCAACATAATAGCAAAATATATGGCTATATATCTCTATTTTGATTTTTTTTTTCCCTAAAAAGTTGTCTTTATTACCTTTAAACTAAATATACTAAGCCTAATGTTACAGTATGTAAGTCTAAGACATTCTTGCAGTTCTTTGAAAAACACAATGATAATATAGCTGAATTCTCTAACATGCAACATCTGATGCATGTTGGCCTTAATAACTAAGCAGGTTAATGTTGCACCATGTGATCAGTATAGTTTTTAAATGCTTTCTGTACTGTACATGTGGGAGGTTAGGGTGAGCTCTTAGTGGTTTCAGTGAAGTCAGTGGCCAAAGAGGTCCACCCTGGCAAACTCACCCAAACTCTGTTGAAACAAATAAAACGATACATACAGAATAGCATAAATATAAATTTAATTAACATGTTAAAAGTAACCAGAATTGCAGAGACGCCTGGTTTTGACTGATGGACACTTGTACAATGTACATTTACAGTATAGGCCAATATTATGCAAACACAGTCAATATACTACAGTATGTAGATGTACCGCGTACCATGTACCATGGCACAAAACCTTTCAGATGGGCGTCTTCAGACAAATACATACCAATGTAGGAGTTTGAGAACCACTGTTCTTTGGAACACACACACAGCCCCTCATGCATGACATCTGCGGGGCTTTGCAGTCCAGTATTCGATATTTGTATTCATAGGATGAGCTGGAAAATATTAAGTTATTTGAAGTAATAATTCATGAGCAACATGACAGTTCACCATCCGCAGAGGACAAACGTAATATATATTCACCAACAGCGCAAATTTAGCAATAAATCATGACTGCATTGTAGGCATATTTTACGTTATTGATTAGTTCACTACTTAGCCCTGTCTTAGCCTGTAACTTTGTGACACAAAATGAGCTTGTAGATCTGCCAGTGCACAAAAGGACACCGGGATGCTCCCCGGTTCGCGTTAAACCAAGGGTTTTCAACCAGTAGTCCTTGAGAGAGTTCCAGGTGGTCCCCAGGCAAAATAATGGACAGTTGGTTGATGAAACCAAATGGACCCGCAAGGGTCCAGGATGGAATTGTGGACAAAAGCAAAAGAAATCTTTAGTTCTGGGGATCTGTGGGGTGAAAATGTCATCAAATGGTGGTCCGTGACTCAAGTGCTGAATAAACAGTGGTCCCTGGTATCAAAAAGGTTGAAAACCACTGTGTTAAACGTATGAGCCAGCAGTGTCTTCCAGGATGTTGGTGGCCAGCATGTCTCGGGTCATGTTGTTCTTCTCTTTGAGCTTGGCCTGCAGCAGTGTGTGTTCCACCACGCCCATACGGATGTCCATCTGCACCACCTCCTGCTTCAGTTTGGTCACGTTCTGTCGGATCTTCACCACAGGAGCTGGAACACACAGGACAACGGCCATAGATAACCTGGCAGAAACCTTATAAGATATGGTAGGCTACAATCAAGTCAACAAGGTGTTATTTTTATTATATATACTGTATAGGGCTTGACACTAACACTTGCCCGCTTGCCCGGGGCAAGTAAAAAAAAAAATGGTGGGGCAAGTGAAGACTGCTACCTGGTTGCCCAATCGGGCAAGTGTGCAACTTAGTGCACTATAACACAACACAAGATAAATTTGTCTTGAAGGCAGTCATTGCACTCTGCCTCTGTCTTTCCCTGCTTTCTAGCTATCCACAATTCCAGGCTGGATTTGGGAAACAAAACAGGCAAATTAACACATCCAAATGACCTAATCTTCTACATTCTCTAGTTGTGTAGACCTGGGCTAATTAAGATGATGAATTTTAACTCTTGAGAGTGTAAAAATGAAACCAAATGGACCCGCAAGGGTCCATTTGGTTTCATTTTTACGTTCTCAAGAGTTACATCTGGTTAACCAACTTAACTGGGGACCACCTGGGACCTGGGGGGCAAGTGACCATGACCTGAGGGCAAGTAGAACCTGACTTGCACTTGCCCGATGGCAAGTGCCTCGGAGACCTTAGTGTCAACCCCTGCTGTATATAATGTATATAGTAGCTATCTAGCTACTATAATGTGGCTAAGCCCATTTATCCGTCCGCCTTTGTGTCACTTCTCCTACCAAACCACAATGTTTGCACACATCTCACTAAGCACAACACCTCCAGCACCTATGTCCACAGCATAGGCTATATTGCATCCATGTAACTCATATTGCAGTCATATTTACTGTACAGTCGCCATTTCTATGAAAATCATATTTTCCCCCATCTAAAAAGAAATTGGCTCCCGGACGACTGTGATGTCAAAATCATCACGCTTTTGGAGCACACCGTCCACACACCATAGCGAGCCTCGGCCCACACCAGAGCCAATACATTTATGTTCAATTCATGGGGCCATACAACAAAACAGTTAACATAATGTTCACTTTATGGGGCCAGTTCGAACACCAGTGGATGGAAGTTATTGCAGTGTATGGTCTCTACAGGAGGTTTTCAAATCAGTCAATGTCCTCATAACTCTCCCTTTACTCTATGGCTCTGCCTCCAAACTCTGCACCCTCCCCTTCTGCTGAACAGGCCAGTCCATCCACCACTGTTACTAAAATTTAAACCAAATGGACCCTTGCAGGTCCATTTGGTTTCATGTTTTGCCCAAATTGGACTGAGCACCAGCGCGTGTCTCCAGTGTGTGAGGGCCGCACAACGGGCAGAACTCAACAGTAGTACGTTGTAATAACAATGACATGTATGAGAGTCAGTCTACTTCTCCTTGCTTTGTCTTTTCATAAAAATATTAGTTAAAATTAGCATCAGTGGGGTGCCTGCTGGCCTAGCAGTCCAAGCTCATACCACATTGGCTTTGGCCTGACAGTGTGTTGACAGTGTGCTTCAGACGACCTTAGCTGCATGTCTCCACAGCTCCACTGTGTAGTCTTTTGGAAAATCTTCACTTATTTATCCGTTTACAATAACCTCCATTTGTAAGGCTGCAAATGCCCATGTGCCTGAAAGGCCCACACACACAAACAAAATGTGCATTTGGAAAAAGATCCAGGGGGCCTAATTGATCAACCACTGATTAACCACTTAAGCTGTATTTTATACTTCACAACTCTTATTTCAACAAATAAGAGTGGTGTGTGTGTGTGTGTGTGTGTGTGTGTGTGTGTGTGTGTGTGTGTGTGCGCGCGCGTGCGTGCGCACGTATGCTGATAGATTAGTAGTCTTACCTCCATCAGACATGCTGCTGCCTTTCTCCTCCATGTCCTGTTTGACCTTGTCCAGCTCCTCACTGATCTACACACATGCACGCACACACACACTAACATTAGCAGATACACACACTAGCAATAGCAGATACAGCTGTTAAATACCTTTTCATTTTCACATTCTGTAATTGTGAGCTTGTAGATTGTCATTTTTGCTGAATGTTCGACACAGAATAGGGAAGCAGGGGGTTGATGTGAATGATTTGTGTAGTGGAACTGACCTCTGCTAGTACTCTGGTCCTCTCTGTCACTCCACCACTGGCCTGTTGGTAGCGCTCTTTGGCCTGGAGGACAAATCATGCATTTTATTCAACTATAAAGTGTTTGGATTTTGTTTGGATTTGTAGTGTTTTTCTTTTGTGCAACAATGGTATCGTTCTCGGGGTGCCACAACAAAATCACTCGATTTATTGTATAAAATCTATTTCATGTTTCAGGTTACCCATTTTATCCACTCTGTAGCTCATACATGTCGGGATAAAAATTGGTCAGTGACCCACTGTTTGGAAAACGGTGTCACAGATGGTGTGATGTCATACATTAAATGATGGGATGTCATAAATTAAAGGATGTCATAGATGGTGTGATGTCATACATTAAATGATGGAATGTCATGGATGGTGTGATGTCATACATTAAATGATGGGATGTCATAGATGGTGTGATGTCATACATTAAATGATGGGATGTCATAGATGGTGTGATGTCATACATTAAATGATGGGATGTCATAGATGGTGTGATGTCATACATTAAATGATGGGATGTCATAGATGGTGTGATGTCATACCTCGCTGAGCTTGGCCTGAGCATTGCGGTACTCCTGGATGAGATGCTCCAGCTGGTTGTTGATGTACTTCTCTCTGCTGCTCACCTTCTCCAATGTCTTAGCGATGTCGTCCTGCAGCTTGTCCAGGTAGCCCTGCATAAATGCACACGCACACAAACAGAAAAAGTGGCTAAAAAGTGAGGTTGGAAAATAATATGATCTCGCCTTACATATATAGTCATCTGACTCGAACCACTATTTCTAGAAGTGCCCCCTATCCCTAAACTTAATTGCCTCTTTTTTTACTATTTTAATAGCCGAACTACAAGCTCACAACATGCCAGTCGGCTAAGGTCACTGAGGAAAATAAGGCCCTTTATGTACATCAAGGCAGGTTGTGGTTGACAGACTAAACTAAACCGGATTAAGCGTGTTAATGATTAACTCATGAATGATTAATCTGCGATAAGAAATTAATCAACAGTCGTTTCCCAGTTAGTAAAAAAAAAAAAAATCGGTTCAAGCATGGGGTGATTTTCTGTGAACATAATGCTGTCTGTGCCTGTGTGTGGCTAAACATACAGACAATCCCACTGCCTAACCCTGTATTGTCAATGGCGAATATTTGATTAAGAAATACAAAATGCCTTTTGTATCATTTCTGTATATCAGTAAAATGTAGATTTCAACAGATATAAACCAACTATATTCAAAACTCAGAGAAACTAAACTAAAACTCCAGCTAAATTGTAGCTGGAGTGTTTGTTATGCATCCAGCACTCAGGCAATTGGAGGGAAGGGAAGAATGTCCTGTATACACTGTGTTTCTACGCTTTTTGTTCAAAGCTTTTAAGCATTGAAAGTTGCACTCAGGGCAATAGTGAATGGACTTCAGTTCCCAGAAGGACTGCATGGCAGGCTACCAAAGTAATGGTCAGATTGATGATGCCCCCAATGCATTGAACTGTCTTTATGACTGAGACTGAAGAAATGAGAGAGCAGTTCTTTTGAAATTCACCAGATGGAGGTAGAGAGCTTGATGCCAAGCACTTCAAGAGCAGTTGTTGCTGCCAGATAAAACCCTTGAATCTCCACATTTCAATAATAGTGGTAATAGTAACCTACCTTTGTTTCCTTCAGTGATGATTTGATGCCGTCTCTGTGCTGGTGCATCTGGTCCACGTGGACCCTCCAATCCTACGTGCGCACACACACACGCACACACACACACACACACGCCAAGTTGTCAGTCATTTAGTTTAACCATAAAACCAGTATTTGTCTTCACAATGACCATTTCTCAAATACAAACACTTGTGGGGACATTTGACTATAATACTGTACGTGTTGCAAAACCGCGCGCACGCACGCAGGCACGCGCGCACACGCACACACACACCCCTTTCCACCAATTTCAACAGTGTTCCATTCTGCATCTGTGCTATAGCAGTCACTGAAAAGGCGAGAAAGAAAATACAAAATGAATTCCCACATTTGCAGAGTAACAACCTATAAGTGGACTTCACTGGAACATCTTTTCAAGTAGCTGAATGTGGAGTGGAGCAGGTTTCTGCTCTATCTAGAAGAGACAACTCCACTTTTATCCTACAGTGACAGCCACCACTCCACAGTTATCCATTGGATTTAATAGCATATACTGTAGCCTACCGTAGCACAGCAGTGGCAGGCATTTATGGTTCCACCGATCCAGAGCCCATTGTTTTTTCACACAGATATTTTCAAAGATATGTCAATTACCAGGCTTCTGGGGAATCATCATTGTGTCACTTAACTTGCACCCGCTACACTCACACGAGTAGTGATTTTGGCCTAGAGGGGGACCGGTGCAACCACACCAGCAGATGAGGTAGATCGGATTTGACCTCACCAACGTGTTGTCAGCCCCAGTCCCTCCAATGCTGCGCTACGTCACATCATTTGGAGCGACACCCACCCCGAAAGGTTGACTCCCACTTCTAGGCCACCGTGGCTAACGATTCAGTCCAGGCTTTTTTGTTTTCGCACAACACAGACGAAAATGAAAGCCTGGGTGTTGAGGTATGGGTTAGGGTTATGGTTAGGGCAGCGACATCTACTTACATCACATTCCATAGGACAATCAGGGCAATTCCTAGAGCCAGAAAATCTACTGAGACCCTGTACCTTCCTGCACCGATGGTTCCATTTGAACCTCTAGTAACCACGGTGATGTGTGCTACTGTACCTTCAGGTCTGTCCTGATGGTGACTTTGAGCTGAGGCAGGACTCTCTCCACCTCCAGGTTCCACTCTGCTGCGTCCACGGTCGACTCCAAGATCACTGCTGGTTTACCTGACTGTTCTGGTTCCTGAGGGGGGGTTGGTAAGAGAGGAATACAGAAAGATTAGACTCAGAGATATAGAATTCGTTACTTGCATATCGTATATATTGTACATCTTTGAATAGCTTGAAGATTGAATACCAATTGACTTTTTTAACTAAGTGTACACTGTTTTACAAAGTGTTAAACAAGTATTCAGCTGAAACAAAGCCTTGGCTGATACAGAGAAACCATAGAGGAACACAGCACAGCCACCCACTGGACTAAACCAAATCATGAAAACAAAAGAAAGCTGTGAGAAGAGCAGAGCAGCCAGGCAGAGAACACACAGTGGCAGAACATCCAAATCCAATCACTGTGACTGACCCAAAACAAAGAAAAGCCTTGAATGTGTACAGACTCCGCTGACACAAGCAGCTCTGGCTCCCCAGAAGACAATATGGAACACATACCTCCAATCAACCAATATGACAAACGTGACACAATAAAAGACTACCTACAAAGCACAACCTAAATACTGCACATTTCTAGTAAATACAATTAAATGTAATAATTTTAAAACCTTTCCTCTATATGGTTTCTGACAGCAAATGCACAAACACTTTGTGCAATCTAACGCAGGTTTAAACATTTCTTCATTCTCAAAGCAGTGAGCATGAAGACAGACACAGCCTGTCTGGTACAACTGTTATTATTATTATTATTATTATTATTACCCCTATTGTATTTTCCGTCCACAACACATATCAACTCCTGCTGGTGCACACACCAAACTTCCGCGCCCCATGGTGCAGACTGTGGGGCCGTGAAAAATCACCGGTTGGATTCTAAATTTCTTCTGTGTCCCCCTCTGCGTGTGGCATCTACTAGTTCGCCCATCAATCCCACAGATTAGTTTTTATTCCATTTTATTCATTTGTTTGTATTTAGGGTCATTTTCTGCAGTTCAAGCATACTTCCACAGGGTGGCAGGCTATTTCCAAAACTATTGGAAGTGCACGTGTGCACTTCCAATAGTTTTGGACAACACTACATAGCCAGCTCTACCCGATATAAAATGTATTTTGCAGATCTATTTGGACAATCCACACACTTTAAAGATCTAAATGGCCCTTCTGCATGTTTTGGAGATCTAATTGGTCAATCCATACCTTTCACAGATCTAATAGGCACAGATCTAATATGTTCTCACACCTGGTGGGCCCAGGCAAGACTCGAGTGCACCAGGCTGTACCTGTGTACCGTATTAGACTCCATCAGACTCCAACACACTAGCTCAGCTCTAGAAGGCTATGCTATAGGCTCTGTCAGGGTGCACAAGGCAGAACTCTATCATGGTCTAGAAATGTCCATTTGAAACTACTCGTCGTGCACACGAAACTAGTGTCTATGCACACAGTGTTTAGTTGCAATTGTGTGAGTACATACAGGGCTGACAACAGCTCAGCACACCCCAACATACTCTATTAACGCAGTGAACAATTAGTACAGCCCTTCCTGGTGTGATCCATTTTCTTATAGCAGAGTACACCCCCTGGCCTTGTCAATTCTACCACTAGGCAGGACTAGGCCAGACTTGGGTGCCCTACACCTGTTCTAGAAATACTCAATAAATGGTCGTGCACACAGAAATGTTGCCCGTGCACACATCGTTTAGTTGCAATGGTGTAAGTACATACAGGTCTGACAACAGCCTAATAGAGCCCAGTATGTCCAGCAAAGCCCCCCAAGGGCATCTTAACCAGATCCATCCCATTATAGTCCAGTAGTACACTCTCTTCTAGTCCGTGGACACCTGGTGGGCCCAGGCAAGACTCGAGTGCACCAGGCTGTACCTGTGTACCGTATTAGACTCCATCAGACTCCAGCACACTAGCTCAGCTCTAGAAGGCTATGCTATATGCTCTGTCAGGGTGCACAAGGCAGAACTCTGTCATGGTCTAGAAATGTCAATTTAAAACCACTCATAGTGCACACGAAACTATTGTCTATGCACACAGTGTTTAGTTGCAATTGTGTGAGTACATACAGGGCTGACAACAGCTCAGCACACCCCAACATACTCTATTAACATGGTGAATACCTAGCCCAGCCTTTCCTGGTGTGATCCATTCTCTTACAGCATAGTACACCCTCTGGCCTTGTCAATTCTACCACCTGGCAGGACTAGGCCAGACTTGGGTGCCCTAGACCGCAATGCATTATGCCCTAAAAGACTCAAACATGTTGTTTTCAGATGTAGCAGGCTGTGCCAGGCTCCAACAGGCTTTACTATGCTATAAAAGGCAATTCTGTATGGTGGACTAGAATTACTTAATAAAACTATTGGTCGTGCACACGGAACTGCTGCCCGTGCACACATCGTTTAGTTGCAATGGTGTAAGTACATACAGGTCTGACAACAGCCTAATAGAGCCCAGTATGTCCAACAGAGCCCCCTAAGGGCATCTTAACCAGATTCATCCCACTGTAGTCCAGTAGTACACCCTCCTCCAGTCCGTTCTCACACCTGGCGGGCCCAGGCAAGACTCAGGTGCACAGGCTGTACCTGTTTACCGTATTAGACTCCATCAGACTCCAACACACTAGCTCAGCTCTAGAAGGCTATGCTATATGCTCTGTCAGGGTGCACAAGGCAGAACTCTATCATGGTCTAGAAATGTCAATTTAAAACCACTCGTCGTGCACACAAAACTATTGTCTATGCACACAGTGTTTAGTTGCAATTGTGTGAGTACATACAGGGCTGACAACAGCTCAGCACACCCCAACATACTCTATTAACATGGTGAATACCTAGCCCAGCCTTTCCTGGTGTGATCCATTCTCTTACAGCATAGTACACCCTCTGGCCTTGTCAATTCTACCACCTGGCAGGACTAGGCCAGACTTCTGTGCCCTAGACCGCAATGCATTATGCCCTAAAAGACTCAAACATGTTGTTTTCAGATGTAGCAGGCTGTGCCAGGCTCCAACAGGCTTTACTATGCTATAAAAGGCAATTCTGTATGGTGGACTAGAATTACTTAATAAAACTATTGGTCGTGCACACGGAACTGCTGCCCGTGAACACATCATTTAGTTGCAATGGTGTAAGTACATACAGGTCTGACAACAGCCTAATAGAGCCCAGTATGTCCAGCAAAGCCCCCCAAGGACATCTTAACCAGATCCATCCCACTATAGTCCAGTAGTACACCCTCTTCTAGTCCGTGGACACCTGGTGGGCCCAGGCAAGACTCGGGTGCACCAGGCTGTACCTGTGTACCGTATTAGACTCCATCAGACTCCTGCACACTAGCTCAGCTCTAGAAAGCTATAGGCTCTGTCAGGGTGCGTAAGGCAGAACTCTGCCATGGTCAGGAAATGTCCATTTAATAGTACTCGTCGTGCACACAAAACTATTGTCTATGCACACAGTCTTTAGTTGCAATTGTGTGAGTACATACAGGGCTGACAACAGCTCAGCACACCCCAACATACTTTATTAACACAGTGAACATCTAGTCCAGCCCTTCCTGGTATGTTCCATTCTCTTACAGCATATTACACCCCCTGGCCTTGTCAATTCTACCACCAGGCAGGACTAGGCCAGACTTGGGTGCCCCAGACCGCAATGCATTATGCCCTAAAAGTCTCAAACATGTTGTTTTCAGATGTAGCAGGCTGTGCCAGGCTCCAACACGCTTTACTGTGCTATAAAAGGCAATTCTATATGGTGGACTAGAAATGCTGAATAAAACTATTGGTTGTGCACACGGAACTACTGCCTGTGCACACAACGTTTAGTAGCATAGTAGCAATGGTGTGGGTACGTACACGGCTGACAACAGCCTAATAGAGCCCACTAGAGTCCAGCAAAGCCCCCCGCCAAGGGAATCTTAACCAGATCCATCCCACAATAGTCCAGTAGCTGTTGGAGGCTGTGCCAGGCTCCAACAGGCTCTACTAGGCTGTACAAGGCAAATTTGTATGGTGTTCTATAAATACTCAATAAACCTATTGGTCGTGCACACAGTAATGTTGCCCGTGCACACATCGTTTAGTTGCAATGGTGTACAGTAAGTACATACAGGTCTGACAATAGCCTAATAGAGCCCAGTATGTCCAGTAAAGCCCCTCAAGGGCATCTTAACCAGATCCATCCGACTATCGTCCAGTAGCTGTAGGAGGCTGTGCCAGGGTCCAACAGGCTCTACAAGCTGAACAAGGCAAATCTGTATGGTGTTCTAGAAATACTCAATAAATGGTCGTGCACACAGAAATGTTGCCCGTGCACACATCGTTTAGTTGCAATGGTGTAAGTACATACAGGTCTGACAACAGCCTAATAGAGCCCAGTATGTCCAACAGAGCCCCCCAAGGGCATCTTAACCAGATTCATCCCACTATAGTCCAGTAGTACACCCTCCTCCAGTCCGTTCTCACACCTGGTGGGCCCAGGCAAGACTCGGGTGCACCAGGCTGTACTTGTGTACCGTATTAGACTCCATCAGACTCCAACACACTAGCTCAGCTTTAGAAAGCTATACGCTCTGTCAGGGTGCACAAGGCAGAACTCTACCATGGTCTAGAAATCTCCATTTAAAACTACTCGCCGTGCACACAAAACTATTGTCTATGCACACAGTCTTTAGTTGCAACTGTGTGAGTACACCTACTCCAGCCCTTCCTGGTATGTTCCATTCTCACCCCCTGCCCTTGTCAATTCCACCACCAGGCAGACTTGGGTGTCCTAGACCGCAATGCATTATGCCCTAAAAGGCTCAAACATGTTGTTTTCAGATGTAGCAGGCTGTTTCAGGCTCCAACAGGCTTTACTATGCTATAAAAGGCAATTCTGTATAGTGGACTCGAAATACTTAATAAAACTTGGTCGTGCACACGGAACTACTGCCCGTGCACACAATGTTTAGTAGCACTGGTGTGGGTACGCGCACAGATGACAACAGCCTAATAGAGCCCACTAGAGTCCTGCAAAGCCCCCCACCAAGGGAATCTTAACCAGATCTATCCCACTATAGTACAGTGCATTGCGGTCTAGGGCACCTAAGTCTGGCCTAGTCCTGCCTGGTGGTAGAAATGACAAGGCCAGGGATTGTACTATGCTGTAAGAGAATGGAACACACCAGGAAGGGCTGGACTAGGTGTTCACTGTGTTAATAGAGTGTGTTGGGGTGTGCTGGGCTGCTGTCAGCCCTGTATGTATTCACACAATTGGAACTAAACACTGTGTGCATAGACAATAGTTTCGTGTGCACGACGAGCAGTTTTAAATGGACATTTCTAGACCATGATAGAGTTCTGCCTTGTGCACCCTAACAGAGCATATAGCATAGCCTTCTAGAGCTGAGCTAGTGTGTTGGAGTCTGATGGAGTCTAATACGGTACAGCCTGGTGCACCGGAGTCTTGCCTGGTCCCGCCAGGTGTGAGAACAGACTGGAGGAGGGGGTACTACTGGACTATAAAGGGATGAATCTGGTTAAGATGCCTTTGGGGGGGGCTTGCTGGACTATAGTGGGCTCTATTAGTTTGTTGTTTTAGTAGTATGTACTTGCCTTTATGTACTTACACCATTGCAACTAAACGCTGTGTGCACGGGCAGTAGTTCCAAGTGCACGACCAATAGTTTGGTCGTGCAGATTTGCCTTGTACCGCCTAGTAGAGCCTGTTGGAGCCTTGCACAGCCTCCTATAGCAGCTGGACTATAGTGGGACTGGTTAAGATTCTCTTGGTGGGGGGCTTTGCTGGACTCTAGTGGCCTCTATTAGGCTGTTCTCAGCTGTGTACGTACCCACACCATTGCTACTAAACGGAGTGTGCACGGGCAGTAGTTCTGTGTGCACGACCAATAGTTTTATTGACTATTTCTAGTCCACCCTACAGAATTGCCTTTTACAGCCTAGTAGAGCCTGTTGGAGCCTGGTACAGCCTGCTACAGCTGAAAACAACCCGTTTGAGTCTTTTAGGGCATAATGCATTGCGTTCTAGGGCACGCAAGTCTGGCCTTGTCCTGCCTGGTGGTAGAACTGACAGGACCAGGGGGTGTACTATGCTGTAAGAGGATAGATCACACCAGGAAGGGCTGGACTAGGTGTTCACTGTGTTAATAGAGTATGTTGGGGTGTGCTGGGCTGTTGTCAGCCCTGTATGTATTCACACAATTGCAACTAAACACTGTGTACATAGACAATAGTTTTTTGTGCATGACGAGTAGTTTTAAATGGACATTTCTAGACCATGATAGAGTTCTGCCTTGTGCACCCTGACAGAGCATATAGCATAGCCTTCTAGAGCTGAGTTAGCGTGTTGGAGTCTGAAGTCCAATACGGTACAGCCTGGTGCACCCGAGTATTGCCTGGCCCTGCCAGGTGTGAGAACGGACTGGAGGAGAGGGTACTACTGGACTATTGTGGGATGGATCTGGTTAAGATGCCCTTGGGGGGCTTTGCTGGACTCTAATGGGCTCTATTAGGCTGTTGTCAGCCGTGTACGTACCCACACCATTGCAACTAAACGGTGTGTGCACGGGCAGTAGTTCCGTGTGCACGACCAATAGTTTGGTCATGCAGATTTGTCTTGCACAGCCTAGTAGAGCATGTTGGAGCCTGGCACAGCCTCCTACAGCTACTGGACTATAGTGGGATGGATCTGGTTAAGAATCCCTTGGTGGTGGGATTTGCTGGACTCTAGTGGGCTCAATTAGGCTGTTGTCAGCCGTGTACGTACCCACACCATTGCTACTAAACGTTGTGTGCACGGGCAGCAGTTCTGTGTGCATGGCCAATAGTTTTATTGGGTATTTCTAGTCCACGATACAGAATTGCCTTTTACAACATACTAAAGCCTGTGGGAGCCTGGCACAGCCTGCTACAGCTGAAAACAACCTGTTTGAGTCTTTTAGGGCATAATGCATTGCGGTCTAGGGCACCCAAGCCTGGCCTAGTCCTGCCTGGTGGTAGAATTGACAAGGCCAGGGGGTGTACTATGCTGTAAGAGAATGGATCACACCAAGGAGGACTGGACTAGGTGTTCACTGTGTTAATAGAGTATGTTGGTGTTTGCTGGGCTGTTGTCAGCCCTGTATGTATTCACACAATTGCAACTAAACGCTGTGTTTTGTGTGCACGACAAATGGACATTTCTATACCATGATTGTGAGTTCAAAAGCCTGAAGCAGTAAGCTTGACTCCAAAAACAGTAATCCAGGTCCACAAAGAATGAAGGTTTCAACTGTTTACTAGCAAAAAAGTCAGGCGTACAAAAACAGAAAAAACAACAAACATTCAAATAAAAGGTGTTCAGAGTAGTCCAAAGTAGTCAAATATTTTCAAGGTTCTTTCATAAGTTACTATTTTGTCTGGTTACTATCCTCTTTCTGTGGTTACTATTTTCTTTCTGTGGGTCAAAAAACTGTTTCTGCTCCCACTCAAGCTTCCAGCACTGAACTGACTAATTAGAGCCTGACATACAGCTGCTGCAAGCCAGCCTCAGTAAGCTGGTTAAGTGGCTACACACTCTTATAGGCTGAACCTCAATTGGCTCATTTACACCCTAGGCAGCACACACAGTGTAAACAAGACACGCCCTTCTATACACACACACACACACACACACACACACACACACACACACACACACACACACACACACACACACACACACACACACACACACACACACACACACACGCAGACATTTTCAGTTCCAAATATGGCTCTAACAATGATAGAGTACTGCCCTGTGCACCCTGATAGAGCCTATAGCATAGTCTTCTAGACCTTAACTAGTGTGTTGGAGTCTGATGGAGTCGAGTCTAATACGGTACAGCCTATTGCACCCGAGTCTTGCCTGGGCCCGCCAGGCGTGACAACGGACTGGAGGAGGGGGTACTACTGGACTATAGTGGACTATAGAAAATATGCAGAAGGGCAAATTAGATCTCCAAAACAAGCGGATGGGCCAATTAGTACCTGTAAAAGGTGTGGATTGACCAATTAGATCTACAAAACATGCAGAAGCGTCAATTAGATCTGTAAATGCTGTGGATTTACCAATTAGATCTCCAAAACATGCGGATGGGCCAATTACATCTGTAAAAGGTGTTGTTTGGCTGTACCAGGAAGTAACTGTGCTATGAATTAGAAATGTGCATGGATAACTATTGCTTGTGGACATGAACTTTGCAAGTGCACACAAGAGATCTGTAAAATGTGTTGTTTGACTGTATCAGGCAGTAACTGTGCTATGAACTAGACATGTGCATGTAAAACTATTGCTTGTGGACACAAACTATGCAAGTGCACACATTGATCTCTGCTGCCCCCGTTGACAAAAAACAGTCAGCACAGCCGTATGCACTTACAGGAGTCATACATGACTCGTGTACGTGAAATTTTGTGCACTTGCCATAGTTGCTTGGTGAAATGCACTTGACAAGTTTTTCGCAAGAAATTTGTGCACAAACCCAAGCTCTAATATGGGGAACTCCCTGCCGTGCACGCAAAATACAATTGTTATTATTATTATTATTATTATTATTATTGTAATAATATTGCAATAATAATAATAACAGTTATTGAATGAAAATGAATGAAATGCATTGCCTGCCCAGTTATTATATTGTATAATAACAGGGCAATGCATTTCATTACTTGAATCATTCCCATTTGATTAAATTGTTCAATCGTGTTTTCAGTTACATTTACTTTGTTGAACTGTTGCATAGAAGAAATAAGTCCTTATTTCATATGCACACCTACGAAAGACAGATAAATGGACTGTAAGGGCAGGAAAGACTAGAATCCCACACACTGTCTTCACTCACCAGTAAGGGGCCATTTGGAAGCACCCTCCAGGAACGGCCAGTGTACGCGGGGTGGACCACTTTTGAGACCCACTGGTGTATCAGAGTCTTTCCAGTGAGCCAATGGACACAATATCATTCAGCACCCTGACTGTGTGACCAAATTATATCTGCACAGTCTCCCTAGCAGGCCTGCCATCTGCAGCAGTGAGCCCACACCCTCACACACCTTCATGTGTGTGTATCCGACCTCCTTGAGGAAGTCCAGCCTCAAGTTCTCAGGCATCTGGAGTCTCTTACACACCCTGAAGACGCTCCCTATGATGTCCTCCGGGGAGTAGCCCTTGGCCCACAGCTGCTCCATGACCTTGTAGGCCTCGTCCAAGTTGGCTTCTACACAGTATCCCAGCATGCTTTTCACCAGGACGGGGTGTGGCTCGTCGCACACCCTGTAGACGCTCTCGCCGTCGACGCGACCGAAGGCGGCGTGCGTGGCCTGGAGGTTGTTGAGGGCCTGCCTCATGTCGCCCTGCGCCGTGAAGACCACCGCCGCCAGGCCGTCGTCGGATGCGCTCAGCCGCTCCAGCTGCGCCACACGGCGCAGACGGGCCAGGATCTGCTCGTCGCTCAGCGGCGAGAAGCGCAGCACGGCGCAGCGTGACTGGATGGGCTCGATGAGCCGGTCCGAGGCGTTGCACGCCAGGGCGAAGCGCGTCGTCTCGGCGTACAGCTCCATGATGCGACGGAGAGCCTGTTGCGCTCCGTCCGTCATGCTGTCCGCCTCGTCGAGGATGATCATCTTGTGCCGCCCCTCCGGCAGCGTGACTTTCTTCTGGGCGAACGCCTTGATTCGACTGCGCACCACGTCGATGCCTCGGTCGTTGGAGGCGTTCAGCTCCAACACGGCGTCTCTCGCCGATGCCCCGAGCAGAGCCCTGGCCAGGCACAGGATGCTGGTGGTTTTCCCCGTGCCGGGAGGACCTGCTATGAGGATGTTGGGAACGTTGCCCCTGCGGGATAACGCCTCCAGACGGCCAACGCTCTCCAGGTTTCCGACCACCTCGTGCAGCGTCGCAGGTCGGTACTTCTCCACCCACGGCAGCTCATAGGCCTCCGGTGGATTCTCAATCACATCCACTTCCATTTTCCAATCTGATGCTTTCCTGTGCATATGATGAGGGCCTTCATGTATGTACTGTTTTTGGCGTACGACATATTGATTACATACATTGGTCATTCCAAACTGAGGCAGCATTTCGGCCACAGTTGACCTCATTCCACTTTCAGACTTGGATGGCTCACTGTAACCTCACTGGATTAGACTCATTCAGACAGTATGGCAGCTGGAAAACACAGATGTATGCCAAAGAAAACTAGATCAGCACTCGGTAGAGTGCAAATCTGTGTAGGTAGGCCTTGGCCTACGGAGCGGAGCGAGCTAATACTCATGACTTTAGCTATAAAGGTCTCTTACTTACGTCACCAATACACCATCACCTAAACCGGCCAATCAGATGCCCCCGACTGACTGCTGACCGCCAAACTCTGCGCACCGATCGCTTAACTTGTGCCCGCTCCGTGGGCATTTATATACAGTACAGTATAGCACCACTATCAAAGACACTTACATTCACCCATACACTCACACATTCATACTCAATGATTGCAGCAGAAGCCATGCAAGGCATCAACCAGCACATCGGGAGCAATTTGAGGGTTCAACATCGTGCCCAAGGACACTTTGACATGTGGACAGGAGGAGCCGGGATTTGAACCACCGATCCGTGGCTAATTGGACGACCTGCTCTACCCCCCTGAGCCACAGTCTCCCTCCCTTCTGCTTTCAATGCATCAGCATTACTGAACTGGATTCTGCACTCAAGGAAGAAAAGAAAAACAAAGAAGAAACACTTCCACAGAACCTAGAATGACAATGGCTGAGTTAGAGCTCTACTCTACACTGTATTGTTGCCTTCAGGCAGAAACCTCTCATAAATAAACCAAAATATACACACTAAATAAACTTGCTTCTTGATTTTTTCATATCAAGATCATTGACCAAAATTGTTGCCCAATGGCATTGACATAATTTATTGACGGTTAATTGGCCAGCCCTACATCCTTCTCCTTTGATCTCTTGTGCCGTATGTGATCCAGACCAGAGGCCTGGTTGCACCCAATTACTGTCACTGTACACAGAGGTGACCTTTTGTCATCATGCTAATAGCCAACAGCTGACAGCAACATCTGAGAGATCAGTGATGCAACGGGTGCATTAGTCACACTGGGCAGCTGCCGTCTGTCCCTCCCACATCATCAAAGCACTCCACACCAAAGACTGTTCATTTAGGGAGATAGTCCATCCCTGCTGGACTCAGTCACCAGAGGCAACATGGTACATACAAAGGCCTCCTAAAATAGGTGAGCGACAGCGTCATGCAGCACATCTCGCAAGTGCCCTTTGGTTATACTGCATGTCGTCAGGACAGAGAAAGGTTCATAATAAGTAGATTTCTCTACCTAAAAGCCATTTCAGTATGAAGATTTTGGTAATATTGTGTGTCTTGTGATAGTCCAATATTTAGTTCAGTAGCCATGGAGTTAAAGAATGTGTCCACGATTATTCCCCCCAATTGAATGAACAGACTCCAACAGCTTTCTATATCCTAAAAGGCATCTGCCTTTAATTGCATGGTTTCCCCCTGATAGCAACAATACAGATATGAAAATACAGTATGAGGCGTAGGGGTGGATGGCAGATGATTCCATTTATCATCGTCTTCACCGGCCTCACACTGGCTCACAAACTGATATTTATTTACAAATGAATTCTTAGTTGCTAACCTACACAAAACCAGTATCTAACTAGATGAGTGCCCCTCGTGGCACAGGTCTCCACCAGGCCAGATCAGGATGTGGTCTCCCGGTGGCACTATAATAGACCAATGTGAAAGGGGTGCTATTTATCGTTATCCCTGAACAAGCTAATATGATGACCTAAACCGGCCAATTGGGTGTGACCTGGACCGTGCATGGACGGACGGACACACGGACGGACGGTCAGGGGGTAAAACCAGTACAGTTTACAGTCGACCTCAAAGCAACCTGCTATTACTCTCAGTCCCTTAAACTCCAACTTGCTGCCCCTGCAGCACAAATTCACTTTGCTGAGATCTTCCAGGCCAAGGAGGCTTGAGCTGAGAGAGCTGAAGTCTCAGTGTTGAGCCAATGCATGTTTTGTGTTCATTGGTTGGTTTACACATTATCATTTTCAATTAATATGTTGGATTCATGTTAAAATGTAAGATGTAAGTTAAAAACGAAAGTCCAAATGAGAGGTGGAACGGGCCGTCATACACGGTTCCCGTTCTGCCCTGCTCCAATCAGATCAGCGTAACTCATGACTGTGTCTTACTTTGTGCTTAGTTTCAGGTCATCCACCAGCTCCCCCGTGGTGCAACAGACACCACCAGGGTCACACACACACACACATGAGTGAACTCACATTGTGACTGGTACGTGACTTGAGGACCTCCAGGTCAACGGCGGTCTCCTCCTGGTCCTCTGGCTCCTCCTGAGGTGATGATAGACAGACACATTGACAACCCTGAGTTAACCTGTTACAGCCTGAGACATGTTCCAAAAATGCCTTCTAAAATCAGTGGCTCTCACACTTTCAAGATTAAAAAAAAAAAGTTAAAAAGTAACCGTGTGCAATAAATGTGCATTCTCTTCTTGAAGGAGTAATTCTTGAGTACAGTTATAGAGGGGAATTATATGTATTATGGCATACAAGTCTTATAATAATGGTTATAAAGGATCCTTTAAAAAACATGAATAAGCTACATAAGGTTGTCCAGTGGGTTGTAAATTTAAGTTTAGAGTGTGGAGATATTGTAAAGGGCTTTTCACGGGGAGTAATACATAGCGCCTCTAGTTTATGTTTAATAAAGCAAGCATGTGACATGGTGCGTCATCTCATGGAGACCCTTGTTTGTAGAGGTCTAAAATCAGACGTGGGAGTGTGCTTGAAACGAGCACACGCCCACGTCTGATCTTAGACCTCAATTCTGGAGAGCTTCTTTTTGTACGCTGAGCGATTGTGTTTATGCATACACGGAGGGGCACGGTGGAATCTACACGTTAATGTGTGCGTTTATCACTCCCTGTCTGGAATGCCCTCAAGAGGTTTCTGCCCACTAACAATTACTGTATAACACTGTACTGTAAATTACTGTAACAATTACGGTAGAGACAACCTACCGTCAACTCTTCTTCTACTTTGCTGAGCGTGAGCTCTGCATCGTCCTCCACCACAGACTCTTCTTCTGTGGTTTCTGTCGGGTAGGTGGGCCTGAGAGAAAAAATAAAGGGTATGCATGTGACTGTGACATCATCACATTAAACTCGCTTTGTCAAGGCACTTTGCCACTCAATAATCTAATCACCAAATGGACCCTTGTACGCACTCTAAGAGTTAAAATATTCATCATGTGAATTAGCCCAGGTCTACACAACTAGAGCATGTTGAAGTATAATGGTCATTTTTGATCTGTATGTTTTTTTTTCCAGCCTGGAATTGTAGACAAAAACAAAAGAAATTTCATAGGAAGAGTGGAACTGTGATTAGCACACAAAAGTACCAAGATCTGTGATTTTTCCCTCCATAAAGGATACCTCTTGAAGGCAAAGTGTTTCCTCTTCAGAGCCTCCTCTGCCAGGCGGTCCAGTACGTAGCACACCTGTTCCCCTGAGCCTCCCTTCAGCTTGGAGGGAGGGAAGTCCACCCTCACACCCTGATGACCACATAACATACAATTCTCAATTCATTTTGTCAAAGGGATTTGGGGACTTTGTGTAGGATGGAAAACCACACTAATAGCTGAATATAGGAGAAGCTAGCGCTCCCTAAAAGGAGAGAGTGAAATCCATTTAATAGCACCCTAAAATCCATTTAATATCACCCTATTTATATCCTAAAAGATTAGGACTGTGAAAATAGATCAATAAAGTGGAATACGTTTGCAGAGGTGTGCTATATACATTGGTGATTTTAGGGAGGTCCAGGGGGCACTTGCCAAAAAAGTGAAAAGAAAATGTTTTTTTTTGGCAGTTGAAACTTTGGTCAAATGTAACTTCATACTCATTGATACAAATTTATATTTTCATTCCATTCATATTCATGCTTCCATTGATGCTTTGTAATTCTTATCCTTACATACAGTACAACTTCTTATTCTACATTTTCTAATTGTTCATTTTAACGCTCCCTA
>CM076976.1:17423411-17458411 GCA_039105355.1 Benthosema pterotum
TGTGCATTATGTTTGCCTGAATCATCCTATTACACTTCACCCCTGACTCTATTTTAATATTTCCCGCCATTCAGATATTACTCACCTTAGATATTAGAGATATTCAACCAGTGGTCCCGGAGAGGATTCCAGGTGGTCCCGAGCTAAAGGATAGACAATTGGTAACCAAATGTACCCTTATACATGTAGTCCCGGGTACGTTTGGTTTCATTTTACGCTCTCATTGGTTAAATTATATTTAAACATTTGAATAACCTCATTTTCAAGAATGTACACATTTAGAAAATACGCAAGAATTGCTATCTTAGCAAACGTTTTGCGAGTTATCTCTCCTAAATTGTGGACACAAACTTGAAAATCCTTAGTTTTTGGGTCCGAGAGACTAAGCTCAGCACCAAATGGTGGTCTGTGAATGCAGAATACATAGTGGGTCCATATAAAAAAGTTGAAAACCACTGCTCTAAGGTCATGTTTTAAACCAGACATGACGACACATGACGTCTCTGTGAAGCAGAGGCCTCTGGAATAAATACTGCCTTACGTGCAATTCCACAGAGACATAATTAATAATTTCCTACACAAGATCGCTATTAGACAGGTGACCGTGACTTCCGAACTCCCTTGTAACAACTTCCAATAATCTGTCTCCTGTATCGTAAGCTAAGTTAAACTCTTAAGGCTCAGCTATCATGGCCGACACCAAGGCCAAATTCGACACGGCGGCCGACGAGGTGAAGCAGCTGAAGACTCAGCCGGCGGATGAGGAGAGGCTGAGGGTGTACGCCACGTTCAAACAGGCCACGGTGGGAGACGTGAACACGACGCGGCCTGGCATGCTGGACCTCACCGGCAAGGCCAAGTGGGACGCCTGGCAGGCACAGAAAGGCAAGAGCCAGGAGGATGCCATGAAGGAGTACATTGCCTTGGTGGAAGAGTTGAAGGGTAAATATGGAGTGTAAACCTCTAATGATTAGCCAAAAATAGAACATCTACAACCAGTGTTGGACATGGGTAACATGTCCAGCACTTGTTGTAGATGACTGGTTGCCCAAAACCAGTAATATGTACCCGTATATAGTTTATTTTTTGGTTACCCAAAAAACGTAATATATATAGTTTTTTAATACATAATATTAACCCCTCAAATAAAAGTTAGTTTTTTTCTTGCCCCCAGAAATTATTTTGTCCCCATGTCACACCCAGTTTAAATCCAGTTAGGTGACTTTGGCTCAGGACGTTATCAGGTTGTGCTGTGATCCATGGGTCGGTGGTTCGAATCCTGGCTCTTTCCTTTTAATGTTAAGTATACTTGGTCAAGATGCCAAACCTCAAATTGCTCCCATTGTGGTACCCTGCATGACTTCTGCCATAATGTGTGTGAGACTGGGTGAATGTAGTGCAATATATGAATCACATCATTTCTGTATCAGCTCTAGTGTCTCGATCTAGAGCGGAACAGCAGCCTAAATCAGCTCCAACCCAGTTTACCTTTATAAATGCACACAATGTAATACTAAATTGTTTAAACAAAGAATGAGAAAAACAATGATTCACACTTCTCAGCAACATAAAGGTTACTGTCCACAGGCGTAGTACATATAGCTGCTGCTCAATTATTCCAAATGTAAGGATAGAGGAAGGATATCTATTTTCTAGATATAATTTTAGCAACTTTCTATTTAATAACAATATTATTTAATAATATACAATAAGCTAACAAAAGCAGGGGGCGAGAGTTGCAGGGCAATAACACACAGTCAAGTCAGTGACGGCTCTAGTCTAGAAAATTGTCCCATGATGACGATGCTACCAGGATAATTTAGCAGAGGACTAATAAGAGTATATGGGTCCAACAGGGAACCTGCATGAACCCTGCATGAAAGGAGCCCTGACTCGGACCCCACTGAAAACCACTGCTTTAGGCAGAAACCTCAACTCATTTACAATATACAATATCTATTCGCACAGCTGTGTGTCTGTTGATATGTGCATGGAATGTGCCCAGTTGATTGGCTGAGAACAGAATGAGTCTATGTGAATCATTTATCTCGTCCTATAGAAGCTTTAGTGCTCTATCTCTGCCCTTATTAATATTGGGTGATCTACGGTTCAGACAAGTCACTGAATATTTTTTGGTTAATGACAAAATTGAAATTAAGGACCTAGCCTTACCACATCATCAGACAACAATCAACCACCATCCTGTGCCAGCCCTTGCCTGTAAACCTTAAAGCCATTTGTGAGGGGCAGTAGCCCTTCCTATACCTAGCTTTCCGGGTTTGTACAAACCTTGGCTTGTGAATGGCGGATCAGTCCATAGCAACGATTTGTTTTGTGTTTTTTGCCTTTATTGATGAGTATAGTAAGGAAAGGGGAGATATGGAGTGACATGCGGTAGAGGCCTGCAGGCTTAGGAGTCAAACTCTCAGCATTGACTGAGCACGCAATGTGATCTACTGTATGATGATGTATAACAGCACACATCACTTCACGGTGGCTTTTACTATTTTGAAATACATTTAACATAGCTCAACTACTCCTAGTCAATGACACACTGTGAGCTTGTAGATCAGTTATTTCAAAATAGTAAATAATGTGTAGGTGCATGATATATCAAAATTCAACATTTACCACAAAGAGAGAGATTGACTCACATGACATTTAATTTATGTTAGACACAGCAGGACATTTCTGAGTGATGCAGGTGACTCTGGGGTTGCTGCTAACATCTGTGTTACTATACAGTACGTTGAGTCCATTAATGTCCATTTGAAGAAGACTATGTGGAGTCCTGGCTATTCTTTCACTCTGTGGTTGTATAAATGCTAAATGGACCCTTTCAAGTCCATTTAAGTATAGGCTACACAAAGTTAATTTCAAATCCTGTTCCATGTTTCCCCTTTGTGTGGTTAAAATTAGAATGGGATGAAATAATCTCTGTTCAATAATGTAGGCCCACATGTGAAGCATTTCTCTTGTCTCGCCTTATAGAAGCTGGAGTGCTCCTCTATCTCTGCCCTCATTTAGTATGCTGGGATCTATGAATATGCTAATGTGGCATGTGTGGCCCCCCTGTGATCCTATTCAGGTAATAATCATTAATAATAATCATCTCTGTACGTGTTTGAACTCTGAGCTTTAAAAATAAAACCCTCAAGTGGACGCCTTTGGATGACCTTTTGTTCCACACACATGTGCGCGCACATATGCATGGCAGGCACGTGCATGCACATGTGCACACGCACAGACACAGACACACTGTATTTCACTGCCGGGGGAAATAATATTAATAGATTTAATAAAGAATTCAAATGAACTTTATTATTTATACAAAAAAGAACAAAAACACATGGTTAATATCTGCGTATATGCCAAATAGGTGAGCTTAAAACACTAAATTAAAACTAAAGCATATTATGCAGTTAAGAATCGCACATTTCAACCCGCCAAAAACAATCTACAATCTCTGCCTGTCTATGTCTGCATTTATATGCACAACACAATGTCTGTACATTACATATTCCTGTATTGGTGTCAATACAGATTGTATCATGTGCATTCATATCCCATACCCAACAGCATCCAATAACACACGGTTCAGTTGTTGTATTGGATAACAGTGCTTCTCTCAGGGCTGAGACCTATAGTCACATTACAGTGAGGATTGCCTGTGTAATACACTTTATCTCCGCAAAAGGTCTGACCGGCTGTGAACCGTAATCAGCTATACCAACGGGGGAAAAAAACGTATAGAATAAATATCTATGAATGTTTAAGCAGCAAAGGGCACTTTCAGTACAGTACAGAATATTGCATTAGATAGGAGTACTAGTCTCGCAACGCATTAATCTTATGTCCAACACAACCTAGGTGCTCATAAATCCTACTGTATGCTTTCAGAGGAAAAAAAGAGCATATCGTTGCTGTTACATGGAAACCTTGTATGTCCCAAATTGTTATTTTTTAAAGGCAAAAATCATACGCGTTTTCGAATGGTTCCAATTGTAACTTTTCATTCAATATTCATAAAACTAACACAAATCCAACCTACTATGCCACTGTACCTACAGTAGTAGCTATATAAATACAAAGTAGGGAAATTACAGGAAAAACATGAATAAATAAATGAAATAGAATTATGTAGATACAAGGTTTCTGTCCACACATGACATAATAGATAATCTCATGGTCGCAAAGGGTCTATCATATTTATTACACACAGATACGCATGTCACAGCACACACAATAAATCCTTAGTATTAATTTATTTGTACATTTAAGAGTGTTCAAATGTAAACAAATGGACCCTTATGGGTCAATTTCTTTGCAGCTGAGCACTCTCAGATTAAGATTTTCTACTGTGCAGATTAAGATTTCTATGCTGTGCATTCAGGCTGAAATAAATCTAGCATATATATCCTACTTAAACAACTTAAAACCTCTGCTTAAAAATCTTCTACCAAAAGGTAAAGCACATGCAAGTCCTTTTGTTTCTGCCACTAAGCATGTGCCATTAACCATGCTTCATTAAACTTGATCATTAACTACGCTAATTATACCAAGGCTAGTATCACTCATTAGAAGAATCCCCTTAACACCATCTCCTATCTCTGCTATTAGACTACAGAACCCAGTCTGTCTGTGAGCACATTTGAATGACTACTTTTTTAATTCTACTTTTTAATAATTATTTTTATTTTATTTTTTTCAGACTTCTCAGATACCAGCTGAGGTCTGTGGTGCTGATCAAAATTACATTCTTGTTTGTTTACAAGGAAAATTAGACTTTGGTAGAAGTTTGAGTTGTTGTTATCTTGTGTAACTTGATTAGAAATGGACAGCACTGTGTAAGGTGTGCTGTATTACAGTGAATCTATTTTAAATACAAATGCCAGCTTCATGTTGATTAATTAAGATCTTGGAAGATACGTGTCTTCAAATAGTAACAAATGTATCCCCTTGCATTTGTTTATGTACTAAGAGTGACTTTAATACTGTGCTATAGTGCGTATATCAATGCAGACATTTTTGAATATCCATTTCTAATCAGCAGAGATTTGAAGATGCCCTGCCAATATCTAGTTACATCATGGCAAAGTAAGTGCAACCAAAACATCTACTAAAGTGTAATTTTGCTGTAATGTTCTATTATGTACAGTACAACATTATACATTCAGATCTAAGATTGATATCATTTACAGTACATCACGCGTATTCCAATATAAATTGCCACTTTAGTTGATTTCATTACAGTACATTCAGTATGATTTCCTTTACTTTTTATTCTCTTTTCACACCTTTTGTCTCTTCTCGTATCTCTTGCTAAACAGACCTTTTTGACAGAACTTTTTGATGGTGTTTACCATACTATTTCATGTCTTAATGGTTGTATTGCCTCTGGCCACCTTGTGCAAACAAATCCAAGCAGCTCACTTGCAAATTTTAATCACTAATAAGTAATCATTTCACAATCACGTTACAGTAGTTAGGAGCCTGTTGATTGTGTGAAGTCTTTGTTGTCGTTGTCGTGAAGTCTTAGACTTTCCTTTCCTCCACATGGATTGTTCTGTAAGTTTGGTTTTCATGTTGCGTGTGTGTCCATGTAACTCACCCATCCATAATGTGACATACACCTCATTCATGTGTCACATGCTGAAAATGTGCAGAATTACAAACTCAGAAGCCGTCACATCCGTGAGGCACTCAGACAGGTGATGT
Organism: Benthosema pterotum; assembly: GCA_039105355.1. Taxonomy (NCBI): domain Eukaryota; kingdom Metazoa; phylum Chordata; class Actinopteri; order Myctophiformes; family Myctophidae; genus Benthosema; species Benthosema pterotum. The sequence goes on from CM076976.1 coordinate 17,429,130, forward strand.
ACAGGCTCAGTGTTGTTATGTTCCATTTGAACAAATGGCCATCGTTGATGTTGACCAATCACAGACACCCCACACCCACTTTCTCTCTCTCTCGCTCTCTCTTCATCCTGAGCATTACAAGCTCTCTCATCCAAATGCTCCGCCCAAACTCCTTAGATCTCTCACTGGGTTGTGTCCTCCTCTACTGCTTCCCTTCCTCCTCTATCCGGGTGGCTCCTGCCTCCTCCAGGGGCCCCTCCCTCTCTGCCACCTCGGTGTAAGCCACGCCGGGGCTCTTCCTCCCCTTAGCCTCCTTAGTCGCCGCGGCCGCCCCCTCCTCAGCGCCCTCCTGGCCCTCGGCGACGGTGCGCTCCTTCTTCAGCTTGATGTGGAAGGTCTCCTTGGTGGGAGTGTGCTTCGCTATGTTCTCCTTCAGCCTGGCGCCCGCCGCGTGCATCTTCTCCCTCTTCTCTGGCGGCACCACCTTGCAGTTTTCAATGGAGACATTTTAGTGGACATTTTTACATGTAATAAGCACAGTCAGCATAAACTCTAAGTGACTATTTATTGTTTATTGTAACTCGATAGGCAATAAACAACAATAAATAGTCACATAACAATGAGGCTAGTGTCAAGGACCCCAAAATGACATGCATCTGTAAAGATTTTGTGGCAGGTCTAAATAATATTTGTTTTAAATCATTCCTAAATGAAATATAAAGATATACTATATATTTCAAAAGAGGCAGATCTACAGATCTACTGTACAAGATCACAAGCTGTCACATTGGTAGCTTGCAGATTAAGCTTTAAATAGCTGGAAATCTCATTGTATATACATTAGAGACCTACTTTAACGTTTTACATTTCTTTGTAAATTAATACCATATTTTGTCATACTACCTAACTACAGTGTCAAAGACAAAAGTAAAAATAAAATTAGAAAAATGGTAGATCTACAAGCTCACAATGTCTTGTGGTGCAATGCTATTTTTGCTATTACAGACTTTGAATCTGACTAAAGCACCACTTTGGTCATGTAACGCTTCTGGCAATGTGTGCACCTTCTCTCCCAGGTTGTGCATCTTGTTGCCGATGTTTCCGCGGGTCTTGGCCATGTTCTCCTTGGAGAAGGCGGACCTCAGGCCCTCAGTGGACTTCATCATGGACTTCTTGATGCGGGCGGCGCGCGTGGCGTCCGGCTCCTCCACCGACAGGTACTCCTCGTCCGAGGACAGGTCAGGAGGGGCGGCGTAGGAGTCAGCCTGCACCTCTACGCCATCCAGGCCCACGCCTTTAGGCACCTTGTTGACAGTCACAGAGGGGACCTGTGCATCGCCCTGCGGGACAAAGGACACGGTGAGGAAAGGTTTCTTTTGAGGTGTTCTGAGATACTACTGTAGTGTAGATGTATTTTAATCATTGCCATGATTAAAACAAACCAAAAACAAAAAATGTTGCAATTTATGTCAAAAATAGGGTGAATGGGAAGTGGAAAAACAAGTGGAAAATTTCATTGTACTTTATGTAGCATGTGATACTCAGCTGTGGTCAAACACAGATACAAAAAATGTGCCAATTTAGCACATTTTGGCCAAGTAGACTAGTATGGACTATTTCTGCTGAATGAACGGCTCTTGACTCTGATTGAACATTAGATTGTCTTCTGACAGGCTGAGCCAGAGGCTCTGGCTATTCGGGGTGCAGGGAAAGGTTCTGGAACCCCTTTGCTAGACATGCGATATTCCATCCAGCTTCCTGCTTGTGAATACATAGCATGGCATCAGTTATGGAGCTATATTTATACAGCTCACTAGTGGGAGTTGATACAGTAAGAACATCCTAATGCATAGGACAGGATCCTCTTACTTTAGATTCAGTATGTGCAGAGGCACAGGGCCTGCAGAAACACATACCCTCATTTCACAGAAAGATTAATAACTAATTAAGGGATGTGCAAATGTGCAATATTGAAATGACACATTTTTACTTGCATGGTTAAATCAACCAATGACAGAGTCAGTATTAAAGTACAAGATTCTAGTCAGGTTTACCTTACCTACAGTGGTTATACAGTGACAGTGATTCTTAGGGGTGCAATGATACATTTTATCAGTGGTTCGATGCGCATCATGATAGATTATTGCCGATACGATACATGGACGATATCGGTTCATTCTGGCTAAAATCTATACAGTAACTTTTACATTGTAAATATGGATACTGCACATTTTTAAGGATATTACAAGAGATTGTATTGAATGGATATAAATAAACAGTGATGGACATTGTATTTGAACACAAGGTGTTTTCTTCTTAAACTTGCTAAATACATATATGTACAAAGACAATAATATCAATATAATACAAAGTCAAACAATACAATACAATATTTTTGTTTACATAACTATATACTTTGATTTCTTTTAATTAAAATTGATATTTTGATAGTTATTCTGATTCTATGTGCAGATGCAGACTAAAGAATAAATTAAATCTAACTTGTTGAGCTTTTTGAAAGATTCCCCAGAAAACACCAATTGAATGGATGAACAGCCTTCATCATCAACAACAGCTTTTTCGGCTTCCCATTCAAGCATAAATGTTAGGTAATAAAATCATTACATTAGTTTGACATTGGTTTAATAGATATATTGTCTTTTTAAGGACACTATTGTTGATAATGATATGGTGACCTATTATTGCGAACATTCTTTTGCATTACATTATACATTACATTTAAAGTCAACATTTTAAAATCAAATCTTTGCTTCTGGGGTTCCCTGGATCAAATAAATATCATTCCAGGGGTCCTGCATGAAAACATTTGAGCATCACATAGCAACGTAAGACACAGAAGCTCAAAATCTGATATTTCTGGCAAAGTAAACCATCATGCTATGGTGTATAACTTAGGCTTCTCATATTCTTTTGTTTCAGCAAAAATACTTGCTCTGCACCTCTCCAAAATCCTTTCCCCTCACTCAGCGGGCACACGCCCACAGTCACCTGCTGCGTCCCGCAGGTGACTTTGGTTTCCAAAGCCAATTAATTCTAATTAAACCCCGACCACTGGCGAGGAGCACGCTCATTAATCAAACGCTGGAGTCATCAGAAAGGCTGGCTGAATGACACCATAATTACACCAGCAGGGAAGGTGGCGCCGCTCAAGGTTCTCATTCAGGGCCTTTGAGCAAGAAAATGGCCCAGAGCATGACACGAGGACACAAAGATCAGGCTGAAACGTCTCAGTGTGTGAGCCAGTTAAAGTAGGCAGAGCATCAGGAGGAGGTCAGCAAACTTTGTGGTGGAGTGAGATGTGTCCCTAAGACATTTCAGTTCAGAGTTATTATGGAGACATGAACCCAGACAGAATGATGCAGGGGCGTCAATCAGCCAGAGGAAGATTTCTTCCTTGATAATGACCTCTTCTCTGTTCATTATCAGGCTGACAACCAATCACTACAGGCGAAATGTTTCTGCATAGCCCACATGGTGGCATCTGGCCGGAGACCCCTGTGCTGCCTGTGTGTCCCCGAGCTTCCCTGCGGTTCTGTCACGTTGGAGCAAAAACTAAGCTTTGTCCTCCCAATGTCCTTTTTGGTCACCAGAAGCCAGACCTCCTTCCTCTGCATGCAAAACAAGTGATTTATTTACTTCCTATTAATACTCGGTGTATACTGGACTGTGGCGGTCTGTTATGAACCACGTTAAACCTCTATTCTTAGAGACACCGACTTGAGTTACAACAGTATTTGGATCGCCAACTTAGATAATCTTAAGCTCATAATACACTTCAAACTGAGCTTGTCGATCAGCATTTTTTTGTACAGTACACTTCAGCTTGCCATGTGGCGCTGCCAATGCTTGGCACTCTTAGTAACGCACGTACATAGCTTCTGCTTTATATGCTTTTATATACAATAGTGTACATTTTGTATTAGATTCTGTCTTGGTGGTGGGGGTGGGGGGGCTGACTGACTTGGTGGCCAACCTTTTATAGCAGGGCAAATGCAGCATTTCTTTTATGTTGTAAAAAAAGGGGGGAGGGTGGGTTACTTCATGCGGGTATTTTGCATTTTTATGATATATCATGTAAAACTGCAAAACAACGACCCATCCATGACTCAGTTCCATTGCATTCCATGACCCCAAAAATAGAGATTTAACCACTGCAAACTTGATTTTAATGATATTTAGGCAAAGGTGATATTGAGGCAAAGTAGCCATTTTAAACAACCTTGAAAAATATAGACTTTTTAAAATGTCCGTCTTCATCCTACAAAATTTCATAAGTAACCTGGCTGCATAGTTTTCTATGCATTCCGAGGGTTTGGGGGGAATTAACCTTTGCCCACAATGCTTGGCGGCACAGGAGATGAAGCTGTCCCCCCAGAACAATTTCTCCTGCACCCCCCAGTGGGACAGGTTAGATCCGGCCCTGGATGAACCCCGCACAAAAAAATAATTCCACCCACTGATTTGCACACCTGTGATGTGGCATGGGTGATTCTGATTCAACAACTTATAATTAAGGCATTCAGTGGACGCTCTCATCCAGACCGAATTCCAAAAAGCGAGGTAAACATACATAGAATGCAGAGACTGTTCTTCACAGGTAGACTATAAGAACCTAACCTAGCCTAACCTAACCTCGGCCCTAACAATATACTAGTAAAAAATATCTGTTCATTGAAACGATATGACTCTGATTCTTATTGCTGACATTACTTTTCTCTCAAATGGGTGTGTGACACATCTAAAGGTTACAGTTCGGTTACCGGTTTAGTTCAGGTTTATTGGTGTGTGGTATTGCAGGTTTTGCAGGGTTGCATGGCTGCAAAGCTGCCACCGCCTGCGGCATGAAATGAGACGTCTATATTAGGCCATGAATGTGGGAGCGAGGCGCAGCCCCTCAGAATAACCAGGAGCACGCATCCGTCAATGTGGAAATTATGAAACCCTACACTAAATGCTGTCTCTGCTCTCAGCTCGCTCTCTTACTGTCCGCCTCCGAGGGGGAAGAAGTTTGCCTGTATTCGCAATTTTGACAGTATTGGCATCGAAATAGTATTGCAGAAGAACCGCAGGCTGTGGACGCTGCAAACGTAACTATGCAAACTTGCACACCAGTGTTCCGATCCACAACCAACTTGGCACAAACACTGTTCAGAGGACTGGCATGATGACAATAGTCAAAGTAATGGCCAGTGTACATGGCCCCACATAGGTCCTGTATATGAGATCTGGCCTATAGGGGCCACAGGCACACCATTGCTCCAGCAGTGTTCTGTGTCAGAGAACACTATAAATGGCCTCAACGGGGTGAGCATTGCTCTAATGTTGAAGGCTTCTGTGAAGCACTTTGTTGTTAAAATGTGTTACAAATAATCTTGGCTCTGTGTGCGTGCTGTATTTGAGATGCAAGATACTCATTTAGCCTGTGCAAGAATGTTTGAGACTGACACCGGGCCGCTGGCCCAGGCGTCAGGGAACGTACTGCAGGCAGCATGCAGCCTGAGACACAGGTGTATGTGACACAGAAGGCACTACCTGCATTAAAGTTAAAACAACATACAGCCAACCAGGTCTATACTGTACTGTATGTACTGTAGGTAATCCATTCAGGATTGGATCGAACCCCTTTTGGTGTTTCAGATTTGCAAGCTAAGATGCCGTTTCCCTCCAGAGAGACAAATAAGGTGAAAATTAGTTTTGTAAATGACCTTACTCTGTTGTTAATTGGTGATCGGTAATCAATACCCACTTAGTAGGAGATCGCTTTGAGAAGCATTTTGCACCAGTGGCAAAACGTGGGATGGCCTGTCTTCCTAACAGCCTGTCTTCCTATATTAACAAGCTGCTTGTGAATAAATAGTAACTACATTGGATCTATTTGGAACATTATTTGTTGTTCCATTCCCTGCACAGTAACAGTTTGGGACACCATGCAACGTCTCTCCCTAACAGTAGCAAAACTAAAATGTGATGACTTGACCTTATCCTCTCTTTAGACCTCACTGGGAGGTCCGGGCGGTCCTAGAACCAGGTCAGGATGATTGACAACACGCCCCACAGCCCTGTCTGTCTATTACGCACAACTACATGCACGCATGCAAACAAGCACTCACACACACACGCAAACGCACACACATACACACGCGCGAACGCACACACACACACACATGCGCGCGTGTGTGTGCAAGCAATGCGCACACCTACGCTGGGACATGATTTCCTGACAGCATTTTATCGTGTCCCCAATGGCTGCAGAGGAGAGGATGCTATTAACCTCCAAGATTACCACACCTGTCTGTCTGTCTGTCTGTCTGTCTGTCTGTCTGTCTGTCTGTCTGTCTGTCTGTCTGTCTGTCTGTCTGTCGTATGGACACAAACAGAGACAGCTGGCTCCACACAGCAGTGCCGTGTGTTTACTGCTCCTCAAGGCTGGAAGTAGTTTAAACACACAGCATGCTTCCAATTACACTGAGTGGATGAACAGTGCTGTTGATGTGGAGAGATACAATATACTGTAGTGTACAGTATAATGAATAGTGCTGTTGATGTGGAGACATATTGTACAGTGTACATTATTATGTCTGTCTACCATATGTCTTAGCACAGTATATAGTGCACAAATTACTGCTTCATTTGCTTTCATTGAATATTATAAACTCAGACACTCAGCACAGCAGACATACTGTATATTGGAAAGAAGAAAGGTTCATTACTTCCTTCACAGGTGTTATCAATTAATCTCATTTCCATTTCTGTTTCTTCAGATGAAAATTCTGCTAAAGCTTTCCCACAAAATAAATGCTGGGGTTTAGCTTTTTCGCTGACTGTAGTATTGTAACTCTTGGTTGCCACTATGCAACCACTATTCTATGCCGCCACCCATTCACTTCCATTCTACAACGTATGATGCGTCAACTTTACATCAAGATTCATGACACAGGATGTTGTTATGTCAACAATACACAGTGTTAGCTTTAGTTGGTACTGGTAGCCTGACACTATAAACAATTGGTTGACAGCATCAATGTGAGAGAAGGACAAAATAGACATCCGAAAAATAAGCTGCCTGTCAGGATGTCAGGGCTGGATGCTCAGGATAACGCAGAAAATATTCCTTTTAATGGAAGTAAACAGATTTGGATTAAACAAATCAAACCGTCACAGGAGACCAGGAAAAGAGGAACGCAACAAGGTAAATAAAGTCTCAGTGCTGCGATAAATATAAGAAATGGCTATACGAACACTATGTAAATAGCGGCGTGTCGGACATATAGATTATCTATAGCTTGTGTAAGATTCTAATTGTAGAAAGCACAAAATGTTAGGTGGATAAGTGCATTCATTAGGTAATTTTACTACTTGGGAAACAATCATACAAACAAACTTGAATACGCCCTTTACCTACGACTCCACATTTGAATTCACTAACTTCACTGCAATTATTTTGCAACCTCACTTTGTGGTTTCTTTGGAGATTTCGATTATTAATATAAATGATACATCAGCTAATGAATAAGGATAGTGTTACTATAGGCTCCCCAGTAGCACAAAGCCATTACAAATAAGCTCCGACACCAGCTGCAACATTAAAGTGATGAACACATTAATGATAATGATGTCATTAATATATAATATCCTGTTAGCCATCCATCAGGTATGTCAGTATAGGTAATATGCTGTGTATTCTAGTAGTATACCATAGTATGTCATCGCTGTTGGCCAGAAACCTTGCATGGACATATTTCATCCATAGTTCATCATTACTTTCAGCCTCATTTGGTTGTTAAAAGGCCTTAAATTGTGACTTTAGTGCAGAAAAACACCTACTGACAGATAGGCTAATGTCGGTTTGTGTATTGTCCAATGAGAAAACAATGTTACACATTAAGCTCTAGGATCTGGGGGACATCGTGTGTGTGTGTGTGTGTGTGTGTGTGTGTGTGTGTGTGTGTGTGTGTGTGTGTGTGTGTGTGTGTGTGTGTATGTGTGTGTGTGTGTGTGTGTGTGTGTGTGTGTGTGTGTGTGTGTGTGTGTGTGTGTGTGTGTGTGTGTGCGTGCGAGACTGCCAGTGCATGCGTGTGTGCGTGTGTGAGTGTACAGTAATGAGACATGTATACAGTAAGCAACAAGCATGGCCGTGCAGCAGTTTCTCTGTACATGTATTGCATTCAGACATTAAAGCAACTATAATTTTCATGGTTTTGACTCTGGGATGGCTTTTATAGGCTCATAAATGCCTGCCTATATTTATATTCCATAAGTTACGATAATGCAGTCGATGATGATGTGTGCTCACACATTCCACTGAAATAGACTCCCAATCATTTTGCTTGTACATGCTGCACACAAAGATGCTAAATGCATTTGATGGTAAATATTGGTAAATTACATCCATATTCTTGTCTCTCAATTGCTTTGCCTTGGAGTTATGAAGGGAAGCTGGAAAAATGGAAATACGTAAAAGTAAAATAAGTACGTGCTGTGCTGAGTTCTACATGTACGTATAGTAAATGCATTGGCAATTTTAGGAGGGTGCCAGGGGGCACCCCGCTAAAAATGGGGTAAAAAGGTGTTGTCAGTTGTCAGAATTCCATTCATACTTGTATGTTAGTAAGTTCCAAAACTCCATGTAAATAAATCACATATTGTCTAGAAAAACAAGTACTTATATGCATATTTAGTTGCTTATATTCTACATCAGTGACATTAAAATGACAATTCTTCTACATTTTCTAATTGTGTAGATTCTTGAAAATTAAGTAATTCAGACTAATTTGCAGATTTGGTTTAATTTTTACGCTCTCTATACATTTACACCTAGGCATAAATGTATAGCAGAGCCTGTACACCAATACAAAATATAACATTCACATGTTTTTTTATAAATAAAGTAAATAATGTTCTTAGTCTATTTGTGAGTATCTGACTGAATTATAATACAATTATACTTCAAATTAATTTCTGTGGCTGTGTGCAGCTGAACCTGTATGTTTAATGTGGATCAAAGGCTGCCCACTGTGTTTATGAGAAGACCCTGTAAGCTGCTATTATACTGCGGTGATAAGAGCCCATAAACAGCAGCATAGCACCAGCTTCATGCCTACACAGTCTAATATTATAAACCACCTCGCTGTTGCTCCGCGCTTAATGAAATTAGTTAATTTGAGGAGGCATATGAGGTCTCTCTCTCTGTTCTCACTATGTAGGTGAGACCCCACATGCAGTGGAAAAGTATAAGAGGCATGAGCCAATCAACAAACAATGCTCGCCTTTGAAACCACCCACACGTCTAGTTAGCATCATGGGGATTCATTACTGACAGTTTCTCCTGTTTCGTTTCCGTCACGATTAAGATGAGATCCTTAAAACACTCGAAGCAGCCAAAGTAGTCGATGTGCAACTGCGACCTTTTGAGATTGCCCACAACGACATTTGGGCCCTCCACTTTCCCGCTAAACCTCTTATCCCTACACTTCTTCGCCTTTTCACTATTTTCAAAAACATTTTTCAATAGTTCAACTAGCCACGCTGCATTGACACTATTTAAAAATGTTCTTCAAAACTGTAAAAGGGTTTAAGAAAAAAGTTTAGGGATAAGGGATTTTGTGGTCACGTAAATGGAACCCTTGATGTCTAAAGTAAAAAGCAGGATGGGCCACAAGCAGAGCACAGGGGACCTCAGTCAATATAGAGTAGATAGAGAGGTGAAAGACTTGCACATTACACACTTTTTTAAAATCAATCCTTAGACAGAGACAATTAGTCCTTTGCTAAGTCCCACCCAATCCGGCCTTGTCCAATAGGCATGTTAGAAGAGGAAAGCTTGACCAGGAAAGCTTGACCTGGATAGTAACAGTTACTAAACTACTTGGATCTGCATCAGGACAGTGAGTGTAAAAAAAACCTACCCCAAAGGATGGGATTTAGAGAAGGGCTCATTGTCTTTCTCTATTTTTTCATTGTTATATTCATTGCTCATACATTAAGGTCATAGGGCCATCATCAATGTCATGACAGCACTGAAAGAGAGACAGATTCTGTAAATAATCTTCTGAACCAGTTGAGTAGGCCTAGCTGCTTTAGAAGGCATTTATAGAATTGCTTTTTGAATATCCCACACTAAAATAACAAATGGTTTTGTGGTGTGAGGAGTCTTTCACCGTTTCATCTTTTTATAACTACTGCACCTGCCAACTGACCATGGCCTATAAGGACAAAGCTATAGGACAGTGTACCACTGGACGTTACCTGGTAGATGACCTAAGGACAAAGCTATAGGACAGTGTAACACTGGACGTTACCTGGTAGATGACCTAAGGACAAAGCTATAGGACAGTGTAACACTGGACGTTAACTGGTAGATGACCTAAGGACAAAGCTATAGGACAGTGTAACACTGGACGTTACCTGGTAGATGACCACGCGGAAGCGGTTTCGCGTCAGCAGCTCGTCCTGTGTGGTCTCCACCTTCTTGACGCGGGCGTTCTGCTTCTCCACTCGCGCTCGTACATCCTTCACGTTGGCGCTCACCTTGCGCGTCTTCTGAAGCAGCTTGTCCACCGTGCCGCCAGTGGACGCGTGGTCCTTGGCCAGCTTTAGCACGTCACCCTGGAGGCAAAAGGGTTAATACGTTATAGGTCACGAGAGGCACAATTCCAGTTTACTAGAGAAGAATACAAAAAACTTCTATTCTAGTGTTCCATCAGAGGTGATTGAACCCTAAAGAACATGGACCCCACTGATGATTAAAACAATATATCAAGCGTTGAAATTGGATTAAGTATCTCTTAGTTAATTAGAACACACCTCAACCACTACAGCCATTTGAAAATAGCCCATACATTGTAGATCTGCTATGCTTTGGATGTTGGTGTTATGGTTAGTAGTGGTTAACTATAAGGTTTTTATTGTTGGTATTATGGTTAACTGTAGTAAGCATTTTGAGGTTGGTATTATGGTTAGTAGTGGTTAACTGTAGTAAGCATTTTGATGTTAGTATCATGGTTTGTAGTGGTTAACTGCAGTAAGCTTTTTGATGTTGGTATTATGGTTTGTAGTGGTTAACTGCAGTAAGCATTTTGATGTTGGTAGGTATCATGGTTTGTAGTGGTTAACTGCAGTAAGCATTTTGATGTTGGTAGGTATCATGGTTTGTAGTGGTTAACTGTAGTAAGATTTTTGATGTTGGTATCATGGTTTGTAGTGGTTAACTGTAGTAAGATTTTTGATGTTGGTATCATGGTTTGTAGTGGTTAACTGTAGTAAGCTTATTGATGTTGGTATCATGGTTAGTAGTGGTTAACTGCAGTAAGCTTGCCTGGATGTTTTTGATGTTGTTCTCCAGGTCCTGCTGGCGCTCCTCCATGCGCTGCTGGCTGCTCTGCACGCTGTCGATGATTCCCGCCACGCGCTCCAACAGTGACATGATGGTGAGTGCGCTGATGGGGTTCCCCGCACCGTCCTCCAAATTGGAGATCTCCAGCTTCTCCTGGAGGCCGGCCGCCATGCGTAGCTTCTCCATCGCAGTGGTTTGGAAAGGTACGTTAGGAGCTGTAGTTCGGAGATAGCTTGCTGGCTAGAGCTAGATGTATGAGGAGATAGAGAGGCAGTCAACCCCTGAACCTGAGTCAAAGTATCGATAATCCTGACCAAATATTACTACAAGTAAAACGCCTTATCCGTGAGAAGTGACCGCAGGTCACAGAGAAACAACAGGTGCTGAGCTACAGGTGCTGTGAAAAAAAATATCTAAGTTTCAGCCTCAAATAGAAGATTCTTTGTTTGTGAACCAATCAGAGCATCACATCTCTCCAGGCTATGGGGTCATGAATGCTATGCAGTATCGTATGTAAACAAAACCGATGTGCAGTAATTCCAGCAGGGTCATTTCTAAGCTACACACAATCTACAGTATATACACATATGATGATTAAATTTAACCAAGTTAACTGAGTAATGCACTCTCTGGGTGTCTTCTGAATGAGATAAAAACCCAGGACTAGTCTGTAATCAAATTAAAGCACCTGTTTTTCGTTTGGAGGACAAACGGAAGCAATGGGAATGAAAGCATGATTTGTATTGCCATCTATTGCTGTAGGCCTTTACACATCATCATGCAGCATGTTTTTGTTTTCGGGACATATTTAAAATTAGATTTTTATGGACTTTCGAAGTCCATCATAATCTTTTGAGCAATACTTTTGAACATGAAAGTTTTCCAATTTTGACATGCATTGTTAAATATGCCCATATACTGTATGAAAACATATTTTTTATTTCATTGCAAATTTAACATGCAAATAACATGTATTCCTAAAATTGTTTTTAATACATAATATCATATTATATATGTCCCTCAAGCTTATTTCTAATGGTCTGAGCCTCAATCACGACTGACATAACCAGTCCTTGTCATATCTATAGGCCTATAGTCATTTCTTTATAGTTTAGCAGCACTACTGATGTCCTGAGGAGGTGGGGCGCTGATATGGAGGATATTTTATAGTAGAGTCATTATAATACTGATGCTAGATTAAACCAAGCTTGTTCCATGTCAACTTGGGAAATGGAAGTTTGGAACCAAGAATGAAGGAGAGGAGGGATTATACAAAGCAGAGTGCATTGATGACATCATTATGATGCCCAAATCAAACAAGCTTTTTGTGAGAGCAATTTACATTAAAGCTCCTATATGTTATGAAAGACTGGTATTTCAAATTAGATCATTTGTGGGGATAGAAAGCACACATGGTAGCAGCAACAACACAAAAAGTTGAATTTCATGTTTCCCCTTTAAAGAAATAGTCACTGTAGATCACACTCCCAAGAAGTAAGCTACTTACTCTAAAAAAATACCATAAATGTTGACTCTGCACCATTCAATGATGTGGGGACAGATTGGTAAATCACTCTGTTGGCATGCAACCTGGCGGGTGTACCCTCATGTCAAATGTCTGTAGCGTGAGCCAGCTTGACATACTTGACATGTAGTCACTGGACCCATATGGCGCTAGTATGTCACAGGGATTTACCCCCAAACCCACCCTTGATGCTGAGAATCAAGCAGGGAGACATTGGGTGTAATTTTTTTTGTATTTGGTTGGTACTACCCAACAGGGGATCGAACCCAACTTCCCTGTCTCAGGGCGGACACACTAACCACAAATCCACTGAGATGTGATTACTTCCCTCTCTGGCCCCGGGAGGGTGTGTGCGTTATTTGGCTGTGTACAGTATATGGAATACATTAAAAAATACAACCATACCATAGATACTATAAGGCTAATGTATAATATCTACACAAATGTTGTTGCTCAAGGTCGCCTATGAAATTCAGAGTGACCTCACATTTAATCAATCTACAGATACAGTAAGAGAGAGAGTGAGAGAGAGAATCTATTTCATAATTTTAACATTTAACAATTTTGTCTGCTAATTTAATTAAGTAATTTCTTAGTGTCAGCGCTTCTACGTGACTACATGAGTTCTCTCTCCGGATTGATGAAATTGGTATGACTCAAACATTGTTTTGTTTATTTCTGGTTATTAATGGAAGATGTGTGTGATAGAATTGTTATAGAACATGTATTAATATACTTTCAAAAGCTCTCAATAATTATATAAAAAAAAATAGTCAATCTACAAGCTTACAATGTGACACACCTGGAGTTATCTCAGATATTTCTGAAAGTGTGTGAAAAAGTGCTACAGGCCTACCGGTTGGCTCTCTCTTCTTCTCAAAGGTTCCTTCCGCTTGCCTTGAGGACAAACACCAGAAGCTCCTGTTTGCCTGGATTTGTGGTCCCAACCTGAAGATAGAACTCTCTCTCTTGGTCTTTAGTCCTTTAGTTCTTGCACTTCAGTGGACCGTTTCAGAACCTCAGCGGAAAACACAAATGTACACTTAGACCCCAAGCCAAAGTTTCCTGGACGTTTTGTGTTACCCGATGGAAGCGAGGATTTTGGAGGAAACAGCCAGAACGTCTCTAAACCACGATGGCCCAGCTCTGGTCTGGGACAGGAGAGCAGAGGGGAGGGGAGGCTCCTCACTACTCCTATTTAGATCACTGCTGGGGGTCCAGTTCCCAGCCCCCCTCCACCCAAAAATCTGGAGTGTTAATCTCACACCCACAGGGCAAAATATTAACCTATGGGTCAGTTTTTAACACTCTCCGGGTCAAATTTAGGCTCAGGATTCAGAGCAGTGGGGTATGTTGGTGGTTGGTTGGGGGGTCTGACGGGGTGATTCAAAGAGGTGCGGCTGTGATGCCTCCATGACTAAAAATACCCCCTTCAGTCTTTGTAAGATGATCCTTGGACATTCTGGGAAGATACAAAAAGCAGCAGTGGGGCGACGGAAACCCCCTGGATTGCTTTTAAATATAGATCTGTTTAACAAAGACACTGCTGTCAGCATGATAGACAGACAGAGAGACAGACAGACAGACAGACAGAATGATAGACAGACAGAGAGACAGACAGACAGACAGATTGATCGATCTACCTTTACATTGCCAACACAAAAGTAGAACAATGAAAATCAAAACAAAATGTATACATGTATGCACACACACAGGTAGGCGCGCACTGTGCGCATGGCGCATGCTCACACACACTCACACAAAAGCAAGAAAACTAACAGTTATTACCTTTGTGTCCATCTCATGTCTAACTCTGATCTAAAAACATGTATTAATCCTTGTCTCTAACCTGCCTCCCCCTGGTCAGCAGGCGGACCTGGTGGAGGTGAAGGGAACTCCAGTAGTTGGAATAGATCTGCGCAGTGACGTCACCGCCCCTGTTCCAGAAACGGATTCCCTATTCATTTTTCTCATAGACTTTTCGAAAATAATTTATATAAAGACGATTACGCCGCGGACAAAGCCAACTCGGGTCGTGACGAATCATGATGGCACACACAAACTTTTGGGACAATCAAATAATTTCTAAGATGAAAAACGAAACAAAAAGTCTTGTATCATGCCGTTTTCTACTTCTTGCTAATTAGATATTATATGACGATATTGTGTTTGTTGTCATGATTTGTCACAACCCGAGTTGGCTTTGGCCGCGGCACAATCGTGTTTTTATTAACCATTTTCGAAAAGTCTATGAGGAAAATGAATAAGGAATCCACTAGTGGAACAGGGTTGGTGACGTCACTGCGCAGGTCTATAATGTGTTCCTTCCATGCTCTATGTCCAACCAGGGAAACTCCCCCCAGATACAGTATATACACGACTTGGACACTTGTGCATAAAGGAAGCATGAGTTCCAGTCCATTGCTGTGGTTGTCAGATGGAGTGTAGAGCCCACAATCACATATGACAATTCACACGGGTGAAAAATTGGTTGCAAAATCGTGGGTTAAACAAATATCTAAAAAGAAGAGCAGGGGGGCAAAATACAACCACCGCAATTACTATATTGAGTTATATTGTATTAACATACTCAACCATATAGATTGGGCAAAATGAATTGTTGTTCATTAGCCTAATATAAAAGTGGACTTTAAATGATTAATTTGAATCGACAATCAGCGTAACCTGCCATTGATCCGACCTTTACTAAACCTCACCCTCGACATAACATGTCACCGTGTGGACACAGGGCTTAAAACAAGGTGGCCAACCTTTATGCTGGTGGTGGATTTTCGCGCATGCTCAGACTAATGGGACTAACAGTATCATAGGATTCTACAGGCAGTCCTTGTCAATCAGACGGCTGTGCTTGGCCCAGTGGATGATGGGAAGTTTTGATTTGGAAAAACTCACTCAATGATACAGAAATGACCAAAACCTACTTTCAGGTCAGATATTGATATGCGATTAATCAAAATTAATTCATTACAAAACCTCAAATTAATTAGATTACTCAACTACCCAACTCTAATTATTTTACTGGTATTTGTGTCTCTTACCTCATATTTAAAATCACAATGTTTTAGTTTTTAGTTAATGCCCTACTTTGTCATACTCAAAAGTAAAAGAAAAAAACTACAGTACATCTCTACTTATGCACTGGAATCCAGAAAAGTGTTGTACATAATGAGGTTCCCACCCGACAGAGATGAGCAATAGCATTTGGTGGAACATTGACACACACATACACCCTCACCCGTGCACACCCACCCACGTACACACCCACACACACGCACAGTGCAAGCCATGTGTGGATGCCCTGTACATCAACAGCCTTAGAGAGCGGTGACACATGGAAGTATAGGCTAAGACATCATCACAGTTGTCTTGTGTGAGGGGTGAGGGCACACTACTGGAAAGTGTGTGTTCACTTTCCCCTGGGAGAGCAGAAAGTCCAAGCATTGTCCAGGAGTGAGATCACACTGCTCATTTAAAGGTATGGAACTCTGTGTAGGGTTCCCAGGGGGGTCCCCGGAACTTCCAGACCCACAAGACCCCATAAGTTATAACTTATATAAAATAAAACTCTAAAATATCACAGTGCCACTACAGCCTTTAAGTACGGCGTTACCCAGTGGTGCACTAAGTATGGAGGTAAGTGCATTATGTTTCAGCTCTCAGCGATGTGGGACAGCTGACGGTATAGTGAAGGGCCAGGCAGCGTGCATCAGGTGTCATGCACGCTGCCCTACTGTAAAGTCACTGTCAGTGACATTAGGACTGACTCCCACTGTGTCACGCATGGGAGCAGCTCTGCCTTCAGCTCACAGCCATCTGTGACACACTGACAGATGGCAGGGTGTGGATGGCCGCAGAGCACACCACGCTCTGCATGTCATTTTCATCTGCAATCCACAGTTCATTCTAATGAATGGATTGAAATGCTATTATACGCCCAATCTGTACGGTAAACGTATTAAGTGCTCGGGTGGTATATTAAAAGAAGTAAAAGAAGAACTTACATATGCTTTTACAAGAAGTAAACAAGCCAAACAGGGGTTTTACAACAGGTCGTCTGGTGACCACCAGTGGTCCCTGAGAGGATTCCAGGTGGTCCCCAGGATAAATGATGGAAAGTTGTTTATCCAGATGCAACTCTTTGAGAGTGTAAAAAAATTAAAGATGGAGTACCATGAATTTTTTCTACCCTAAAACATGATCATCAGGTATTAATGTTATATGAAAAGTAAGATTTTTTTTCCCAAAAAGTGTACAGTGTTTGTTAAACTGTCATTTTTATGATTTCATCCTACCAGTTCATTAAGTATGCCTGGTTTGCCTGGTGGGTGGTGATGGGTGGAGATCCAGCTGAACTGAAGCCACGTCCACAGCTGTAGTTGTATGATAAAAGGGGAGGAGTTAGGGGAGGAGCTGAGTACATGATGTCACTATATTGAAGTTTTTTTTCATTGGCATGTTTGACTGGAAAGGTTCAGCCCCCAGGAGGAAACCCTAAATACAAAGGGAAGACATCATTGCACATAAAAACACACCAAGGGGTCTATTTACATACTGTCACCTCTTAAACATGTACAAAATTGGAAAGAATACAAAAATCACGGCACCCTCTCTTTAACCAAATGGACCCTTGTGGGTCCATTTGGTTTCATACACTCTCAAGAGTTAAAATATCCACCATCCAAATTAGCTTAAGTCTACACAACTAGAGAATGTAGAAGATTAATGGTCATTTTCATCTGTCTGAAATTGTGGACAAAAGCAAAAGTTTTTTGTTTTGTTTGGGGGTCTATGGTGCTAACCTGCCTCTGCCAGATGGGGCAGCAGAGACTCCCCTCTCTGCTACCTCATCTGGCGGAGTCAGATGTGAAGGCAAGGTGGCACAATGGGGGTTATCAACGTTTTTGGTTTGGGACCTCCGGAAATCCCTTGGTCATGTCTTGCAAACATCTGAAAACAGCTTTAAGCAAATGTACTTATAGCACCATGAAAGTATAGAATCAGAGGTTCTCTCTCTCTCTCTCTCTTTCTCTCTTTCTCTCTCTTCTACATACACAGCACCTCCATACCCATCCACTCTTGCTGTTGCTAAGCAATTAGTAAAAAAATAAAAATAAATAAAAAAGAGAGAGAACCTTTCTCTGCAAGAAAATAAGTACATTACATGCACTTATCTAATCCACAGTGGGGGAATTAAAACCTTTTAATGGCGCGACTGAATCGATTCCAAAGCCAATGCGATTCATCCAATGACCGTTATGCGCCCGGGGAAAAGTCAAACATTTCACTTTCTAATCGATGTAGCTAATAAATGTAGATATTATTACATGCACATACAATGACATGTGATTATGTGTCTTTTTGCAGTTATTTTATCCTAATGGTTTTGTTTCCCTTACAAGCTAAAGTAGCTATATATCATTACTGTCGGCAGAAACCTTGTATTTCAACAGCACATGCAAAACAGAACAGATAATTTCACAACAGAATAGACTATTTACAGTACAAGCTCACAATGCAGTGCCACCATGTGAGCTTGTACATCGGCTAAACTAAACTAAAGGGACAGAGTTCTCGAAAAAAGATACATTTTCACATGCATTTTTTTTCCTCTTGTTTACAGTACATCTCCTCTACTGTCATTGTGCTAATGATTGAACTATGTATTACTGTTGTGAGCGATGTTAAGATCAGATTTGGGAAAATAAAATAATGCAATGCGCCTGCAGTCTGTACAGATCCTTCTAGCTTCTTCCCCCTGGAGACAAATGGATGTTTCTGTTTGGTATACACCATATCAATTATTTATCTCCTGTCTGCATTATTGTCTGAATGTGTTCTCCTCCACCCTTACTGTGTTTCTTTTTTGTGATTATTATTTCCTTCACAGACTACCAAATTGATTTGGCCACTGACAGCCATCTGAAAAGATGTGAGAGGGACACCCATAAGAGAAGATTTGCATCTCGCACAAATTGCTTATAAAATCCACAATGTGGTATTTAACATGCTTATTGCTCACACTGCCCCTCGTCTTGCTGCAGGGGATGAAACCCACTACACAGGGGTCCCCTGACACCCAATTTCTGCATCCACATTTCAAAGGAAAGTACAAATGTATTGGCGCATAATGAATGTATTCATTATGCGTGATTCACAATCATATTAACCCATTTAAAATCGTAATGTGTTCTTCACTTTATTAAAGCTGGTAAAGGTGTGAGGTAAAGCGGAGAAGAAAAAAAGAAGTATGAACACAGAAATAAGGTTAATTGAAACACTCAAGTAAGTGCCTCACATTTTTAAAGCATACAGTAAATGTGTTTAGATACTTTTCAACACCCTGGTTATTGATTATGAATATTGTGTCAGGTGGTAACCTCATTATGTCCAAAATTGTTACTTTTCAGGATTCAAATTCAAAAGTGTGAGGCAGCAGAACTATAATATATAATACAATATAAAATGAACAATGGAGTGGTGTGATATGATGTTAACTCAATAGGCAAAAAAACAGCGCTTATTTAATAATTTATATCATTGGTTTTCAACCAGTGGTCCAGGGACCACTAGTGGTTCTTGAGCGGGTTCGAGGTGGTCCCCAGGCTAAATGACGGAGAGTTGGTTAACCAAATGTCACTATTTGAAAGCATAAACATGAAACCAAATGGACTCAGTTTACACTCTCAAGAGTTAAAATATTCATCATCTGAATTAGCCCAAGTCTACACAACTAGAGGATGTAGAAGATCATTGGTCACTTTGATCTGTATGTTTGCCTGTTTTGTTTCCGAAATCCAGCCTGGTATTGTACTGTGGACAAACCACAAGAAAACTTTAGTTTTGGGGTCTGTAGTACTAAAATGTCCTTAAATAGTGGTCCATGGTTCAAATGCCGAATAAATAGTGGGCCCTGGTATCAATTTATTTTTTGCCCGTGTGTTGTACTTTTGGCCTGTCTGTCTGTCTGCCTCACTATCCGTCTGTCGGCCTGCCTGCCTGCCTGTCCGTCTGTCTGTCTGCCTGTCTGCGTCCGTCAGTGTGTCTGCTAAGAGGCTTCAACATGAAGCCATGCAGCAGCAGCTGTCCCTTAACCCTCCCACCAGCACCAGGTCTATAATTACCCAGAGGCAGTGTGGTCTGGAAGACTAAATTTATACTACTGTAGTACGACGGTGTCCGCCTGCCAAGAACAGAACCGATCTCCACTCTAACATTAGCTTGTAGATCTGTTGTGTTTGGCAGGCTGTCGCACAGCACACCCTGGCAGAACGTTGGTCAGGTTTAATTTCCTGTACAGCAAAGTACTGTTTGCTTTGATGTATTCTTTACTTTACTTGAGTACTACAACTCATTCAGTTATTTATAATTACCGTATATATACTTAACTTCTGTCATACTGAAGACAGCTAGTACACAGCATCTGTTGTAGAAGTCAGTAGTTCAAACCAACATGCAGCTCTCAGAACATGTGAAAGATGAGGATCTTGCAAGTGGGCCCCAAATAATTGGTGAAACACTAAGGTTTCGATGACAATATGACATTAACATCAGTTAATGCGCACAAGCAACACACACACACACACGCACACACGCACACACACACACACACACACACACACACACACACACACACACACACACACACACACACACACACACACACACACACACACACACACACACAATGAGCATCTGACATTGACTCAAATGATGCCTGAAACACTGTCCATTAAAAAAACATTTCCGTTTTTTTTTATTTTTTTGGTTGAGACCAAAATAGCCTCTAAAAGTCCCACATGCAGTTTATTAACAACATGACAAACACATTCTACTCACATCGACAGAGTCACAGAGCTGCAAAGGTCCACAACATGAAGAATAACCTCGGTCGACCACCTACGACCCAGGTAAACGCTGATTTACACTTTGCCATAAAATAGCCACAAGCGGCAGGACAAAGCATAAGATGAGTGGGCTGTACGCCAACCACAAGCTGTCTACAGACTGCGTCATTTTGGACGCCCAGACAAAAGGCTACAATATACTTCAAAGCTTTTTTTTGCTGCTTTGACAACTAAACCATGCCATTTCAGGTCAAAAGAACATCGGCAGTGTCTTGCTAACGTTCGGTTTGGCAGTTATTGGTCCTCTAAGTTGTTTTAACTAGCTGAAATCTGCTAACCAAACATGTGATTGGTCAAATACTCGCTAATGATTTACGTTTCATGTTCCCCTCCCCCCCAGCAAAAAAATACTGTACTGTAACTTTTAGAATCAACCTGGCAGGTTAAAACAAAAGTCGCAATATTAGTATTTGGATGACTGTGCCCGTGTCCATAAAGGTTTGACTATAGGTGACACAATTCCATTTATGGGAAGAGAAGCTCAGGGGTGCTAATTTGTGTTCTCATATTTTATTTTGTTCAGCAGTGCTCCATCTCCCAGCCACCCTTGTAGTCGTTGCCGCTGATTATCCCCCACTCTGGACAACAACAATCGACCAGCAGTTGTTTGCAAACGCAATTCATGAATAGAGAGAGCTATGTCACCAGAAACTACAAAATATTTGACAAAGCGACAAAATGATGACAAAGCATGTCCAGAGGTCGATGTAGCTAGATACAGAGATACGTGGAGTACAATATACACTGGGTGTTTCTAAAGGTCCGAACCCAGAGCGTAATCACATCGATTAAAAAACACAACATCAAGTATTAAATCACTACAACCTCTAATGAAGTTCTGCCGGTGGGAGAACATCCCAAACCCAGAGCAAAAATTTGCTTCTCAGTTTAACCTCAGAAGCGTCTCTTGAGCAACCACGTTTATTTCTCCTTTTAAGATCACCTATGTATCTTCATGGCTCCTAAGATGAATACTAGGATCCATAAATGAGGCAAAGCTGAAGTTTCTCCATTGGCTGCTACAGACGTATTTGAGAGATACATGAGGCTTGTAACATCTTGTAGCAAGATTTCAGCTTTGTCTCATTTATGGATCCTAGTATTCATCTTAGGAGCCATAAAGAGGTATAGGTGATCTTTAGGTGATCTTAAAATGAGAACTAAACTCGGTTGCTCAAGAGACGCTTATGAGCTTGAACTGAGAAGCAAATTTTTCCTCTGGGAATAGCTCAACTTAAGAACCTATTTTTCTGGCATAATCTGACACAGTCTGCAGACATCTTAAGACATTGTGTGTGGCGATGGAAGGACTAACGACAGGAGACAGTATAGTACAGGCCAGCTTCCTAGACACTCATGTGACCTCGGCATGTCTGCGATGCTGTTGTCATAGATACACACAACGACAAAGCAGAAGAACTGTCGATGAAAAGAAAATAAACAGTGTATGAGGACGTGCTGGCAAGGTTCCACCCTCTGAACACCCGGCAGCACGATCTGATGGACAGTAGACCAAGACGGAACAATTTCATACAGGTACATTTAAATGTTATTGTTTCATCAGCATGTCACGTGACGTCCTACTCTGCTGTCTCTGTTGTCAACAGTTTGTAAACAGAAAGGATTGAGATGTTTATAATTATAAGCATTATTGAGAAAAAAATCCTCAGTTTTAAGTTACAGTTATATTAAGTTCTTAACTCTAGAAGAGTACAAATGTACAATGAGAGTTAAAGGCTCACTATACAACCTTCAGCCCTACGTGTCACTACATCATTGTTACATGAGGTAACATCGATTCTATAAGGCAGAAATCATCCAAGTCTGCAACATTGTGCCACAAACCTTGCCTTCACAAACATTATAGCACAGATAAAAATGTAGCAAAACCAACAAAACTGCCTGATTCTGAAGTTTGTCCTGACCAAACTATTCCAAAATCTGAGTATAATGTTAATGTCATATTCATTATCATCATTTATTGTATTCCAAATGTTTTTTTTTTTTAATCTCTGATTCCATGAAATTGTTAACTACTAAATTAACTCTGAGGATTTAAACAGTGTAACAAGCTGACATCACTAGCAGGTTAACAACCGTATCGTTCCAACACCTGGCATGCCCCCCCCCCCCCTCCTTAGGGATCCATTAAAAAAAAAAAATAAACATGCTGTGCTTGGTAATGTCTCTCTGGGCAGCAAATGTGACACTAACAAAAATAACAATCTAAAATCATGTAATCATTTAGACATTCAACGAGAAGCCCTGCTCACATCCATTTCGGCCGCCAAGACTTCATTTTCGTACCATTCCTCTGCAATGTGCAATCCTTAACCCTATTATCCCTCTGGACCGAACATGGACTGTGCACCAGCGATCCACAAACAAGTTGAACGCAGGCCACGATTCTAAACAGGACGCAGAGTGAACCAAAACAAGTGCACCAACCACATGTCTCAGCCGGTATACAGTCACCGTGGTTTAGTGACTTTTAGTTTTAATTCTAAAAACACCTTAAACATTTACTTTATTAGCATTGAATTGAGAGGTTGAGAGTATTGTAGTTGTTTAAAGTTTACACTAGATGGAGTAGGAATCAAGAGATGTTATGTGTCAGTGTCAATTATTACATTTCACACCTTCAAATGATGCAGAAGGAACACTGTTCCTTCTGCACACATCATTACTCACCTATTGAATCATTATTAGCTGACCATTTCATTGCACAAAATAATTTTCTCAATTTGAAAATTAACTATAACATCTCTGGGGGACACACTGATTATCTGTAATATGATATATTACAGATAATCAGATAATTAGTTACTTGTAGGATATGTATTATATTATAATACATAGACTACAAGTAACTAATATTTAAATTGCTTCTCTACTTTTTGCTGCGGCGACTTGGTAACCTCTCAGCCTGTCGTTCAACCCAATAGAGCTGTGCAGTGATGTCACCGCCCCTGTTCCGGAAGTCTTTTCCCCATTCATTTTTCTCATAGACTTTTCGAAAATAATTTATATCAAGACAATTACGCCGCGGACAAAGCCAACTCGGGTCGTGACAAATCATGACAACAAACACAATATCGTCATATAATATATAATTAGGAAGAAGTAGAGAACGGCATGATACAAGACTTTTTGTTTCGTTTTTCATCTTAGAAATTATTTTATTGTCCCAAAAGTTTGTGTGTGTCATCATGATTCGTCACGACTCGAGTTGGCTTTGTCCGCGGCGTAATCGTCTTGATATAAATTATTTTCGAATAGTCTATGAGAAAAATGAATTGGGAAAGGACTTCCGGAACAGGGGCGGTGACGTCACTGCGCATCTCTATTGGAAATCGCTGGGGCACATGCTAAACCCCACCCACCAACCCACCCACACAACCCCCAACCCATGCAGAACAACCTCTGTCCTTACAATCTTCTGTTAAGGAACACTGAATACACTGCTTATCTGCTTATCAAGGCGGTTGCCTTTAAGTCAATGCAACATGATGTTAAGACTTGTGCTTTCTTTTTCTGAATCATTTTAAACATTCCCTTTTTTCAGTTGATACACACCAACCACTTCTCATCTTCGTTGTCTGTCATACCACACAGCACAAGTTCATTAACCTCTTAATGTGGACAATTAAATACAGCAGGAGTTCAATAGTTTTCTCACCACCACATGGTCATCTTAGACAATCTAATCAGTAAATTAGCCAAAATGGTGTGTTTATTATACAGCTGGTTGTCCCTCAGTGCTGACACCTGCTGGACAGAGTGTGTTTTGTCAATGCACCTACTGTGACAATGGGTGGGATGCTAACTGGTAATTCTTTCTTACCTTATTTATTTATTTTATTTTGTAACCACTTTCACCCTAGTGAAAATTTGGAATTATTTTTGAAATTGGATATGTTATCCAACATTACAATAAAGCCAACATACAAGCAGCTTTGTAGCCTGGCTATTATATTGTTCCAATAGCTGAAGTAGCTATAAAACAGGGTTTAAGTGATTAAAAGTTTCAGAAAAACCTATTTCGTTCTTTTGTCCTATCAGGTCATGCCATAAACTAACTTATTAGAATTATATAAAGTAGATAAAAAAACAAACATTTACCCTTGCAATATTAACAAATTAAAGTAAAAGAAAGAACTAATGTAAAAGCACATAATAATATTAATAAATTAATAGCTTAATTAGTTGAACAGTGTGGCTTTTTAGCATAATGAGAGAAGTGTAAACATATCCATCTCCCTGGCTGACTGACTCTCTAATAAAACAAATACAAACTAAATACAAAATGCATTTGGTGAACAGCTGCATGTTGTTTGTTAAAAATGTGACAAAACAACAAGCGCACAAGAAAGAGATATGGATAGATACAGAGAGATGGATAGATATACATTATATATAGAGAGGGGGTAGAAATAATCTATAACAATAATAAATAGCACATTCCGGTACATTCCAAAGCATCTGTTTACGATTCTAGAATTCCAGCTCAGCCGGTTTCCAAACGTACCACATTGTTGTAAAGCATTCAATGTAATGAACAAATATAGCAATCAACGCAATCAATCTATAGGGCTGGGCCATAATATGCACAAGGTGAAATATCATGTTTTGACCAGATACCTCAATTGTAAATATGAGATGATAATATCGTGTTGTGACAGTGACATAAATTTTCCTTTTTGAATTTGTCAGAAGAATAGCAATCTACAGGTTCAAAATGTTAACAATGTGTAGATCAGCTGTGTCCACTATTTTTCACATTTTGTAATAATAAAACTAGAGAAAGACAACAGTTATGTCATATTAGGATATCCTAAATCCCAGACCTTGTCTCATATGTACTGTAGGAACCGTGGGAACAGGATCCAACATTGAGGAACTGGAATGGATTCCATCCCATTTGGAACCGTTTTTCATGACACTGTTACAGTATGTGGACTGCTATAGGCTACGTCTGCTATGCTCACTCTGCTCATGCAAATAATTACAATACTGGTGGTTCTCAATCCTTCTAAACGAGAGCGTACGAATGGGTTTGGTTCCAGTGCACTCAGTTACAGACCTGTAAGGCTCCATTTGACAACTTCAATAATACCTATGCAATAAGAAATGTATTTGTTAAGGAATGTGAATCATGGATACCAACCCTAATCATATCACACAATTGACATGATATGATATCGTTATTAGTCCTGTCACAATTATTACATCATCACCTAAATGACCTAATCCCAATCATTTGAGATAATCACAATTATTTTTGGCATAATCATCAACCGTTTCCATGTTGAAAAATGTCCATACATACTGTACATTTTTCATATAGACACACATGTCCCATGTTCAATGCAAAAGACGCAACAAAATCGTAACTCACACTAATTTGTGTGACAAATGAATCGCCAACTTTGTATCCATGGCAGCCATACTAATCATATCACCACATTGATATGAAATGGATATACCGTTGTATATCGGCATACTAATCATAACAGCATATTGATATGATAAGGATATATCGCCCAGCCCCACATCAGATAATAATTACGGTACGATGGCAAAGTGATAAAGAGTTTTTTTTTTCTTTCAGTTTCATTTTTCAGTTTCATGGAACTCAGTCCTGTAAAGTGGCTTCCAAAAAAAGAAAATGTCAAAAAGGTTTGTGAAGGTCAAGGCTCGCCTCGAAAAAGGAAAAAAGATATAAGGCCCCTGAAATGAACGAACGTCTCCTCCTTCTTTCGTTTGTTTTAAATTTACTCCCGTGAGAAAGAAAAGAGGATACATCTCATGTTAAAAAAATGGTTTCCCCTCCCCGCCCGCGCCATAAGAAAAAAGAGCTGTTTAAAAAAACAAATGCAGGAGGCTATACCATCCTGGAGTTAGTGTCCGACGAAAAGTGTCCCAGGTTCTGTTTTTGCCGACGGCCTCGGTTGTTTTTGGGGCATTTTCTGAAAGTGATAACATTGAGAGAGAGAATGTTGTCAATAGACAAAAAAAATCTTTCTAGGACAAAAGTCCTAGTACTGTATGAGGACACTGGTAAAACAGAAACAAGAAACAAAAAATGCATGCAAATGCATAATGCATTCTTCCCCTCAGAATAGGGGTGCTGGCTGGTGCTGAAGTTGTATGCCTCGCAAATTAATTAGATTTATATCAAACATAGCAATGTCAGGATCTACAGCTATTTGTTGTTGTTGTTGACTAAGAACACATCAATCCACTATTTTGTTGAGCCTTTTTTCTGTACACTATTCCAATTTTGTTTATATTGTTAGTTTGAATTAATTAGGTATAATAACCCTGCACCATCAATCCATTGATTGAATACTTTGATTCATTTAGTGCAGTCACAGGTTTATGCTAAAGCGTGGGGGGCAAGGCCCACCTCAGTTAGTTCAGTTCATCAGTTCATCAGTTAAGAGCTGTCACCCCTACCTTGTGATGCACATCACCACAGCAACAATGATGGCGATCTGGACGGCACCGATGATGGCAGCGATGAGGACGTAATGCAGCTTCTGTCCACTAGGGACCACGTAGAGAATGTTGAAGTCCTGGGGCTCCTCGCAGTGTGGGCCCTTATAACCTGCATCACACCTACCAGGAGTACAGCACACTATTAGACTATACTTATAACCTGCATCACACCTACCAGGAGTACAGCACACTATTAGACTATACTTATAACCTGCATCACACCTACCAGGAGTACAGTACACTATTAGACTATACTTATAACCTGCATCACACCTACCAGGAGTACAGCACACTATTAGACTATACGTGTAACCAGGTGTGTGTGTGTGTGTGTGTGTGTGTGTGTGTGTGTGTGTGTGTGTGTGTGTGTGTGTGTGTGTGTGTGTGTGTGTGTGTGTGTGTGTGTGTGTTTGTGTGTGTGTGTGTGTGTGTGTGTGTGCATGGGTTTGTGCATACCTGCAGGTAGCTATGTTGTGCTTGAGCTCACACTTCCCGTGCACACAGAAGCCGGCGTAGTTGTCAGAGCAAGGCAGTCCAGGGATACCGGCGTAGAAGCCATCACCGTGGTCCAAGCCTTTAGTTTCTGAACACCAGAGAGATGTATTAATTCAATAGATCATCTTGTCATTATTTCCTTTTTTAACCATTTTTACTTTATTGAAAATCTCTAAAAAGTTTGTCTACCGGTACATCATACTAGGGTTTAATATTTTTCTCTAATTTGTCCCATTTTACATCCCAGGATTTTGCCGACCATTTCCTGGCCCTCCCGGGAATTCCCGTAAAAAAATAGAAGGATAAGACAGTTAAAAAAGTCCCCCTAAAAATGCAATTATATGTCGACACTTAATATTCTCAATTGAATAGTGATATTTTATTGTTTTAAACCTTTAATTTTAACAAAATATGAACATTATCAAATACAAATGTAAGCTGGTTACACAAATATTAGCAATGCGGCACGCAAAATAGGCTACTTATTGGAAGGTTAGGACATTGCGGGAGAGAGAGAGAGAGAGAGAGAGAGAGAGAGAGAGAGAGAGAGAGAGAGAGAGAGAGAGCGAAGCTGACAGCGCGTCTCAAATGTGGTCTTGTATGTCGCATAATAAGGTTATCTGCACATCACAAGAGGATACGATGGTAGAACGCGCCCCAAAAGTGCTCTTGTACATGATGATTGAGGCTTGATGATCAAATATTTGGTATGGGCATTTAATACTATTGATTGCAGCTGCGTTTCCAGCTCATCAATGCAAACGAAGCGTTGTTGACTACACAAGTTTTAGTCGCTGTCTGACATGACAACAAGTTACGGGACGGCAAGTTATATAACTTATAGGCTATATTGTAATATTATAATAACCTCGGTGTGTTACCTACCTGTGTTACCTAAGTTATCTCACATTGCTGAGTGGCCGTGTGATATACAAGAAGTTGTAGAACAGGGACAATCTGGCGCGAGGAAAATTAGTCCATGCAGTATGGGAAGTTCAACGTTCTCTTCAGACGTTCATATTTTTGCTATATTAGGCTATATAAGCTGGTCTGCATCTGAGGCGGTCGTGCGGTCCATAGTCCTGACTCCACGTGTCGCCAATATTGTGTCCCACAGGCACCGCGGGGCTCCTGTTCATAGCCCTCGCTGCATAGTCTAATTATCAGTAATTTTTGGAACTTATGCGAGGGTTATAGATTTGATTTGACCACTCACAGATATCGGAAAAACAACGTTTGTGTGGAAAAACTGAGAAAGAAATGATAACCTCCGGGAAGACGGGTCCCGGAGGCATTCCCGGGAGGGAAATTAAGTCAGTTGTACCCGGGCGTCCCGGGAATCCGGGATCCCGGCATTAAACCCTACTTCATACTACATGAAATAAAAATCATTTGTGTGAACTGAAGCATGCCCATCATCTATAGACTTGACTGCTGTAAACATTTAAAATCTCGTAGACTTAGCTGCCATATGATGTAATCTTCAAAAGCTGCATTGGAACAC
>CM076976.1:17463411-17498411 GCA_039105355.1 Benthosema pterotum
TGGCTCTATCAGTGTGTTATTCAGTGGTTGAAATATTCTGATTTTTTTCTTGAGTAATAGTAGCAATGCCATGATATGAATATACAGTATATTATTTTCACTTGTTTGTTTTAACATAAAAAAGGGGAAAAAATAGTTACGCTAAAAGATCTCAATGCGAAGTGATGAATTATGAGCTTGATTAAAAAAATATATGTCTGTAGAGAAATCTAGTGACTACAGCTGTCAAATATCTGTAGAATCTGTGGAATAAAAAGTAACAGTAGAAATACAGTTTATTTATGTACAAAGTACAAAGAAGTAAATTCTTCAAAAGCATACTCAAGTACAGTACTTGTAGTTACAGTCCACCACTGGTCACGAGAGAGAGAGAGAGAGAGAGAGAGAGAGAGAGAGAGAGAGAGAGAGAGAGAGAGAGAGAGAGAGAGAGAGAGAGAGAGAGAGCAGCTGATGTCCCTATCAGCGTGTTATTGACTCGGAGGTGGAAAATCTTCTCATCTCCGACTTCATTTGAGCTCTCAGGGTACGCTGGAACCTTTCTGGATTTACAGCAAGAAGAACTCATTCCAAGCCAATAAAGTGTCCTATAAATGAAATCCATTTTTACAGGCCTGAGGGACACGCATGGCCACTCCACTCAATTCACCTCAGCATTCCTCCCATTCTCTATCACTGACAGTGTCACGCAGGTTCTTTATAGTGCCACGGAACTGTCCCAAGGCCGATTTCACAGTTTGTTTTCCAGTTCATGTATAAAACTACAGCAGATTCCAGTATTGAGGCTTGAACCTGGAACCTTCTCAGGCTAAACCCATCCATCCATCCATCCATCCATCCATCCATCCATCCATCCATCCATCCATCCATCCATCCATTCAGATACTACACAGTAAAGTTGCTCAGTCTTACTCTGAGTACTGAGTAATTTCTTTAAAAAATGAGCTGGGATGCTGGATGCACATGTAGAATAGGAAGTGTTGACACAAATTACCAGATAACATTGAAGCTGGAACAATTATATAGGGTCACTATATAATTCTGGCATCTGGCAACGCACTTGAAAAAGTATTTTCAGCATCACCAAAAGCAGCAGCAGCGACAAATTACCAACATGTTTTCTATCAATCTTTCTATACATCTAAAGACGTTTACCCTGATAGATTGTGAGGTGTTTCAGTGTGACTGTAGCAAGCTCTTCTTCCTCCATAGATTACTCAAATCATTTAAACCATTTAGGTGCTATTAATGGATCTAATTAATCACATTTTCAATTAGGAGAATTACTACAGAAACTGTCTGTGATGTATCTTTCCCCCTGATAGAAAACAGCATTTTTAATTGGATTACAACAAACAGCAGGTAATGTACACCTTGTTAAACCAAAACTAATGGTGTGGTTTGAAATTGAATTGCTCGGATGCACAATGACTCATGAGTCTACAACACACACACACACACGCGCGCACACACACACACACACACACACACACACACACACACACACACACACACACACACACACACACACACACACACACACACACACACACACACACACACACACACACACACACACACACACACACACACACACACACACACACACGCACACACACACACACACACACAGGCGCTGGATTCACTTCCTCCAAACCTTGTAGAAAGTTACCAGGACACATTCCGACTAGATGCTTATAACCCTGCAAATAGTGTGTAGATATCTGGACATCTACATCTTGGGGCAGTAACCATGGTGTGCCTGTGGCCCCCGGTGGTCCCTGAAGTGGACCCTGGGGGCAACATGTGGTCCCTGGATGGACTATTGTCACGGCTAGGCCCCTGTACACGGTTTGTGCTAAGGGCTTCACCAGATCCCACTTTGAGAGCATTTGGCTAACACATTTTCGTAGTTTAGTAATGAAGCAATGGGAGATAGTTACCTGGACATCTCCCCAGATGTTTGACGTCGATCTGCTCCTGCTTCATGCAGGAGGCCTCTCTCACCAGACAGGGGTTGTTGTAGGAGTTACCATCAGTGGCACACACTGGGTTCTCATTGTGACCACTGCAGTCGATGTTACATATACACCTGGGAAAAGAGTATAGAGGTTAGTACACTGCAGTCTATGTAATAGTACATACAGTACTATACCTACACCTGGGGAACGAGTATAGATGTTAGGTTAGCACACTGCATTCAATATTTTATCTCAAGACTCCCAAAATCACCTGTACATGGCTACCGACCCCAATCTGAAAATATGCAGTTCCCCAGAAGCAAAATATTTTAGTTAAAAAAGTTCTCCGTCACAGGATAGTCATAGATTTGTGCAACATGTTTCACAGTTTTTTTTTTCAAAAATAGCAGCTCTACAAGCTTATAGCGGCTACTAGCAGGTGAGTCACAGAGTCACACGTGTGAGTCGAATGAAACATTACATGTCACTTCCACCCCAGGCAGCCGTAGTGTGAGGGGGAAACATTTATGTCTCGACTCACCAGACGTCTTCAGAGTCTTCGTCACACTCGGCTCCATATTTGCAGGTCCCACATTTAGTGAATTTCTTCCCCACATCGGCGGTAGAACCCTCATAGTCTGAGACAGAGAGAGAGAGAGAGAGAGAAAGATTTACATCGTAACGTAATTCATTATCTGATTACGTGTCATTTCCTAGTTTACGTTACATAAGCCATCTCAAGAACATTGCCCGTCTCCACCCCTCTCTGTCATTTTCTGCAGCCAAAACATTTATTCATGCTGAAATATCGCAAAAACATAGTGTTCTATATGGTAAAACCTCCAAAGTCCTCCATAAACTTCAATATGTGCACTTATTGTTATTACTATTACGTAAGTTTATGTCTGGTTATCAGTTGAGAGAGGGAGCGGGAGAGGGAGAATTTCAGATCTGCTCTCAGACTGAATAGCAACTGCATTTGTCAGTCTGTTGCTCTGACCTCCTGTTGACAGTCACAGCAGCGCCTGACAGGAACACACTGCCTGCAATCTACACGACAAACAATATCATTCACTGTGTGTGTGTGTGTGTGTGTGTGTGTGTGTGTGTGTGTGTGTGTGTGTGTGTGTGTGTGTGTGTGTGTGTGTGTGTGTGTGTGTGTGTGTGTGTGTGCGTGTGTGTGCGCGCGCGCGCGCGTGAATGTTCCAAACAACTACCACACCAATCTGTATGATAGCTATTCCCTGTGCACACTTTGCAGGAGACATACAGTATGTCTCCTATCCGTCACTGACGACTATATGAAAAATGTAAATGATAACCTCAAGACTGCCATCACATATGGCTATGTCCATATACCGTCTGTCTGTCTGTCTGTCTGTATCTCTGTCTGCCTGCCTGCTTGTCTGTGTGTCTATCTGTCTGCGTGCCTGCCTCAACTTTCTTTTGCACACAGGTGTAACTCCCTGGTGAGCGGATCATTTCCATATCACGGTTTCAATGCAGGGGAGAGAGCCTTGCCACAAAGGCATTTCCATACTTCCTATTGCGTCAATGTATAGCTATATTCGGTATAACTTCGCTCGAAAATGAATTCATTTCCTGCCTGCAATTTCTCTGCGGCTGTAACATTATACTGCAGAAGCAATACCTCAAAGAACCTACAGAAAGTGTCATTCTGTAAACTGTATTCTGTATATCAGCCATCCCAAGAAGTACATTCTAAACTTTATATCATTGTCATTGGGCAGCATTATTTCTTTCATGAATTAATAAACAGCAGAGGGGGGGAAATAATCCATTTCAAAAGCAACAATCAAATCATTCAAGCATTCAAGTTTTTTCAATCAATATCATCATAAACACACACCAAGTCTGCTATCCATTTTTCTTTACAGGCATAGTATTGTTGAGTGGTAAATGAGCCCTTGTCACTGTCCAATGGCGATCCAAATACTACTGCTATGCAGATAAAGCTTTCCTCTTCTAACGTGCCTATTGGACAAGGCCAGATTGGGGAGGGACTTTGTGAAGCCAGGGCTTATGGATGTTAGGATGCCAGGGGTATGTATTTCCAAATCAAAAGGAATTACAAAATAGTCTCATACTGGAGGTATTTGACTCAAGCAGGAGTAAGTTACAACTCACAAAAATATTTTCCAAGTTCAAAAGTCAGGTGCATAGAAAATCTGAGCTTTTGCTTGTAACATCGTATTTCTACATTATGTATTGCTAGAACTTCTTCCATCACTACCGGTGGGTTTGCAGAGCAAACTTATTTCAATTCAACAGCAGAACGTTTCGCCTCACAGACCTGCAAAGCTCCAACCACTCTCTTGCTGTGTGTGTGTGTGTGTGTGTGTGTGTGTGTGTGTGTGTGTGTGTGTGTGTGTGTGTGTGTGTGTGTGTGTGTGTGTGTGTGTGTGTGTGTGTGTGTGTGCACTCGGCATTGTTGCATCATTCCAGTGATTTAAATTCCAAACAGACAGGAGAGAGACAGCTGTGCCTGCGAGCACAGCACTGCCCTCTGTGTATGTGTGTGTGTGTGTGTGTGTATGTGTGTATGTGTGTGCGTGTGCGTGCGTGTATGTGTCTGGAGGCTACATAAAGTCCATTCCCAGTGAGTCTTCATGTTTCCATGAAATATAATTTCATCCTATTCAGAAAAGCCACCACGCTACACCCCTGCCCGCATGCATGCGCACACACATGCGCTACGAATACATCCGATCCATTTCAATGCTTAATAATTCATCTCCGTGGCAGTCTGGCTCGGCGTCAGCCTGTGGTATACAGACCTGGCATTAAAGTCATGCTTATGCAAGTGGTACAAACGTAGCATCGCACAGTGTGTACAGTACAATGGCAGCTGATTTTGCTGCTGTCAAACAAAAGCCTTGTATTGCCAAAACCATTGCCATTTTTATCATTAGTATGATTCTTTCCCAAGCATTTTTCACAACGCATCACAATTTGTCGCATTGTGAACTGTGGCAATGTGAACTGTTGCACTCTTGTAGGACAAAGTTAATTTAATTCCCCCACATTCATTTGTGGGGAAAAAACAAAACATAATGACATGTAGTTGAGATAAGTGGAGATAAGAAGTCTCTTCCCGATGGCAATAATTTGCAAGTCTTTCAATGAAATACTTCACAGTCTGGAAAACACTAATTATTAATAACTTAAACCATATTATACTCGGCTGCTAGTGTCTCGTCTGTTTTGGCTCTATTCTACACCTAATATCAATCTGCTCTGCTATTTTTTGCAAAGTCTCCCCCAGAAGATGCTGTTGTTTATTCGTTTAAGGACGACTTCACCCATTATAATGTGGTACCATTTCTGTCTACTTGGTCTGGGTTTCAGAGGAGGTCCTTGAATGGATTAATTCATTAATTAATTCGTCCATTATTCATGAATACACAAATATATATTTTTATATATTTACTTTAAAAAGCCCGGAGGGGCAAAACGTTGTGAGGTTAAATAAAGACGGGGGGTAGACAGAGACTGTGTGCGGACTTTTCTTTGATTTTACATAAATATAACACTCACCATCTCCATCTCCTGATCCAGAGCCACCATCTGTGAAGAAGAAGGACAGAGTCAGAGTCATGCCAGTTATCACGGCACAGTGGTTATGCCCCAGATAATTATGCAGCTTAATGTGCAACATTGTTTTCTCACTCAACAATAAGCAAACAAAAAGTATAGTATAAGGGAATATGGCACATTATATCTGTAGAGGATGTAGAATCCCCACATCGACACCATATACAGTACATTATAATATACATTATAAGGTACAAAAACACTGTCAGAAAGAAACAAATAAATAAATATGTATGTCTTTTCATCGTCAACCACTTCCCTATTTTTCACAATGTCATGATAGGGGCAAGGTCTCAGTAAAATAAACATCAACATGGTCACAACTTGATATATCTGTATATCAACACGTTGCAAGCTTGTAGACTGACTATTTTTGTAAATCCAGCCTACAACAGTATATTGCAGGGCTTAGGTAGCCACGAACACCCCCTCTATTCAATCTCGTCTACAGAGCATACTTATAACATTTGTAATAAATTTGTATACAAGTATTTATATCGTCTCCTTTTGAAAAATCATTCATAATTTTTTCTCTCTTCTGGAGGTCGGTCCCTGGAACAACACACTTCTCAGACCAGGAGGAAGTACTATGGTTGAGTACTTTGTTCACAATACTGGTGATATCTATACAGGCTGGTGGTCTCATATGGGCTCTATTGACAGCATCTCAACCCATTAGTTAAGTGTGTTTGAGAGGCTCGGATACATTTACCAAATGGACCCTATAACCGTATAAGCTGCTGGCACGGCGTTCTCACTTTAAGAAATGGACGCTCGGTTCAGAGGTTTTTGGCAGTGGCATTATTTGCATTAAGAAATGGATTGGGGGAGTGCGTTCAATTAAATTCAGTTTGTCCTTCACTGTAGAACCTGCTATACTACGCAAGACCACAGCGCACGTCCAGGTGTATGCTAAACCAGTAATCCTCAACTTTTAGTTTTTATCCTCAGTGCTATACAGTGAGACCTACAATGTACACATGTAGCCATCAGCTGATGCACCTGATGTTGAGAACCTGTGATAAGTAGAGCACTGTTTTCCAAACAGTGGGTTGGCATGCATAAACAAATCCCATCAATTAATGAGCCGAGGGAAACGTCTTTCAAGCAAATGTTCGGATAGCATTGACCTTCTGTCCAAATGCTCTTAGTGAGTGTATTTAGAGAAGACCTCTTGTGTTGCTGCTAGGAGAATCTGCCTCGAGAAATGTTATGAAAACATGCACATAGACAAAAGGCCTCTGTGTGTGTGTGTGTGTGTGTGTGTGTGTGTGTGTGTGTGTGTGTGTGTGTGTGTGTGTGTGTGTGTGTGTGTGTGTGTGTGTGTGTGTGTGCGTGTGTGTCTGCGTCTGTCTGCATGCGTGCGTGCGTGTGTGTGTGTGTGTGTGTGTGTGTGTGTGTGTGTGTGTGTGTGTGAAAGCATGTGAGCATGGCACGCAAGCACACGCAAAGATCTTCTGTTTGTCTGCTGTTCTGCTGTTGTCATCACTGTTTGTTTGCAGTCATGACTGCCAGTTCCCACCTAATGTTGTGTGGGACTGGGAGACCAGATTGCTCCAAACCATAATGAATAACTGCTAACTTGCATATAAAGATCTTCACACTGGGACTGAAATCCCAGCTCAACAGGTAGGTCACCAATAGTGTGTCTGTAACCTCCATTCACTCCTGAGTATCCAAGCTTCCAAGCACATGACGCGATCTCCTCACCATGCAACAGCACATGTTAGACATTGGACATGGGCCTTTCCCCTTTGGCTCAACCTTCTTCCAGAAGGTCTGTCGATTAAGCCTCCCCAGATCAATTGGGGGTCTGACTTGCTAGCCAACAAATACGTACAGCTCCTTATTCGCAGGCAAAGGCGGAATGACCCTCACGTCCTTTTGGAAAAAGCTGATTTGGTTGTTGCAGTAATTCTCCTTTTGACACCAAATGTTTAACATCTTTCTCCTGATGATGGTGGCAGAGTGGCATAACCAAACAGACTGTGTTCATCTGGTAATAATTAAAGGCCAGACCATTGTAGTAGTGTCCAACTTAGATGCTAGATATCATTGGTTGTATTCCGTCTGGACGTTGTATCCTCCATAGAGAATTAAAATAACTACTGTATGGCCCAAAAGTAACCAAACAGTCTCTGTCTGCAATATTTTGTCGGAGAGTTGTCCCTGTATTGTTTATTCAATATTTTATACAGTCTGCATCTAGTGAAAATGTTACTAATTCAGCAGCAGTAACATTAGGGTTTTTCGATTGATTCAGTTTTTATATGAGGCAATCTAAAATTCCTCTATGGTGATTATGATGAAAATAAAAATACTCTCTACCAATATTGTTGTCAGACATCGCTCATGCCAACAACTAATGGCCAGAGAGTATTGTAGGCATGGATGGTGCGATTGTTGGCTCTACTGCAAGGTTGTGAACATGCATCCTCTAATGACAAATGGCTTTATAGGACCAATGTCAGATGTATTGAATGCATGGGGGTCACAGGGGGACACCTGTTATTTAACACAGGAATGATTAGTGGCATATACTATGGACCAAGGGAAATACCACACCACCTTCAGAAAGAAAAAGAAAAACCCTTTTTTGTTTTGAATGATGTGAGTGAACAACAAAAGGTCATGCCTCAAGGCAAGGTGTCCCTGTTTGCCACCAGAACTTTGCTTCTCTCTCGCTTTCATCTCTCATTGGTGGGGATTGATTTGTGTGACAGAGCCAGTTCATCAGACGCAGATCAATATTCATTAGGAGAGGTGGATGAGAGGCACACTGAGTTAGAGCCCTGTCTACCAGGACACCTTACACCTCACCTCTCTCTACGCTATTAAAGTCCTTACTTAATTGCCCTTCAAGTCCTTAAAACTAGGTCCTTAGTCCTTCCAATACCAAGAAAAGTACAACAGATTATATAATATAAGCGTGAGGACCGACTATTCAGATCCTACTGTATGTTACTTTCTCAGTACCATACAGCACTGTCGCAGAACAAAAACAATGTTTGGGTGTCCCTGGGTAAAAGCATCATTCACTAACAACCCAGCCAACCCCCCTGACCACTCATCAAGACCACCTGAGCAACCACCAGCTGATTTGTAGCACAAAAAACGAATTTCCCCCTTGACACAAACTCTTTTGAAACGGGTGTCTGCGGCTTAATACGTATCGATCTACGGAATACAAAGAGGAGAATATTGAGAGACACGAACGCACGCACACACACACCCAACCGCCCACACACATGCCCGCACGCATGGACACACACGGACGCACGCACACAGACACACACACAGAAGGCTGGATCAACCTGCATCAGTATGCTGCTCACAGGTTGAGTTCCTGGCGGTTTCGGTGCGTCTAGGCGGAGCGGAACACAAGCGGAACAAACACAGTTTATTTCCTGGACACAGGAAGCTGTGTAACACGATGATTTAATGTTTGTTTCCTGGACACAGGAAACTGTGTAACCTGATGATTTAATGCTCCAGAGCAGAATAATTTCCACCCGGCACATAGAAACCTACACCAAGGACACTGCTGTGTACCCAGCCTCCCTCACTTGTGTACACAAGAATGCACGTGCGCACGCACACACGCATGTGGGCACGGGCACACACACATAGTTGTATTGCTATACAGTACATGTGAGGACATCATTTTAGGACAGCATTGCAATACTGTATTTTTTACATTCAAGGGAAAAATTCAAGGGAAATTTGCCTACCTGACACATCCTTTTTGTGTGTGACTGCAGTGTAACAAAAATAGCTGATCTGCAAGCTCACAAATCGGAGATCTTCTACTATTCATTTTTTTCTGCACAGTGCACACAATATCAGCACTCAACTTAGCATGAATCAGGCATAATTCTTGTAGCACTAACCCTTAATCTTTTTTTAAATCTTTTTTTTCTAATCGTAAGCCCGACCACCCACACCCTTACCATGAAAAAAATCTCTCATGAGAATCATGAAAAATTGGCCTCACAATTTGTATTTCTGAAATTCTGCTATACATTTGGCCCTCAGAAGTACAGTAACTCAAGTACACACACACACACACACACACACACCCGCACACGGAACCACTCCGAGGAAACCACTGTGATGAAGCCATCAGAAGTAGAAGTGACAGCACATTGAGCCTGAGCTCA
The DNA here is from genome assembly GCA_039105355.1 of Benthosema pterotum. Lineage (NCBI taxonomy): Eukaryota > Metazoa > Chordata > Actinopteri > Myctophiformes > Myctophidae > Benthosema > Benthosema pterotum. Next base: position 17,473,145 of record CM076976.1, read on the forward strand.
ATCTGTCAGACAGGAGGCCTTGATTTCCCCCGCCGCCCTTTATCACCACACGGCCGCCGACACGTATGGCTGCCAAGTCATGCAGGTTAGGGCTAGCCAACAGGCACAGGAGGAGGTTAAGGTGCCACTGGAGAAGACGGAGGGTTTGCTGGTTCAATTCCTGGCTCCCGCTGGATTAGATGGAGTCAAGGGGCTCTATTTTCACCATGCAATCCCCCTAAATATATATATTTTTTTACTATTTTTTTTTACTAAAACATTTTAAAATTGTTCAACTGGCCTGATCTTCATGTGAACAGGCAAATGGTAATAACACACTTGCACATATTGTGGACACATGATGTCCTTGAAATTACAAAGGTTCAAAACCACTTGGCTATAACCTCAACAGTGACAAGTGTCAGCAGTATAAGAGTTCCTCCCAACATCATCTGCTCAACCCAGCATAAAATAATATAGTCTGTCTACTAGAGCAGCGTAGACACAGGTGGACCCCTGGTATTTAGCACACTCTATAGCAACGATTAGTTACATACTGTACATATACTAGAGACAAAGAGAAATATCACATCACCTTCAGTGGAAAAATTCCTTCTTTTGTTTTGACTGATGTGATGTAAACTGCTTCTTTCTCACTCTCATCTATTTTGGGAACCTACGGTGATTCCCAAAGTTTAAGATCAAGACCCAAAAGCTAAACTAAAGGATTTCCTCTGGGACTCAAGCTATCACATCATGTTGTGAACTTGTACATACTTGTAGGTAAGTTCTTTCCATTATTTTTGAAATTACAACGTAGTTGGTCTTAGAAGACCAACTACGTTGATTTTTCTTCTTCTTTCCCAGGTCCACTGTCTGTGAAACAATAAAATCATATTGTGGACTCACCAGCGGAGCAGGATCCGTCTGAGACTCTGGAGATGAGCCTCTGCTGCTTGCAGGAGGCCTGTCGCCTGTAGCACTCGTTCTGGTACGTGTCTCCGTTGGAGCCACACACTGGGATGTAGTTCTTGTGACACTGCAACACACAGCAACAAGCAGAATGGAGGATTACAATACTCATTGTAAATTAGGTACAATACTCAACACACTGGAATATGTAATCCAACACACAGCAACAAGCAGCATGGAGGATTACAATACTCAACACACTGGGATATGTAGTCCAACACACCGTAACAGTGGGTTGTAGTTCAACCAAGCCCCCAGAACGACTAGACGAAGCTGCCACTACCTACTGGCTAAAACTGGAACTGTAGCACGTTCATGGATGTTCACTGAAATTTAAACTTCAGCTTGCTTTAGCGATTGAGTTATAATGGTTCAGTCTTCCAAACGCTTAAAATGCCACTGAACAATTTACATTGAAATTAATTGCATGTGGCAGTAAGTTAAATTCTCTGTGTTCAACATATTGCCACACAAATCATGGAGAATCAATACTCAAAACAGGAACTGTTAGGTGAGTATTGAGTATGTTTACTGAGTATGTTTACATTGTGGTTTGCTATCCTTAAATGTATAGTGCACCCCCATAATGATGTTTTTTTTTTAGAAAAAGAAACTAGTATAAATATGACAAGCTCTAAGTATTTTGATTAGCTGCAAATATATATTCAACCTGACATCTGAATGAACTCTCCGTCACATGACTATGTGTGGTGACCTCCATGACCTCTGCTGCATGTCCACGACCCCTGACCCCGGTTAGATGGTCAGGGAAGCGAGATGCCGCTTGGTTGCATCCTGTCCCATGAGACCCCAGCGCTAATGACATATGACCTTGAGGGCGTTTGGGGATGTTCCTCTGACCTCTGGGTAGAATACAATTTCAATTATAATAGTAGCAGCTGCCCATTAGCTCACAACGTCTCGCAGGGGGGTCTTCACCGCTGCTCAGACCAAGGAAAGGACCTCTCGGATGTATTTTCAGACATTCCATTTAAACCGACTGTTGGCTGTGCCATCCCAGCCAAATCTCTTTACCAAAATTAGCCGATCTAGAAGCTCCCAAAGCCTCTTTGTTGGTTAAACTTCTCCTCTGAATAGGGATGCGATAGGGTTCCAGTGGTTATCTGGACAAAATATATAACAATCCTATCACACAAATATTTGGTGCACCCTCCCCTCCTGTAGAAACGGTAGGCTAAATGGATACCCTGTTGAAAACGTATTGCATAGCGGTGGATGGTGAGCTTGCAGGGCTGCTTATTTTATCGAACGTTAACCAGAGAATTTAGGCTAGGTCATATGCGATTGACTGTTGTGCCCTTAAGCTCATTTCAAGCGAGGTTAAAAAAAAAGTCATAAGGGAAAGCAAGGTCACAATCAATGACAGATCCATAATTACATGTCACTCATAAATTGACAGGCTGGGAGAATGTGACCTGTCCTCTACTGAATGCAATCTTTCTCATTTAAAATGCAAGCGGCTTATATAAATTGTATATCTAACAATAATGTACAATACCATGCTCAAAATAGGGAAACTGGAAATTGGTTATAGTGATGTACTGCAGAAATAACAATAATGTTTGAAAGAGCCATTTGAGGTCAGAGGACATGTTCGCTCTTGGGAGTTACAGACCCTCTGGCGGTCCCCTAACACTATGTTGGCAAACAGTGTCATAAAACTACATCTGAAGGACTTTGATCGCAAATGTAGCTGATGATAACGCACTGAAAAATGAAAAATGCGTATAATGGTGGCATATAATGGTGGCTGACAGGCACACAGCAGTGTGAGCTTGAGCTGAGCTTACATTCTATATACAGTCTATAGTCAGTCTATACAGTCTGCATACAGAACAACAGAGGAGAATTAACAGAGGAGACAGGTGAGGAAATTGATGACTCATGACCTCTTCTGGACCAGGCCCAGAGTTTGAACATTTTGAAAGGTCCACCCATGTGCTGTGTTAAACGATGGGTGAGCCACACGCAATTTTAGAGTTTTAGTTCAGTTTGTTTTAATGATCAATTGTGTTTCGGCTTGTATCGACAGAACTAATGTAGTACTATACAGTTACTGTTTATCAGTATAACAATGTAAAGTAATTTAGCAAGGTTTAAAGACATTTGTCTGTTTGCATTTACATGTTACTACTAATGTTAGATTATCATTAAGATCTTATTGTTTTGGCAATCAATTATTTGGAGGCTGAAATTCCTCAGCTAATAGGTGATGTAAATACTAGTTCCAAGGTCTGATAGCAATAATTGCCGTTGCTATATGAATCGCCATTTGCACCTCTTAGTAAACAGAAAATACATTTTCATCTAATCTGGACAGAGCACTCATACAGCAAAAAGTAAAATTGAGAAGTGGTGAAAAAAACAACACAGGTTATGCTTCCCAATTTGATCAAATTGGGCTACTTGAAAATGCAATTTCTTTTTACTAAAGAGCTGGAGAAATGGGGAGAATGCCCCTGTTACTTAAAACATTACAGCAATGAACACACACTTTAAAACACGATTCAGGTTTTTAGCACAAAATGTATTTGTTTCAATTGTATCATCTGTGCAGTATCATTTACAAGCACATTTTTTAACTTTCCGCCAGTGTTGTCCTATGTGAAGATCAGTTACTGTGTTCTATCTGCCTGGAGGTGTTCACTAATCCAGTCACCACCCCATGTGGTCACAACTACTGCAACACCTGCATCACATGCCACTGGACCAACAATGGTCTGTATCAGTGGCAGTGCCCGATATGTCAAAAACCATTCCACAAGAGACCAGAATTATCAGTTAACAAAGTTCTCTCAGAGATGACTGATCAGTTCCGGGAGTCAAGACAGCTGAGAGAAGATTCTGGCCTGAACGAACAATCTGTTAAATCAGGTGAAGTTTCCACTAAGGAACATGCTAAGCAAGATGAAATCACCAGTCAGGAACCTGCTAAAGCAGGCGAGGTCTCTTGTGACGTCTGTGATCAGACAAAACAAGGCGCTGAAGTCCTGTCTAGTGTGTCAGGCCTCCTACTGTGAGACCCACCTGGAGCCCCATCAGAGAGTCACGGCACTAATGCGACACAAACTCGTCGACCCTGTGAAGAACCTGGAGGACATCATGTGCAAGAAACACGACAGACCTCTGGAGCTGTTCTGTAATACCGACCATGTGTGTGTCTGTCAGTTCTGCACCGAGTCAGACCACAAGTCACATCCAGTTATATCTCTGAAAGAGGAATGCGAAGGCATCAAAGCCAAGCTGGGAAAGACAGAGGCTGAAGTTCAGAAGATGATTCCGGAAACACAAGCGAAGATCCTAGAGGTCGAACACTCAGTAGAGCTCAGCAAGAAAGACGCAGACAGAGAGATAGCAGATGGTTTGCACGTCTTCAATGATCTGATCAGCTGTATTGAGAGAAGCCAGGCTGAGCTCATTGATGTGATTGAAAAGAAACAGAAAACAACAGAGATACATGCTGAAGGCTACATCTCAGAGCTGCAATGGGAAATCACAGAGTTAAAGAAAAGAAGCTCTGAGCTCGAGCAGCTCGCACACACTGAAGATCACCTCCACCTCCTCCAGAACTTCACATCCATCAACAGCCCTCCACCCACCAAGGACTGGACAAAGGTCAGTGTCCAGCAGTCTCCACACGAGGGGACTGTGAAGACAGCTGTGTCTCAGCTGGAGAAGACACTCAGTCAAACAATGGAGCTGAGGAGGATCCAACAATATGCAGTGGAGGAAACTCTTGACCCTGACACTGCACACTGCCAGCTCAGCCTGTCCGCGGATGGAAAACAAGCGAACCAAGCAGAAGTAAATAAGAATCTCCCAGACAACAAGGAGAGATTTTCTAAACGCCTCTTTGTCCTTGGAAAACAAGGCTTCTCCTCTGGAAGGTTTTACTATGAGGTTCAGGTCAAAGATAAGACCGAGTGGCGCGTAGGAGTGGCCAGAGAGTCCATCCGCAGGAAGGGACCAATCACACTGAGCCCCAACGAAGGTTGCTGGTCAATTTACCTGAGTAAATCAAATGAGTATAAATCAAATGAGTATTACGCTCTTGCTAACGAACGTGTCGTCCTCCCTATCAAAGATGCGATCCAGAAAGTGGGAGTGTTTGTGGATTATGAGGAGGGCGTGGTCTCCTTTTATGATGTGGAGACCAGAGTTCATCTCTACTCTTTCACTGGCTGCACCTTCGCTGACAAACTCTATCCATTCCTAAATCCATGTGCCAAAAATAGCGGTACAAACTGTGCTCCTCTGACCATCTCTCCCATCAATCACAGAGAATGTTAATTTTGCATGCAAAGGTTTGTTTTCAGTGAAGATAAGTTTTCAATTTCATTTTAAAGGAAGCTCTTTAATGTATGCTTGAAGTTAGCAGCCAACTACTCTTAGTAAATGAGTTACCGATGGAAGCAACCACATTAAAGGAGAATACCACCCCAGATGCCTTTCTTTCCTTTCTTTCCTCATTTGCATTCATTTATTCTCAAATTGGCTCATTGGCTGTTTCCCCTACCCCTATAAGCTTTGAATAGGGCTATGTTATGTTGTTCAAATGCACGCATTTCCATCACTCCAAAATGCAATGTGTTGCTATATATTCTCTCTCCACCATGTCAGTAGTGTGTTGACACTCACACTTTCACCTTTGGTTCAGTAGTGGTTCAGGTGTCTCAAAAGGTGGGGGCATGGCACACGGTTTATGGCTGAATCACTGCTGAACCAAAAGTGAGTATGAGTATAAACACACTACTGACATGTTGAAGAGAGACTATATAACAACAATTTAATTTTGGAGCAATGGAAATGGGTGAATTTGAACCCATTCTAAGCTTATTTTGGGGTAAGGGAAACGGCCATAAAGTACTCTTTTCACTAAAATAACAACTGGATCATTTTTTGGAAATAAATCAACCGCAAACAAGGTAAGCTTTCCGGGGTGGAATTCTCCTTTAAATTAAAATGCGTTCCCTGTCTGTGTTAACTTATTGTTGACAATTCATTCTTGGTACAAGGATGTCAAATATATCACAGTATGGAAGAGTCCATTGAAGATATGAGTGCAATGATTCTGTCTCTCTCTCTCTTATGTGGCTGCATGTTATCAATTATAGAAAATAATGTGAATAATGGGTAGCCTTCAAAAGAAATCAGTAATTCTAATTATGTGCAAATGGCCTGCATGTCTGAATCAACAGCAGCTGTGAATGCTGCTTGCTTTGTAGTGCAAACATAAAATATATATAAAACACATGCGGAACGAACATGCATGGACCAGTGGGTTTGAGACACCAAGGCCACATGTGCACTCTACCCGCAAGAAAAGAAGTCGGAATATTTGTCAAATTAATATTCTGATTATATTTATTTTGTGTGAATATGTTTGACATATCCCCAGAACTACAATGTCAGACACAAGGTGACAAGGAGAAAAGGAAACGTGTAGGCGAGTCAGACGTCTGAGGCAACAGTCTGGGTCCAAGTTAACAATATAATTTCCCCACCAGAGATACGATACAATGGCGTATCACTGACGTGCGCGCACACGCGTGTGTGTGTGGGTGGGGGGGTGTTCGGGGGGTTGGGGTGTGTGTGTGTGTGTGTGTGTGTGTGGGGGGGGGGGGGGGGGGGGGGGGGGGGGGGGGGGGGGGCCCGGGGAACAATCGCTTCTGCTCTCTCTGCTGGAGTCATCACGACAGGCATGCAGGCAAGTGTGCACATGGACGCACACGGATGCACACCACACACACACACACACACGGATATTGTTGACAGGACTGACCTTGGTAGATGAAAGTTCAAATAAGAATAATTTAAAAAAATACATAAATAAATAAATAAAAACATCCGCATCCTTACCTGGAACTGACAGACACATTTGAGCGTTGCTCCGTCGTCTCTACACACACCTCCGAAACGACACGATGACTCGTCACAAACTCGCAGATCACTCTTCTTCTCTGACAGGTCTGGAAAAAAACATGACAGCACACAGAGAGGTTAGACAGACAGTTCTATTCTTAGTAAAACGGACGTGAGTTGTCTCTGCACTTTCACCACTTTTCCCCCCATCTACACCAAATCTCTTCACCAAAGAAAAACGTCCATCTACAAGCTCACAATCTCGGTTTGTGCATGTGGGAAACATACCTCTCGTATGTTTGTTATACAATAAATAAGAAATATGAGTGATGAATGTGTTTACTGATTGTACTGATTGTACTGAATTATACTGTACTGTGAGATCTAAATGGGAGTTTATGAATAGATTTTGGATGTAGTTTTGATGTTAATCAAGCATTTTCTTACTCTATAAATTATGAATTCACTGTGAATACGACTCAAAGAGAACTGTTCAATAAATCCAATAATTCAATCATGGTGTGACTGATGATGTGAAAAACATCACTTTGAAGATGAAAAAGGCTACTAATTTATAGTTTATTGTTAAGTCTATTGTAATCATTGCTTAGCAAAATAATACCTTTCCAGGCTGAGTTACACATTTCACCCGATTTGTTATTGAACAATGATTGCAGTCAGAATATACTGTATAGCTATCTAACTTGTATTATTAACCAAAATCACACCTTTGTGAAGTGATTGCCACTCCCGGGGGCCCCACACGGACTGCCCGGGGTCCCTGGAACATTCAGAGCACTAGGGCTCATACTGCAGTGCACTCTGGTGGTACTCATTACGCTATGCTAGATACTCTACGAGACACTTTAGGTGTTGCGGCTTTTTCGTTCTCAGACATAAAAACAGGCGCAGAGACAGACACACGGACACACAGACATACATGCATACACATACACGGACAGTCCTGGCTTTGTACTGTAGCGGAGGGACCGCTCAGTAACTTTAAACCCAGACACAGAGCAGACAGTCGTGATGAACCAGAGTCCCGATAGAAACTGAGCTAAACGATACGATCTCTGCAGATGAAACATGGCCTCAATTTTGTGGAGTTGTAAATGCCAAAGAGAAGAAGATATAAAGGGGGGCAGCGGGTTTTGTATTCACAGTTCGGCCCTGCGGCTGGCGGTGACAGGATAAAGTGGCGGAATGAGCCTTTATGTCACATCGAATGTGCATTAGCGGCGAGAAACTCTTGTTTCTTTTCCCCCCGGAGGAGACATAGAGTCGAATGAGCCCTGCTGGCATCAACACAGACACGCAGATTCCTATCTCATCTACATCCGATTAGATCGCTTGTTTTTTCCAACTCTGGGTCCTAGAGGACCTCAGCTGCTTCTCATTCAACAGCTTTAGTCGACACAGTCACATATTGTTGCTGTTTGGCGAAAACCCCTTGTCTTCATATTTTAAAGGGCCACTTCACCCCTTCTGCAACCAGATCTTATTTGTTGTTATTTAAGGTTTGGGAGATAAGAAATAGTCTCCTGGATTTGTTTTAATGTGGGTATGTGTTTGTAGATATATCATTATTTCAAAGTGTCTGTGATGTCATGGACACTGTCTCACAGCTGGATTTACTTACTACAATTACCATTAATGGTTTGCTGCATTCACTCCACCTTGTGGCTAGAGGGAGGGCCGACTTATTGGGACAACATGTACTGTCGTCCAGGAAGGAAGAGAGACCAGTGTCCATGACATCACAGACGTAAAACGCATATACTGTATATACAGTATATAACGACCCACATAACTCTACATCTACATCTAAACTTCTCCCGCCACTGCTACCTGGCGTAGCCCCCAGGTTGTTCATGTCAGTCACACCCACTGGAATTGTCATCTTTATGCCTGTTCTAATGCTAATGTTGTTTCTTTTGTTATGGACACCTCCCCCCCAACCCACTATCATTATAGGACGTTTTTGCACCAGAGTGCAACCAAATGAACACATACACCTTTCTATCTTAATTAGGTGTCTCTAACTCTACCAGCCATGTTGTCTAGGCTGTGGCTGTACCATAAAATAATAAAAGGATGCTGGACAGAATACAGATGATGACCTGTTGTAGCCCACAAAGCCTCTGGGAGGGGTGCTATTTCTACCATACAGACTAGGGTTAGAAGCGGGAGGATGACTTTAGAAGGGTGTGTAGTTTCTGATAGAAACAGTAATTAAAACCATTATGCAAAACCACACACACATGCATGCACACACACCCACACACGCTAAAAACAAATCACTGTTGTGACATAATTGTACTGTCTTGCTGTGGGGATCAAACCTGCGGTCTTTCGGGTACAGTAACCTCTGAACGATTACATCACCTTTCACACTCGGGGCATTTGCTTTCCTGTGAAATATGAAGCTTTTTTTCCCCTCTGCCGACGTATTTGCCATTACAAACCTATCTAACACACCCAAGCATGCACACAGACACACAGACACCCACACCCACCCCCACACACAGTTCTCTACCTGTCAACGCTTGGGCAAACAGCAGGCAATTAACGTCACATCAAAGTGATGGAGCTGGTTGAAGACGCCCTGCACACACACACACACACACACACACACACACACACACACACACACACACACACACACACACACACACACACACACACACACACACACACACACACACACACACACACACACACACACGCGCGCGCGCGTGTGTGTGTGTGTGTGTGTGTGTGTGTGTCTCCACGTTGTGTGAGCATTACCGAACCGGACAATATAAAGCGGAGAGATAGGGCATGTCTTTAGGGCATGTCTTTAAGCACACATCAATCTGGTTCCTGACTCTCTGGCAGGACTAAAACTCTCTGAGACAAGAAAAAGGACTCCCAGTTAGACCCTTACACAGTGATTCTCAATATGCGGGCCAAATAATTGCCAAACCACTGTGATATTTATGGTAATATATCATTAATATGCAAAAGGAATGACATGGTATTTTATTACTTTCTATTTGGAGACCTTGAAAATTGTGTTCATTGTGATACAGTAAATGCCATTTTAAACTAGGTGCATTCGGGGTGCAACTCCTGAGCCACTACCGTCCCTGTTGCAAGTACACGGGCAGGTCAGACCCCCCCCCCCCCCCCCCCCCCCCCGCGTGCCTCTACATTCTGACATTGAAATTACAGAACAAGTCAGTATGTGTGGAGTCAGTGCGTTGCTTGAGGTTACAGTCAGTTTGTCAGCAGCTACTCTAAATCAAAAAAGTACCCTCAGTGTTCCTTGAGGCTGTTCTAAATGGACCCTTACAGGCAGGAGGGGTGAAATCAATTCGCGACAGCGACATACGTCACGACAAACGTCACAACGGTGGCCAACTGATGGTCAAAACAGTTGCAACAAATTTATGTTATTTGTCAACTTCCGTGACATCATTTTGCGACCGCGGCATACGCTGCGACCGTTTCGCATAACGTTGCTATAACAGCCGAGGGTTAGGTTTTGGCATATGTTTTACCGAGGTTTTGTTTTGGGTTAGGGGTTAGGGAACGGTCGGTGGCCAAAATGGTCATGGCTGTTGGCCAGAACGGTCACAACGTATTGCCAAACAGTCGCGACCGTTTCAGCCAATGGTTGCAATGGTTCACTGGTCAAGACAAATTTATGGCTTCCCCACCCGTCGCGGTCGCGAATTGATTTCGCTGTCCCATCCTTACAGCCAGGTCTGTAACTATATCTGGGCACTAGCATTCTCAGAGTTATGGTGGTCCTTGACATGATGTTTTTGGGGGAGAACCACCACTGCTGTAAAATCACCCATACCAGTCAAGTGATATTATTTGTCTCCCTTTGGCTTTGTGGTTTGTTTTTTCCCCCTTTATCTTCATCCTTCCAGGTTGAAGTGTCTTTCATGGCTAATTAAGTGAGTCATTAACCTCATCAATCAGCAGCCGCAGGGCAGGGTGGCGGCGTCTGAGCAGCAATGCATGCTGGGAGTTGTGTGTGTGTGTGTGAGGGAGATAGAGAGAAAGAGACAGAGAGAGAGACAGAGAGAGAGGCGGGGGGATGGTGGAATGTACAACTATTGCTCTATAGTAGGGGTTTTAAACAGGTGGTCTGTGAACAACTGGTGGTCCGTGAAGGTGTTGCATGTGGTCCTGAACATGCACTTACTACTGTAATCATGACAATTTTGTATGTATTTTCTTCCACATAAATTCTATAAATTGTTCAGTGGAAGCCAACAGTGTTGTCAGTTATTGGGAAGTCTGATCAATATTAGGAATTTCACAGAAAAGATTGTTAGATGAATGATTAAAATGTTCACTCTGTCCTTGCAATATAAATAAATGTTTGAGAGCCAGTACCTTACTCTATCGCTTCACCCCTAGCACCAATACAAATTCATTGTCCTCTTTCTTACAGTACATACCATGGTGCATGTACCAATGGTATGTAAGAAAGAGGGTCATACATACATCATAATCTCAGGTAATCTCTGTAAGAAAATACATAAATAATGTGGCTTCCATTTTCTGACACCTGACTGGAGAGAGAAATGGATCAGTCTCACCGGGACTCCCTGCGGACCGTAAACTCAGTGTAGCAGTATAGTTTTAGGCCTCTGGCTGCACACGCGTCAATGCTGTGGTCTGACGTGACGAGACACGTGAAAGTCTAGATGTTTGTGATGTTTTTTTTTGTTTTGTTTTTTTTTTTGGGGGGGGGGGGGGATTTGTTTGAGAGACTTTGGAGGAGACACACACACAAAACACACACACAATCACTCTCACTCAGGGGTGGGTTTGCGTTAAAGTTTTCATTTCATAGAGAGGAGCTTCCATGGCGTATCGATCGTCCTTTGAAGAGAGAGAGAGAGAGCATGCGGGGAAACAGGAGAAGGACGCCAGGCGGGGCCGGGCCGGCAGGAAGGCAGGCAGGCGCGCCATTCATGTCAAACCAACCGCTGTCACAAATGCATTATGGGAAAGACTTTATACCCCAGCGGAGGTTTAATGAGGAAATGGAGAACAATGGAGACGTTACTATAATCACTAAAAGGCAGTATAGTGGAGCAAGAAGCACAAAAGTATCAGCATGATGAAAATAATAGTTTAAGTGGCAAAAGAAAAAGCACAAAATGTCACGTTTCACATCACGACCCATTGTGAGCCAGGACATCGGCTATTTAGAAAAAGACTATATATATAACAAAATGTAAAAACCCTATAATAAAGTGTACTATGAGTGTGGGTTGATGGATGTCACAAATCTAACATTGGGGCTAGTGAGGCACACCGTTGCTCTGATCCTCTCCCGCCACTGTCCAGAGATCTGGCATGCAAATCGAGGGACACAATGCTCCAAAGCTAATCAAACTTATAGGCACAAACACTGAGAATGAAGGGAGTCTACTAACACGCCTCAGATTGAAACAAACTGGGCTAGTGTGGTCCATTGCAACAACCTGGACAACACAGTTGCAGAAGAAAGGAATGGACGGCCAGAGCAGCTCTTGGCACAAACACCGGTTGGGGGTCTGACAGGACAAAAAAAAAGAAGAGGAAAAAAAGAAGAAAGAAATGTATGGGCTCTACTGTGTGCACAGCAGCCATACTGGGAAGGAATTGGGTCTCTTACTTCCTTTGCAGGTGTTACTAATTCAATGATTCTAATGAATGCTGCATTTATATAGCGCCTTTATCCAAGGAGCTTTACATAGTAGCAATAGATTCACCCATTCACACACCGACTGCACATCTAGCACTAGCACATCGGGAGCAATTCGAGGTTCAGTGTCTTGCCCAAGGACAGTTCAATATGGAGACAGAAGGAGCATGGATTCGAACTGCCGACCTACGGATCATTGGACGACCTGCTATCCCTCCTGAGCCACTGTCACATTCATTAAACATGAGGGCTTGTTCCACAGTACCCAAACATTCTAATTTCAAGGAGGTCATTGCAGAGTGTAGAGAGTATAAGTATGAAGTATTGACAAGTTGATGTGTGTCTATGGAAACCTCCTGAAAGTAGGTCTAACTATCATGTCAGGGTTCAAATTCAAGTAACAACATCGATTATGATCAATCATGATCATACTACAGCAATGATGATCATCATCATCGCTGTAGTATACAGGACATACATTTACAAAAAAATAAATTAGAAATGTGGAGATCAGAGGTTTCTACCTATACCTAAAAATGTACTGCACTAAACAGCTGCATTTTGAACCTCTCAAAAAACATCTGTAGCAGCTCCTCTTGTCCTTATAGCCATGGTGTGTGTGTGTGTGTGTGTGTGTGTGTGTGTGTGTGTGTGTGTGTGTGTGTGTGTGTGTGTGTGTGTGTGTGTGTGTGTGTGTGTGTGTGTTGTGTGTGTGTGTGTGTGTTTTGCTGGCACCCTGGTGGGTTTCTTAATTGCCTCATTTGAATAACAGGCCAATGCCTGCGGGCTGATCCCACCTGCCTCTGTTGAACTGAGAAATACACACCCCCACACACACACCTACGTTGTACACACCACACACACACACACACACACACACACACACACACACACACACACACACACACACACACACACACACACACACTGAACTACTGTACAAAGCTACCCCAACATACTAGACGCCTCCTCCTAGACTCCTGTAAACAATAGCCACAGATTTCATGCAAACATGCAGCCACACTCATGCATGGCCATTTCACACAAATGCATCTTTGCCTGCACGCACACACACACACACACACATACCCCCCCCCCCCCCCACACACACACACACACAGGCGCGCGCGTGCGCACACACACACACACACACACACACACACACACACACACACACACACACACACACACACACACACACACACACACACACACACACACACACACACACACACTTCCTTCAGCTGTCAGCGTTGGGCTGAAAGCAAGCTGACACATGTGCGTCATGTAAAGCTGCTCCACAGGAACACCATTCACACACTCACGTCAGTTACCAACCTGCTGCTGACTCGAAAAATGTCTTTCACACTTTTCATGTGGATGCAAAAGAAATGGGATTTTTTAAATACAAATTTTATATACAAAGTCCATAAAATCTAATTTTAATTACCCGAAAAACAAAATGTGTCTGTCTTGTATGTAGCATAGCTACTAACCCATAGCTATCGACCCATTGCCTGAAAGAATGCAGCGCTCTGATTGGTTCAGAAACTTCATAGCCAGTGTTTTGGAATTCATAATCCAATGCCTACTGTTTCTGATGGAAATATTGGAAATATTTAATATTTTAGAATCTACTTGTGAATGATTTACATATGTCATCTTGTAGATCTGTTCCATTCATTTTACCACCTTGTAGATCTGCTATTTTCAGGGATGTTCAAGTTGCACTCTGCACACAGTTGAAATGTTGAGACTTCGTCTGCTACACACTGAGTTGTTGTGGTTATCGTTTTCTTTCCCAGACTGTTATCTATGCATTGACCTTGCTGGAATTTTCCATCACAGGCTTCTGCTCTCCAGACTGTCTGTTGCTGGGTAGAATTGTTAGAACTACAGTATAATGATTGCATCATATTGTTTCTGTACTTCATCATTGTATTGGAACTTCATTTCCCATAAGCCTTTGCAGTAAACGTCATGCCGGAAGTTTCATCATATGCCACGTGTATTTTCTGATAACAGATTGAATATAATGCTTGTCTCCGCCATTAATTCTTTGGGAGAAATGCTTCAACATTTTTGTGCGACGTCTGTGGGCTTTTCTGTAATAAATCTTTTTGCGTCTCCCCCATAATATGTCCGTTTTTTCATCTTTCCACGGAACTGACTTGCCGACTATGTTTTACTGTTTCAACTTGGTCCATTTGGTTTCACAGCTTGTCCTGGGTTGTAAGTAAGTAATTATTCAGGGTTTATGGTATATTTACTCATAATCATTTTTAATCTTTTCCAGGATTACATTTTGAACTATTTCTAATTGTACTTCAGGACAGCTAAAAGGTTTTTCTCTGATATATTAAACTTTGGTTTGGGGCATTATAGCCTGCCCTACACATTATAGAGCTATCGAAGATATACAGTCTTTTCATCATATCAATTATAACAAATTCTATTACGGTCCTTTTATCTCAAATCCAACAATTTGATCCTTCTTCGCCGGTCTTCTAAGGAGATTTTAAATTTTATTTATTCTCTCCTACGGAGTCGAACCAGCGCCTTATTTAACAATTTGATCCTCCTCGCCTGTTACAAACTAGCGCACTTATTTATCAATTTGGTCATCTTCGAGACCGGCTTCTAATGAGATCCATAATTTATGGTCCAGACAGAAGTCGAACCAAAGCGCCCTTTCCCTTTTCTTTTTCTTTTTTCTTTTTTTCACCCGGACTGAAACTTTTAAGACACCAGTCGACATGTTCTGAGTCAGTTCTTGGGAATACGATGACGTATTATGTCAACCAAGCCCGCCGTTTTTGGAACAGACGTCCACACCACACCGGTGTCCGGGGGATTCCTTGGGGGGTCCCTGGTGGTCCCTGGTTCCCACGGACCCGATCCCTTCCCGGTCTACCCACCCCGCTGCCGCTGTCTGCCTGCCTGCCTGCCTGCTTGAGTTAAGTACAGTGATAACCTTTATCTGAATTCATAATTTATAGTCTATACAACACTAATTCTTGGTCATAGTGTTGCTATGTTATTTATTACTGTAAACCCCTGAACCCTCAGTCGTAAATTTAACCATGTATGGTCGGTCACGATCCGCGATTCATACACTCATTATTTAGGATTCCAAATTACTTTTCTCACTCCTTAAAACAATATTTTTACTGAGGCAACATTTTCAACGTAATATTTTACCCAATTTAATTTAGGCAACGCATTTTTATACGCTATTTTTCGTCCGCGCTCGCTTGCTTAAATGTGTTATTTGGGAGTTTTTGTCTTATCTGTCTGAGGAATGCAAGGCAGTGCATGTGCGCGTCCTTGTCTCTGTCGTCTCATCGATGTGTGTGTGCCTCCATGTGTGCGTGTTCGTGAGAACTCTCGTACGGCCCGCCGTGGTAACTACTTAATCTCTAAATTAGGATCTTATTTTTTTCGCCGTACTTAATCCAGTGTTAAAATATTTTTTAATTTGTTTAGGACAAACATAGACAACCATAACTTTATTTATTATATACAATAATCCCTTTAGTATCCATGTTTTATTCTTTTATCGATAGAAAATCGACAAGTTTTCTAAAATAATTTTTTTCATGTATTCTAATATTCCAAAATTTTATTTTTATTTTTCCTGGCAAATGAGTGTCAACTATCATTTTATTTTATTTTATTTATTTATTTTTTTCAACATTACTATTATTCAGGATGAGGCGCAACGTCCTACTAACTTTATCTCCTATCTTCAAACCTTTTTTGGCATAGCTCGTGTTTCAGTCTGTAGGCCTGCAGCTGAGATACAGTGGGTGCCAAAACTATTTTCTCAACTCAAAATTTGTCATTTATATCAGTCTTGGCCGGTCTGATATAGATAATAAACTAGGGTCTTTATTATTTTTATCTTTTGCCACTCAAATAGCTAAATGTCTTATTATCCCTTTAGAGTTATTTCCCAATAAAGGAACATTTCAAAGATTTTACACGATTTATTTGTTTAATTAGTTTAACTATTATTCTCTAACTTTTAAACACAATGTTTGTGTTCAAATCGGGGAGAAAGGGATTCTATCCCAGTTTATTTTATTTCTATTTATTTGTTTTATACCGGATCCCATTTCTTTTGGTTTAGCAACTCCTTTGTTTGACGGTCGCTACGTCAGGTAGACATTAGGAGAGTGTACGGTGTGTTACACTATGCTGTTTTTAATGTGGTATCTTATTTGATTACCAGTAATTACGGGGCATATTCTGTTTTTATGATTGCCGTTATATCCGTGATTTCTGCACCTGGATGGGGTGGGGAAGTGCCATTTTAAAATATAATATCTTGTTCTGGTTCCGGTACAAAATAGATTTATTTTATTATTGCTAAAAAAATATATAAATATTATTTTAAAGATTATTACAAAATTGTTTCAGTTTTAAGAAAAATAATAATACAAAAATGTTTTCATTTTATTATTTGGTATATTTACCTTCAAAAACATTATGAATATTATTTTAATTAGTAATGTTATTATTTAGTTTGACATTTTGTTTTGATTAACCCTGTCATTTGTATTATAATTGTATACTTTGTATATGATGACAATACATTCACCAAGATGTTTTTGTTTTTTTGCTTTCTCTGTGTTTTTCCATAGACAGAGAGATATCATCATTCAGCTGTCCTGTATGCCTCAGTGTCCAGTTTTCCAGCATGGTCCCGTTCTGCTGCTGTAATATCTGCGGCTGCGGTCCTGATACTCGGTGGTCCATCGTCATTCAACCTGATGGCCGCGAATATCCCCTTGTCCATTGCAACAGGGTGCTGGCACTGACTCAGACAGTTTAGTTAAGTTTTCCTTTTTAATGTTATCACTAAATATTTGTTTTCTCACAAACACACACACTCACCATGTAATTTTTTTATGTTTTGATGTTTTGATTGGAATATATGTATACTATACATGTATATTCACCTGGATGTATTTGTTTGTTTCTGTGTCCCAGGTTACATCATCTTTATCATCGCTGCTGCTGATCTTGCTCCGTTGAAACCTGACAAAACTCAAGGACAATCCAGCTCCCTGCTGCTCTGCAATCAGCCTAAACTTTGGGGAGACTATTGGATCACGTTCGCTACTATGGACTTGCTAGGCGTTAGCGTACGGTGAACCTCTTTTGTTTTTTGTGATTGCTTTGTTTTTCAGGTTTCAATCGATCAGACCAGTTCAGCTTAGTTCAGCTTATTATTCATACTTTGTTGTCATACTTCATGTTACAGTATATACTTTGCTAACTTTGCATTATGTTTTGTTGTCATTTTTGTGGGAGATGTCATATGGTTGAAAAGGCCAAGTTCCTTTAATTCCATCGACTATCCCGTAAGATCCCAACAATGGCTTAAATTACCCTTTTAATATTTCAAATACATATACATGTTGCCTGACACACATATATGTATATATATGTGCGTTACCATATTTGTATATGTATTTCTGATATTAATTTCCCATTTGTCTCAAAATTATCCTATTTGATTTTTGTTTATTATTTTTATTTGTTATTTTCAACATCAATGATTCATATTTGTCTTATTGGCTAGGTAAGAATAGCTCAGAAATAGGCTTGTTCCTATACAATTCGTTACGGTACCGGGAAGAACTGTTTGGCCAGCTCTGAAGATCCATCAACTAACTGTCCCGTACCCTCCTACGACCTGTCGTCTACCTCTGTTGCCAACTGAAATGGTCAGCCAAACCATAGGCCGACATCTGTCTGATGTGAGCATGTCCAGCGCTCACCTGTCTGAATAGAGCACCTCCAGTTACCTGTGCTCATGCTACAACACCTGTATTCGTTGGCCTGTTAGGGGCGACTGGAGGGCGGGGTTAACAGACTTTTTCCGGACAATCGTCGGGTTGTTGAAGATTAACTGACCAAAAACATCAGGTCAGGAAATATGAACTTTTGCCTAAATCACGAGGTGATTTGAAGATTAAGATCATGGGAGGAACATCTATTCGCCCTCTCCAACTGGTACCATTCAAAATGTGTTGAGTTGTTCTACTTAGCCATAAGTCAAATGAGAAGTTTGTTATTTTTCATTCTTTTATTTTTTTTCCCATTTTTTATGTTTGTTTATTTTCTTATAACATATGTTTTATCATTCTCAAAAAGGGGGAGTTGATGGAAATATTGGAATATTTAATATTTTAGAATCTACTTGTGAATGATTTACATATGTCATCTTGTAGATCTGTTCCATTCATTTTACCACCTTGTAGATCTGCTATTTTCAGGGATGTTCAAGTTGCACTCTGCACACAGTTGAAATGTTGAGACTTCGTCTGCTACACACTGAGTTGTTGTGGTTATCGTTTTCTTTCCCAGACTGTTATCTATGCATTGACCTTGCTGGAATTTTCCATCACAGGCTTCTGCTCTCTCAGACTGTCTGTTGCTGGGTAGAATTGGTTAGAACTACAGTATAACGATTGCATCATATTGTTTCTGTACTTCATCATTGTATTGGAACTTCATTTCCCATAAGCCTTTGCAGTAAACGTCATGCCGGAAGTTTCATCATATGCCACGTGTATTTTCTGATAACAGATTGAATATAATGCTTGTCTCCGCCATTAATTCTTTGGGAGAAATGCTTCAACATTTTTGTGCGACGTCTGTGGGCTTTTCTGTAATAAATCTTTTTGCGTCTCCCCCATAATATGTCCGTTTTTTCATCTTTCCACGGAACTGACTTGCCGACTATGTTTTACTGTTTCAACTTGGGTCCATTTGGTTTCACAGCTTGTCCTGGGTTGTAAGTAAGTAATTTTCAGGGTTTATGGGTATATTTACTCATAATCATTTTTAATCTTTTCCAGGATTACATTTTGAACTATTTCTAATTGTACTTCAGGACAGCTAAAAGGTTTTTCTCTGATATATTAAACTTTGGGTTTGGGGCATTATAGCCTGCCCTACACATTATAGAGCTATCGAAGATATACAGTCTTTTCATCATATCAATTATAACAAATTCTATTACGGTCCTTTATCCCAAATCCAACAAATGCCTACTGTTTCTGTCTCAATGCAGCTTTAAAGGGATATTTCTCTTTCAAACATGTTGGGGTAACATAGATTCTAGGTTACATTTATGTAGATCTAGGTCCTAGAATCTACAGAAATGGAGCTAGAGCCAGAACTTCGGACACAAGAGTAAAAATAAATAAATAAATAAATAAATTGTGCATTTAAATAGCACATCAGGAGCAATTAGGAGTTAAGTCTTGCTCAGGGAGACTACGACACTAACTCTGGGGGAACCCAGGTTTGAGACGGCAACCTTGCGGTTAGCGTCCGGTGACTCTACCCCATCGCCCTCAGGGCAAGCATCACACACGGGTGGCACGCAAGTGAGCACACACACACGCACACATGCACTCACACTTTCTTTTCCTTGTTATTTTCCTTTACTTTCCATTCTGTGTGATAGTGCATACTCGTACGCTACATTTCAGGGGCAAATAATGTACCCTGCTAAAGTTATTTGGGCATTAAAGTTACTGTTTCCTTGGCAGATTTGGAATAACATTAAGACAGGAAGGGATGGTGTGGGGGCTCGGCACACTGCATGCTCCACCGCCACCCGCTCACGTCATGATCTCTCCTCCTTCCCTTGGATCCACTGGAGAAGAGACAGAAAATATGTGCATTTTCAAAGCCGTCTCCATCTCTGTTGTAATATGTATGAGACGAGACACACTGACAAAGCACCATCCCAGGCTGAGCTGCAGGCAATGGACTATAGAGAAACTATGCATGCATGTACGTACCTACGCAGCCGGCTATTCATTACATGCATGCACACACAATTGTTGGTATTCAAAGCATTTGCAAGCTATATAGCCTATAGCCTAGCAATCTCTTTAGTGAGACACTCATTTGAGATATGGGGATAATGGTTTGTCTTGGGAGAAGATTTATTTTATTTTGTACTTAAAACTGCATTACGGTTACTTTCCTGATCTATCCCAGAGTTGAACTCTGGTTGTCATGCACAATTTGCACAAGTCCTGACTCATGGCATCCAATCTGTTTAGCTAATAGAGCCTGCATCCAAGCCTGTAAAGGGGAGAATAATAATTTAATAATTCACCTGAAGATAACATAAACAATAAAATAAAACAACCCCAGTTATACAGTATTTATGGATTTATTTTATTTTTTATGGATTAACAGAACTGGACCTGTCAGTCAGGTACATATCAAGTTGTACCTGCCCTATTGTCATGCCCTCTTATCCTAAGTAAATATTCCATTATAAAATGATGGGTGAAATTTGAATTGTGGTAACACCTTTTTTCTTTTCTTTCTTTATTTCCCCTTTACTTTCTGGGGCTATAGGATAAAACAAAAAATATAGCCAGGCCTATGGTTTTTATGCCCAAAATCTACATATATGTGAACAGGACTATGGTTTTACCAGGTATAGTAAGTGATCAATGAGCCCCTGGGGTCAAACAATCCAAGTTTCATTTTGGGGCTTCGGGAGAAAAGCCTTTCGATGAGAGGGGCCTTCCTCCAATCAGTATTGTCTGGGGGTGGGCCTTGGTGTATGGGCTGTTGGCCTATTTGCACTTCCCCCTCACTGTAGAGTGTGTGCATGTGCACATCTTCTGAATGCTCCTTTAAGTGTAGCAACAGTGAGAACAGCACATTAAAGGCAATTTGTACTATTATTTTACATTCCACAGACTAACGTTCTGGCCACATTTAGATGTTGAGACAGATTTCGTGTTTGCAGCCCCTTTCAAATGAGCACTTCCTTGAAAGCAAACTTGAAAGGGAAAGCCCCAACTCTTGGCATTGAAGCATGCAGGTACTCTACTCAATGTGTCATGGAGAATAGGGATGATGGGTCTCAAGTGGTTTTAAAGCTCCACACACTGAAGAAGACTACTGCTGCCTTCCTCACTTCATTTTCACTTCATACTGAATCTACAGGGGGGTGGAAGAGAGAGAGGGAGGGAGAGAGAGAGAGAGAGAGAGAGAGAGAGAGAGAGAGAGAGAGAGAGAGAGAGAGAGAGAGGAGAGAGGAGAGAGAGAGACATTGGGGGGTATTGTCATGAAAGATGAATGTTTTGATGTTTTATTCATAAGTGGTTCAGTCCGGAAGGACATCAGCTTTTGATATACAGCTCATGTTGTGTGTGTGTGTGTGTGTGTGTGTGTGTGTGTGTGTGTGTGTGTGTGTGTGTGTGTGTGTGTGTGTGCGCGCGCGTGTGGTGTGCGCCCGTGTGTGTGCGTGCGTGCATGTGACGTGCGTGCGTATGTTTGACTCACTCAGCCATATACTTCATTCAACCGCTTAAACCCATCATCCACATTTTGGGCAAAGCTTTCGCAGGGAAAATAGCAGATGGACAATCTCACATGGCATCTCGCTGTGGCGCGTTGTCATGGCTGACAGTTCCCACCTGACGTTGTGGGAGTCTAGACCATACTGCCTCAGACCATACTGAATAAGAGGTAGCTTGCATAACATATTCAGACTAGGATCTGTATCTTCCCAATGATACCATGATACCATCTCCCACCATGAAGCAGATTTCACCAAGCCCCATTCAGTTTGAGCAACTCCTTCGAATTTCCATAGATCACTCCAGTTGTAGCCGCACAATGTGTACAGCTCTTCTTTTGTACGCGAAGACTGAATGACCACAGCTTGAGTCTGGAAGAGGCTGTGCCGAAGGCATTTTCAGCCAGAAGTGTGTCAAACTCTCTGAGTCCATTATAATGCCACATGCCTTTGCCCCCAAATACACACATCTTTGCCCTGATGATTGTGGCAGAGCTGCTTCTTTCTGAAGCAAGTGGACTGCCTCTACAGGGACAGTGGCGGGGGGAGTTACAGGATGTTTGGACAACTCTGGACAAGAACTTCATTACATTTCAGGAGAGCGAGTAGCAAGGCAACAGTGCATGCATGCATGCACACATGCACGCTAGCACACACGCTATTTGGGCGGAACGTGATGGCATTGTACATGGCTGATTTTGGTTTCTGGTGAAAAGAGTGAGAATACAAAACAGAAAATTCACTAGCCAGGAGCCACAAGGGACTCTGCTCAACAACACAGGCATATGGAGTACTCGAGTACTTGTGTCCATCGGTGGTCTCAGAAACAGCTGACTGATAAAGGACTGAGGGCCCTCTGGTCATGAGAGGCTAGGTACTCCTTTGAACACACTGAAGACCAGGGGTGGGCAATTATTTTTCCCAAGGGACCAAATGAGATACATAAAATATTGTGGAGGGCCAAGACTAAAGGCTGAACTAAAGTCTGCCTAATATTAATTTAATTTCAAGATAAAAGTAAGCTTAAGACCAACCATTTTGACACCAGGTCCCTCAATATATTCAGTGTTTGGACCATGGTACACTATTTGATGACATTTTAGCCCCACAGACCCCAAAACTAAAGATTTATTTTGTTTTTCTTCGCAATTCCAGGCTGGATTTGGGAATCAAAACAGGCAAACATAGATCAAAAATGACCAATCTTTTACATTATCTGATTGTGTAGATTTTATGTAATTCAGATGATCCATTTGGTTTCATTTTTACGCTCTCAAAGAGTTACATCTGGTTAACCAACTTAACTGGTTAACCAACTTAACTATTTAACTGGAACTCTCTCAAGGACCACTGGTGGTCCCCGGGCCGCTCAGAGTCAGCCAAAGGGCCGCATTTGGCCCCCGGGTCGCATGATGCCCAGTATGCTGAAGACAAAGTAAGAAAGAGAGAGAGAGAAATGGTGATTGCATTCTGTCTGACAATTCAAGAACATGCACAAAAGTTTATAACCACCTAAAATAAAGTGACCCAGACGCACGCCATATGAGAGCCCACACTTATGAGAGAGACTCTTCTAGGGAGATGCCCGTCTCAGACAGCTGGTTATGGGAAAAACAACACAAAAATACTTGACATATTAGAAAGAATGATCGCCAAGATCAGAGCAAACCAACAGTGTTATTCTGGACGCAAACAGAGAATACACAGTGGCAGAATGCCTGGGCACTGTTACTGATCCAAAGCAAAGGAAATCCTTGACTGTGTACACTGTACACTACAGAGTACAGACTGAAGTCTCCACTCTCCACAGGCAGACCTGGCTGCCAAGCCAACAGAAGACAAACTATGCATTCCTAATGAAGATCCACGCACCACAAACAACTACCCCCTGAATAAAGTATATAAGAAGTGTGCAGACTTCATTGTTTTTCTGTAAAGATGGAGTGCCTTACTTTTTCTGTTGAGTTAAAACACGGCAATCACTGGCCCTGGCCTGCACGCATAAAATTAATTTTCTATCAATCTGTACTTTCTGTACCATACTGGTCTCTGTGTTGTGGGCCATCACGCAATCACCACCCAAATTATCCCTGTTATGGTCACATATGGAGATCCCTAATGTCCTCAACGTACGTGAATGCCAATATATAGCGATATATAGTAAGGGCGGTCGCCACAGAGCATGTCGCACCTTCAAATGAACTAGGTTGGTACAACAGATGGATCTCCATATGTGGAGCTAACTATCCTCACCTGGAACGCCACTGTTGTCCTGAGGGCGTCTCTCTCTCTATTTCCATCGATCATTCCATCCAGAGAAATGACACATCATGACAGACTGAGGTATGACTCAACTCTGTCTGACTGTCTGTCTGTCTGTCTTAATCATCAAGCTCTTCATATCCTCAAGATATGCAAATGAGTGTGCGATTTGCATAATTAAAGCTCTGCAGTGAGATTAGACAACGTGCCATGGACAGTGTGTGTGTGTGTTGTTTGATGAGTTGTTTCTTTATTTCTTTATTTAGACGTTGGTACAGCTGAGGAGATGACATGGATGTGATCTGAAGTGTGATCTAATGATAAAAGCACATATACGGTAGGAGATGCCGAGCCGGCACTGCTGCTGGCACACTGTTCAATAAGATACGTTATGTAATATTAGAACCTCATACACATACTGAGGCTTTGGCAGATCAAAAAGAAATATGTGAATATTCGCTGTCGGGTGGAAAGCTTGTATGTCCAAGGCCCTTACTTTAAAGGAAATCGGGGGGCAAAAAAGAGAACCAATGTAATGCAATCCAATGTAATTATGGTTGAGGTGACAATTTGAGGACATTTATACCATTCTAATACATCTATAATGAATGAAATTTTGAATACAGCCCTTAATTAGTATTTTATTAGTATTCTACCCTACGGTATTACAATTTTGCTTGATTAAATACTACTACTAGTATTACTACTGCTATTACTACTACTAATAATAAGAGTGTCTTTGTGTTTGCACTGCCATCAATCTCACAGCTGGCGGGTCACACTGGAATGGTGGGGGGGGGGGGGGGGCAGTTGTCATTGACTTTGAAGCCACAGAGAAGCACAAACCCATCACACACTGCTGTGTTCATTTTGATTTCAACTGCTGTGCTTCACAGAGAGCCGTTCTCCTCCGTTAGGCAAAAAGACTATATATATATAAATATATTTTACTACGCTTAAGTTAAATCCATCAGACGGGTAAAGTCTGTCTCTTCTCTGTTGGTGGATTCAGTCAGGCAAACTGGAAGGATTTGTGTATGGCTGTGCGCAGGCGTGTGTGTGTGTGTGTGTGTGTGTGTGTGTGTGTGTGTGTGTGTGTGTGTGTGTGTGTGTGGTGTGTG
>CM076976.1:17503411-17515911 GCA_039105355.1 Benthosema pterotum
CCCATATTGCAGTGGGCGCATTAATGCCACAACAGCATCTTTCTGTGCTGCCGGCGTTTTGCCTTAGATGCAAACTGCTACATGCAGAAAATCAACTGCATTCCACACAGTGTACAAAAATAATAAGTGCATACGTGATGTGCCTGCAAGTAGTGCTCCATCTCTCTCTCTCTCTGTCTCTGTCTCTGTCTCCATCTATCTCCACACACACACACACGCACGCACGCACGCACGCACGCACGCACGCAGCCTTTTTCTCTGCAAATCCCACAGCCCTGGGGGACGATTGCTTTGGCAGCGATTGTCAGGGTTCGTCGTTAGGCCAAGCGGCCAGGTTGGTTATTAGGGTACACCGACTGCAAGCTAAATCATGTTGTTCCAGCAATAACTTACACATGGCTTTGTTTGTTTACATGGTGACCAAATAAACAAAGAAAAACAAGACCATCCATCCAAACGATATAAAGAACGTAAATGTAACTATAACACCCCTGAGCAGGCTTCTACAGCAACACAAAACATCAAGTATCAAATAAATGCAAAAGTGCTTAAACAGATTTGTATTCTTTGCTGGGAACCTGGAAGTCCTTCAAGGAGGAGTGCTTTGAGAACCACTGCTGTACAAATGTAGAGTACGTTGGTGCCATTAAACGCAGGAACAGCCTGCATGTGGTGAGCTTGTCGATCCCCCCCAAGGCAGTAAACATTTGGGGAAAGGCACTAATGATTTTCCACATGGTAAAATAATTGTTTAATTGAATTCCAACGGTCTAATTGAATGTCTCCTTCTCTCTCATGATTATAATTGGTTGTATGTGACCTCTGCTCATTTGTATGGCACATACCGTGGCGTAGCAATACAAACAATATAAAAATGACTCTGTTACAAGTAAAAAGGCCGACATTATACATTTGACTCAAACCAGTACAAAAGTATAGGCATTCTACAGTAGGTCAAAGTGTGTGTATACTGTATATCAACAAGCTCACTAAGTTGTGTGCTTTGCACAATTATTGCATCAGTGTTGTTCAGAAACTAAGGGAGAGAAACCATCATCTTCAATTTTAGAGTTCTACTTCCAATTGCGTCAGTTCATTGATCGTATCCAACTGTTTGTCCTCTCTCCTGATTGGATAACATTTCCTGCACCTACAGGTGTATTTTCTGTTTCATAGAGTCGTTCAGTGGAATTCAAACAGGCCATCATACTCATCCTCATATACTCATCTCAACTACTGAACTAAGGTTGATTAACAGCCTCTGCCAAATGCCTAACTTGTAAAATGTACTTTAAAAGTATACATTGCAAAGTTTATTTATTTTTTAATGCATTGCTTTATAGAAATTTGAACACCACACCACCCCCCATAAAAAACAAACAAAAAACAGATAGATAGATAGATAGATAGATAGATAGATAGATAGATAGATAGATAGATAGATAGATAGATAGATAGATAGATAGATAGATAGATAGATAGATAGATAGATAGATAGATAGATAGATAGATAGATAGATAGATAGATAGATAGATAGATAGATAGATAGATAGATAGAAAACAGACAGTTTGTTGCAGGCATCACAAGGGAAACAGCAAGTGTCTGAGTGAATGAATGTCTCATAGATCACAGCACGGCTTCATTGATATTCCACAGTTTTACTCTATCGTCCGCAGACTTACAATCAGCCTGCGGATGCCAGTTCATTTATTTTCACTAGGTGTCTCTAAAAAGCAAGTACACCAACAACAAGCATTCACACACACAAACGCACACACACACACACACACACACGCACACACACACACACACACACACACACACACACACACACACACACACACACACATCGCTATGGAGCAACACAGGACTCACCACAACGACACGCAAACTATTTCAGGTGGGTTGCAGATGTAATTCAATCAGGAGGGAGAACCTCTACAAATTTGTCAGCCTGCGTTCCACTTCCAGTTTTGTCTACTCGTTAATTTGTTTCATCACTCCCAATTCCACTTGTTTATCCGATATCCTGTGTGAGTTATCACTCCTGAACGGATGAAATTGCGTGTCCCGACTAGACCTGAAAATTTGTTTTCTGTTTCAGTGCTGGAGAGACTGTAGACTCCTGAACAAACACTATGTAGCAATAGTATAGCAACAGTATGACTACCATCACAATATAGCGCTTTTTAACACTAGATCTAGCCAAGAATATAATTTGCTGTTGTTCCTAATTTACTTCAATTCATCCAGTATTTAACATTTTTTGGATGCTTCCTTGTCCAGGGCAGTTATACAAACAAATGTTCTCCTAGTACTGAATATTAGAAATGTATTTTGGTGAACTACTCATTAAAAACTAAAATCTCAACAGAAATAACTGGTGGTTATTTCTGAGGATTCCAGGTGGTCCCCAGCTAAATGGAAAGTTGGTTAATCAGATACAACTCTTTGAGAGTGTAAACATGAAACCAAATGCACCCTTGCGGGTCCATTTGGTTTCATGTTTACAGTCTCAAGAGTTACAATATTCATCATCTGAATTAGCCCAGGTTTCCGGAATGTAGAAGACTGATGGTCATTTTGATCTGTATGTTTGCCTGTTTTGTTTCTGAAATCCAGTCTGGAATTGTGGACAAAAGCATCTTTAGTTATGGGGTCTGAGGGGCCAAAATGTCATCAAACGGTGGTCTGTGGCTCAAAATCTGAATAAATAGTGGGCCCTGGTATGAAAAAGGCTGAAAACAAATGCACTACAAGAATGTAAAGCCTTTTGAATCTTGAATCCTGAAACAATAAGGTGGACAGTCGGACACTGTATGCAAAACAGCTGGAGGGCATGGCTGACTAAGGTGTCTCGGACTGTACTGTATGCACAGTAAGTGCTGGACGGTAGCCAGCAGCTTATTGTTCAGAGCGTACAGACCTGAGGTCAGCCATGCATGCGTACAGGGCCGTGTATGTGTAGGTCTCTCCCCAGAGGCTGCTGCCAGAACTGTACTTACTGTACTGCAGGACGTGCATGATTTATTTATCTTTCACAAACACTGTGCATTCCACTCAACTATACAGTAATAGGCTACTACGCATTAGTGTACACTGCTACTACTTTTATGTAGGTTACTATTACTATACTACGTCTTAAATAGGCCCAGCGATTCTCAAGATGTGAGCCAAGCAGGGCCCACATGTTGCCAATCATTAGGATTTCATTTAAGTTTCAATAATAAGGAACTTAAAGGATCATTCTGTCATTTTGTGATTTGTGATGTGCATGGATGGAGCTTGGGTGAAAGCTTTGTCTCACCACCAAAAAACTAAACTTCCACCAGGGATAGGGAGGAACTCCTTATATGGAATCTATAGTACAAGTAGGGAGGATTATGACAGGATTGTGTGTGTGTGTGTGTGTGTGTGTGTGTGTGTGTGTGTGTGTGTGTGTGTGTGTGTGTGTGTGTGTGTGTGTGTGTGTGTGTGTGTGTGTGTGTGTGTGTGTGTGTGTGTGTGTGCGCGCATGTGTGTCATTCATACGTGACATCTCAAAAATCTGAATTAAAAACAAATGTACAACACTTCACAAATCATCACTAGATATAGGGTCAATGACCTGTAGGGAATTTGTAGCATAATTATGAAGGCATGCTGTACTGG
The DNA here is from genome assembly GCA_039105355.1 of Benthosema pterotum. Lineage (NCBI taxonomy): Eukaryota > Metazoa > Chordata > Actinopteri > Myctophiformes > Myctophidae > Benthosema > Benthosema pterotum. The sequence continues at coordinate 17,507,065 of CM076976.1, forward strand.
AACTCTCCACAGCTATGTTTAAATTGACGTGCCTGATGGGAGTATATCTGATGTATTCTATGTTTGCATTCAAATACCTCATATAGTATGCAAATATATGCTGATATATTCTGATGTACTGTATGATAAATTATGTCCAACCTGTGCCTGATATATTTGTTGCTGTTCTGATGCTGCATCTCAAATGTATGTAGTTCATCTGCTGCTGTTGTAATAGTCATGTACAGTATATGTGTTACTATATGCTGCTATTATAACCTCGTGTACAGTAAATAGGGCCTTACACACAGGGAATAATAAAGGCACACATTATCGCAGAGATTCCACCATGCCCCTCATTGTCGTCATTAGAGAATCGTGTAGCGTCTAAAAGAAGCTCACCAGAATCGAGTTCTAAAATCATATGCGGGCGTGCGCACAACACGGGACTCTGGGTGTTTACGCACCACGTCACACGCTTGTAATATCGCTCTGCGCTTTCTCAGCACAAAGCGCAGGTCTCACTGAAAATAAACTAGAGGTGTGTTTTATTCATCCCTGTGTGAAAAGCCCTAATCAGTTACAATTATGCTGCTATTTTAAGCTCATGTGCAGTATCCGTTACGGTTATGCAGCTATTTTAACTGCCTCATACTACTGCACTGCCAATGTATCTACAGGTACTGTAGCTACAGTATGAGGATGCAACAAGACACAGGTTGATCACTCTGAAAGGTCAAGTGTCAAATAACTTGGAATAAAAGAAAGGTACCAAGGACTGGTAGGCTACTTCCGCCCACCACATTTTGGTGGGCACACGGGCGCCGCCATGACACACTTGACGTCACTTCCATTATAGGGTTACACTTTTCCCCACTACGGCCCACAGCTTCAACACTGGAGAGCTGCACTGGGGATGTGCTGTGCCCTCTAATGACATGTCAGGGTATGGTTATTGTACTACTGTTGACACCATCACTTGTCATTGCATTGCACTGATTCTACAAATTGCACTGTTTGACTCTTTTGTGGTTGCATACGGTTAGCTCAATGTATTTATTCTAATATATTGACTCTCTGCCTGGCTGTCATACGCAGTATATATACAACAGGCAATATACTGTACAATGTGAAGGGACTGAGATAAATAACGTCTTATCCCCTAATCTAGGGAAACATCAACATGCACAGCAGTGTGTGATTCACTAGCCGCATAATATTAACGCTCATATAAAAATCACCCTCATTTCCTGTGCCGTGTTTTGCTCTTAATGACTTCCTCTGCCAGTACAGAGAGGAGGGTTTTGATGGTGAGCAAGCAGGTCTGTGAAACATTAAGAGCTATAATTAGAAGCACGTCATAACTCTTAACTGTAACGAAGGCTGTCAGAGAGGCGTTGAGAAGGACTGGTCTGGAGTGTTTGGGTTCGTGTCAAGTCTTTCTTGTAAAGGCTGGAACTATTGACTGAATTCTATTGATTATGTACACACAATACACAATATTCAGAAGGAGGAAAACAACTTCTTCCCCTGTGCAGGCTGAGAGCTCTGATGAAATGGAGAGTAAAATCTATATTCTACGTTCCAGAACCTGATCTAAGGCATTGGGGTTAAGGTTACATGTCTTTGAAGTGGTCTAGCTAGCCCATTCATTGTGGTGCTTCACTTGAGGGCTTTGTGCGTGTGTGCATGCGTGCGTGCGTGCGTGTGTGTGCGTGCGTGCGTGCGTGCGTGCGTGTGTGTGTGTACGCTGTTGTCTGACCTTCACACATCTCGCACACGCACACACGTTTGAATTACAATACTTGTTAGGAAATTGACATATTGGGGCAATTATATGAATGCAATTTTAACCAGAAACCCAAAGACAAAAATAGGCAATCTAGGGAGGCTCTGTCTCTCTGGCGATACACACACACCTGAACGTCCACAGGGTGGAACAGGATCCTTAGAGCGTGTTCTTGAGTAGTATCACTTTACAATGACTCATCCACGCGTCCCATAAAACAGTTAGATGAGGTCAATGCTGTGCAAAGGAGCAAATGAAGAAACTCACATTTCCACCATATTTTTTACTTAAATGTGGTGTTAAGTGTTTTTTTTTTACTGTAATGCTTTAGTCCCTTTTATAGCGATACAAAATATCTTCCATCATTCATATTAAACTATGAGTCATATTTAGGAAAACAACATGTTCATAGTCAGGTATGGGAAACAATGTAATGTATCCATTCAGGGCGACACCCAAACGCATAGCCTAATAGCTCCAAGGGAATTAATAAAGAGTGATCTCATCTGATCCTGTCATATAAACTGATACTGTAGGCGTCAACAGGTAGAGATCTGGTGATGAATCAAGTAACAGTAGCAATACCACAAGAAAATACAAGTATCAAAAGTAAAAGTGAAGATTTCAGATACTGTTGTATAACTGTTGGCATTAACCACTTAACGCCCTAAGCTTTTGGATCTGCTTTTAAAAACATAAGAGGTTTTGATTGATTATCAATAATTATATCTGCAAATTAACTAGCAACTAACTACTGTACATGTATCAAATACATATAGTGGAGTAATAAGTATGTACAACATTATAAAGTAGCAGCAACAAGCAGGCTAGAGATACTCAAGTAAAGTAAAAGTACATTGGACTTGTACTCAGGTGCAGTTACTTTACACCGTCTTGTGGTCAGATCAATGCTGAACAAGGTGAAGGTGTAACTCATTTTGGGGTTACACCCAAAGGTAGCCTGACTCCTTTCAACCTGAAGCACAATGATACTTTATTACAGGTGTGGGTTACTATGATGTCACTCTAGATATTGGTGAAATATCTTCACTAGTCCCTCCCTCTGTTAATTAGATATTGATGATGGAAAGTGGACTCCTCCTTTGGTACTCATATACCGGTAGCTTAGTGAAACAGCTCTCATACTGTAAGTCACTCTTTTAGCACATATGGAAGTACACATGCAAACAAACCAAACTCTGCAATATATAATATTGCACAATTTATTTGCTAAATAAAGATGTTAACTTCCAGCTGATTCTACTAATTGACTTGGACATAAATAAACTGGAGCTGTTCCACTATGCTGTGTACGACAATGAGGAGAATATTTCCAATCATCCAATTTCTGACCAACAGAGGAACTACTGAAGATATCTCACCCAAATTTGAGTTACCATGACACAAAAGTAACTACACAACCTAAACCTCTACCGAAGTTGAGTTTGTTTTATTTAAGGCATGACTGATATGGAAGGACCGCACGCCATTATTTTTAGTAAAAGATTACTGTATTGAATAAAACTGGCAGTACTTCAAAATGTACTACTGAAGCTACACAGTAAAATCCTGAACCATTTGTAACTCTGAGTTTTTTCAATGTTATGCTTTATGTGTAGCTTGTCGTGTATTAAGCCACAGCCATGGAGGCCTGGGCTGATGCAGAGCAATGTAATCACAGTCTGCATGTTCACACTCCACTGCAACGGAAGACAGAAAGAATCCCATTTCATTACACTATACCACACTCGCGCACCCACGCTCACCCGCACGTGCACGCGCACGGCACGCACACACACACCAACTAAGCCACAACCTTAAAACCCTGCACCCTGGTTACTGCAGTGGGTGTACTGTTTGAGGACGATATACTATATACACAGGATAATAGTCAGTATAAATTGAACTCCAAGAGTATTGTCGTTGTTTGTCTTTGAGCGCCCTGATCAAGACAGCATAAACACAGCTGTAAAACTTTAAACAAAACATGTGAGGTTTTCAAAATGGATTTAGGGATGGAACATAGCTGTGGGAATTTGTTAAATGATTCAGGCTGTTTTGCTGTAAAAGTGTCACTCAAGTAGCGAATGGAGAATTTCACATTTGCAGAACCCCCAGGCTATACATTTCTGCCCCCTAGCAACAAACATGGTGTATGGAGGTGCATAAAATTGCATTCATCTACAGTGCATGGCATCTATCTAACCCTAACCCATCTATCTGTAGTACATGGCATCTATTTACAGAACATGGCATCTATCTAGTAGTGCATGGCATCTATCTACAGTACATGCCATGGCAGCATAAAGTGCAGTATAGTATTTTCCTAACAACCCAGATTATCCTTGCTCAAGGGTACATGGAGTCAACAGGATAGATGTTACATTACAAGGCTGTTCTGTTACCAGACAACAGCACAAAGGTCATTTCAACTCTTCCAGGCTACAAAGTCACTAGACCTCAAACCCAGCATCTGTCTGTCAGTGGTTCTCAAAGTGGCGTCCAGGGACCGCCAGGGGGTCACTTTAACCACAAGTATACAGTTATACTGTAACTTGGAAAACCTTGAACATTTGATTCTGGGAGTCCCTGAAAGGTTGGCGGGTTTTTTTCCTTTCCTTTTTTTATATACGGCCATTAGCCAAGTACATATAATTTTGGTGGTCCTTGACAACTTGAGAACCAGTGATCTAAGTGACCCTCGTACTTTTAAATGTCAATGACAGAAAAGAAAAGTCTGATTGTTAATTCCTGCTTTGTGCCAGTCAAAGTGTTGATTAGAGGTTAAGAGTGTTTTATTCCCTCTAGCCGATGTATGTTAGCTTATAGATCTGCTATTTTGGCGAAAGAGATTTGCTTGAAAAAGAATGTGCAGGGCAACTCAATTCCATTTAAGTAGGTTCCATTTAGCAGGTCCAATTTTGACTATGGAGTATAGAGGGTCTACTAGCCCTCTGTACTACCACCCCTGGACTTGCATCATGGTACCACATGCTGGCACACAGTGCCCACTTTGGGGAACCCTGGGGACCGTGTCCTTTTTAGTGAGCTAGCAGGTAGTGTTTCACAGCTTTCTCAAGGACACTTCAGCATGTGACACGAGGCTCTGGGCGGAGATCAGACCGTTGACCTTTCATTGACGTTGCAGTTTATCAAAACCTTGGAGGAAGGGACGGTGCGACCTCTGCCGATCTCAGCGGGCGTTCCCCCTCTACGAGAATTAACGAGCTCCAGTGTCCTGTAACGTGAGTCCACATAAACGGAACCCTGACCGACCTCATGGTGAGGAAGCAGCGTTGCCAGATTTTGCAAGAGAAACAAGCCACTGGGGACCAAAGGAAGCGACTATGGGGCCACACGTCATGCATGCTTGCACATGCACGCAGGCTCACACACACACACACACACACTGCAACCCATAACTACCACGGCTTTAAGGGCAAACATGGCAACACTGGGCTATGGCCTACTAGCAGTGGCGGATGGCAACTAAGTACATTTTACTTGAGTAATGATTTAAAAGATAAGAAACATGAGATCTTAAAACATGGTATATTAGTTCCCTTGATCTGAGGCTGATTGATCATTGAAATTATTCGTCTCTGAAAATCTAATGGCAACAATTAATATCAGAATATAGATCTGTAACCTAGCTTAAAATAGATCATTTGGACAGCAACTTTATGAGGAAATCTGCGTTGATGAAAACAACCCCAATAATCTACTGTTTACGCATGAAAGAAACACCTTGGAATCACCTGTACTTTTGGCTCCTCAGGGCTTTAATTACACTCACAGTACATTCTAAAAATCCAATCCTGGTCCGGTTGACAAACACAGTTTAATGCCCCATAAAAAAAAATCTAATTACTTGTCACCCTGTAGCAGTGACGATAATTGGGTTTCTCCCCCTGATCCAGCTGTTCAGAGTGGATAGATGGCTAACTCACTCAGCACGGCAGTGTGTTGTGACCATAGAGTCATCATAATAATATAAACGTACTAGAGGGCATGCATTTGCAGAGTGACAGCCTCTTCATTTCTATGGAAGTTGTTCAGTGACATTTTGAGGACTGCAATGACTAATCGATGAATCATAATCAAATCGATAATTTAACTAGTTGCCAACTAATTTAGTCATCAATTAATCGGATCATCAACTCATCACTGGAGTCTTTGTAATTTATCATGGGAGTTTTCCAACTTAACCATAGTTTTTCCAGTGTTAGGTGTAACTAAACTAGAGCAGTGATCCATCTCTCTTCCCTTACAATCTGATGATAGTTGCACATGCACAGTAGCAATTTTAAAGCAAAATTATGACACACAACAATGACTATCAAGAACAAAAAAAATAAAGCTTGCATATTTTTTTAAATTAACTATTTGAGTTCAGTACTGTTCCTTTTAGACTGACACGTGTACATATTCAAAGCAGTCAGAATACACCTAAAGACACTGAGTTTCGACACTTTAATTAATTGAAAAATGTGTTTGTTGAATAGCTTCCTAGTCAGCAATCATCTAATCAAATGTATTTTTAGACATGGTGATAGTTAAAGAAGTGCCATAATCCGATTCATCGACAAATCGTTTAAATAATCGGCTGATGAATCAATAATTAAAATAATTGTTAGTTGCAGCCCTACTATCAAAGTATTCCGCCGCCGAGTGTTGATATGTTTGGCTGACTGCTACTGTATCTCAACATCAGTTTCCTTAATGATTATTTCTGGTTTCAGTAGCTACTTATTTATGACTTATACACACATACTGTGTGTACTGACACACTCAGTACACAGTGTGTGCTTGCAAAACGTCTCACTTCAGCCCCAGGTTCATGCCGAGCCATAAGGGCTCGGCTAATGTCAGCGCTCCCCGTCAAATTTTAATGCAATCTTATTACTTTCGGAGGACCTGATTGGAGCCGCCCGCTGCGTCCGAGAATATCAGAATGCGCTTGCATAACCCCCTGCCCTGGTTTCAATCAGGTACCAACGGCACAGGATAATGAACCACGCATACGTCACATGCACCCACCCACACACTCTCTCTCACACACACACACACACACACACACGCACACGCACACGCACACGCACACACACGCACACGCACACGCACACACACACACAGATGTTTATATAGTTGAGAGGACATCAACATTTTACTTTTTCAGTGTGTGTGTGTGTGTGTGTGGGGGGGGGGGGGGGGGGCCTCCACAAACCTCTAAATGCCTAATGGTCACCCTAAGCCAAACTTTAATCCTTTCCTAAGCCTAACTGAACAATTTTTTTATAATTATACAAACAACAATTTATCTTACAGGAGTGCAAGGGAAATTGTCCTTGCAATGGCTAGTTCTCAAATTCTACTACTATATTATGTGCACTGTTGGGACATCAGTGCCTCACATCACATAGAACACAAGCGCACCAGCATCGGTGCTGGTGAGAGGTAGGAGTGTTTGGTAGAAATCCCAACTCGACTCCTGGGGCCAGGAGTTGATTAGACTCCCTGACAGCCAAGTTACACAGTATGATTGGCGCTCATCATCACCACACATACAGATAACTACTGGACCTGAAGAACAGTGGTTTTCAACCTTTTTCATACCCATGAAGGTCCATTTGGTTTCATTTTACGCTCTTAAGAGTTACAGATCTATACCCCTGCTGTAGAATGTTGGAATACACTCACACACAAATGACATACTATCAGCATAAAACGATGTATACTTGTGATAATTAGTAATTATTGCGATTTGATGTTTATGTAATAATTGTACCAGGCCTAGATTTTACAGTTTGATCCTAAATCAAATACAGCATGCAGCTGTGCAGGGGAAAATGTATTTGCCTACTTGGCAATTAAAACACATATTTTTTCTTGTGCGTTTTGTCTTGCCTGATTGGGGGTCTAAAGAGCTAGGTTGTCCTTTGGTTTCCTTTGTTATAATTGTGGGATGGTAGAGACCTTTGATGCTGGAGCACTGCAGTAATTAAGGGCTATAAACTTGACTTAGCTTAAGTCGTTAAGTGTATTTTATGAAATATATTTTCATCAAAGGCAAAATAAATTACTGCAATGTTCTCACATGTGGTAAAAGCTGTGGTGTGTTCTGCGAGGTCATATCTGTACCAAAGAAAGGTGCCACAATTAAGCCTGAGATTTGCAAAGGAAATGGCATACAGCGATTAAAACACACCATGAATAAAAAATAAAATGCGAGGGAAGAAATCCTAAACTGCAAAATGGCTCTATGCACAGAATTTTGCATCCACCATACTAGGTTTTACCGATGATACAAATGAAGGCTGGACCCTTGGACCAAATGGACCCATTCTTTGAATTGCACTGTCTCAGAGTTACACACCCGGAAGGGGACATTTGGAAATCCCTCAAGGAACCATGAGGGTACCTGGACTCCAATTTTAGACCCAGTAGTGTTGCCAGAATATGTTTTACCAGAATGGAGGCCCACCAGTGGGGCACCGACCACATGTTGAGAACCACAGGAATAAACCACAGCGTGTCAGGGAGAAGCGGGGGGGGGGCTAAACGTTTGACCCAGCTGAGCTCCAGATCCGCTTTGATGCTGTCCACAAACCTCAAGCCTGCAGGCATGCGAGGAGAACCTCAGGACCTCAGAGGAGGACAAACGCTCTGTACTTTAGGGAGCAGATGTCCCCTTGTGTGAAGGTCTGGAGTGGAGTCCTCCAAATTACAACCCAGTGGGGCTCTGAGGCCGGATCACAAGAAGTGCACGCACGCACACACACAAACACACACACACACACCACACACACACACACACACACACACACACACACACACACACACACACACACACACACACACACACACACACACACACACAAAAACACTCCTCCAACATTTGGAAGTCAGAAATGTCACAGTCTCACAGCACTGAGTGGGCCAATGCTCACACGCACACAGACACACACAGAGTACTCACCAATATGAGTACTTTCTTTTTGTTGGGTAACCACTTATTTGACCCCCTTTTTATCCTATTTATCTTCATTGTTGTCTCGTAATGAAAGTGTAATGTTCAA
>CM076976.1:17520911-17703411 GCA_039105355.1 Benthosema pterotum
CTAAGTTTTCCCAGTTTTCCCAGAGAGAGAGAGAGAGAGAGAGAGAGAGAGAGAGAGAGAGAGAGAGATGTTTTAAAGGGGAAGTCCACCCTTTGTCAACATTCTAATATGTCATTAGCAGGGGTGTAGTGGAGGGGGGGCGGGGGGGGCGGAACCAAATGGACCCGCTATTTGGTTCACATTTGTCCACTCTCAGAAAAAAAATGGTAGGAATTCCCCTTTAAGAGGCGTCCCCCCACTTCTAAAAGTACCACTACAACACTGGTCATTAGTATAGCCTACCCTAGAGGTGATGGGTGTATTTTCACCATGTTAATGGATTTCTTTAGACACTTCTTTTTCTGAGAGTGTTAGGGTTCATTTGGTTGCATTTGTACACTCTCAGAAACAATGTTGAAACTGGGTGGAATTCCCCTTTAAGTTTTATATTATATGTGGTTGTAAAACAGCTTTTCCAAAACTGAACTTGAACTTTTATTATGAAGAGCCTCTTGCCATGCAGGGTCTCACAGATCTTTATTTTGAATAGTTTCCTGTCCAAAGTTCAGAAGGGTATCAATGGACACTGATTGGATCGATCAACTTCACCTGTCCTGCATGCTGTCAATACCCCAGCATGGTGAGAAATAAAATGGCCTCAGTAGTAGAGGGGGAAGAAGGTCACTATGGGATCAGTACAAAGGGTGTTTAATGGAATGTTTGTCAAGGCTTATGGAAAGGAGGGCCAAAGGAAAGACTGAAAAGAAACTTTTGGACACCAAGAGAAACATGGACACCAAGCAGTGAAGTACTTGACACTTTAGCAGCTGGAAAGGGGAGAAGGTTTGTTGGTCTTATTGTTGTTGTTGTATTGTTGCTTAGCCCAAGATTTGGACTCTCGTAGAGAGGTGTTTGCGATTCTGACATGATCACTCTACAAGAGTCCAAGATCGGCTGTATTTCCGGGAAATATTTCGCTTCTAGTAGCTTTTAGCGTGTACAAATCCAACATGTACAGTAAAAGGCTGAGCGTAGACTTCCTCCTGTCCCATGACTCTACGTCCAAGAATTGAATGGCGTAGAGTCGTAGTTTTCAAGAAATAAAATGTTTTATTCCACTCGGTCTGTTGGCGTTCAGATTCTCCGAAGGCTGCCATCTTGGAGGGAGGGGAGTGGGGGGTTGGGGGTGCACCGTATAACAAACCAAACAAAATATATAAACAAACCAAACTGATCATTGTTCACCTCAAATGGCAGGTGATGTGTTCGCTACTCTACTACTGTGATTTAGACTCACCATCAACTCTCCACAATTACGTTCACTTACACTATTTTACACAACATTGTCCCAGTCCCAGACCACATAATCGCCACCTGTCCCCTCCACAGACCACCTTCACAACACATAATGACCGCCTGTCCCCTGTGCAGACCACGGCCAGAGGCCAGACTCTTTGATGTAGGACCTGAAACAAGGGTGTGGCTGACATGAGGCTGGACATCTGGTAATGCACAACGTCCCAGTCCACTACAATGACATAACGCATGACAAACACAATACACTTAGGGCTCCATTTTCGTTACCGCTAAACCCCTTATCCCTTAACTTCTTTGCCTTTTTAAACTATTAAAAAAACATTTTCAGTAGTTAAAATGGCCAGTCTACTAGCTCACAACGTGTTAATAGATTGACATGTTGAAATATATAAAAAAAAAAAATCAAAATAGTAAAAACGAAATAAGGGATTTGGGATAAGGGGTTTAGCAAATATTATTTTCCTCTGCGATGTAGTGGAGTAGAATTAAAAGTATATAAAAAACAAATACTCAAGTAAAGTAAAAATATCCATCCATCCATCTGTACTTGAATGTATTTAGTTTCCCAGTGATGCCATGACACTTCTCCATGGCGCCGTCACAAACTCAAATCCCACGGAGGACGGGCTGTGTGAATGTGGTCTGGACTCTTTTGAGGAGGTCCAAAACTAGAAAGAGGACCATGATTCAAGCTTTCCGTACAGCTGTATCGTTGGAGAGTTTAACATTGTTTAATGCCATCAGATAGGGTTTTTATGTTTGGATGTCAAGGCCAGAAAGTTTTTGCCACTCGGGGCATTTCCGCATAGCTAACTGAACGGTATGGTGTGGTGGCCCGTGGATCTATATGTACTTTGCTCCACCAATCAAATCGTTGCTAATGGCGGATCAGGCAATCACAAGCCTATGTTTGTGTTCATACAAACCTAGGCGACTGCATCCATATAGGCACTGCGTGTGGACTGTGGAGAGACGAACAGGATAGCTGTCAGAGAGACAGAAGGAGAGAGGGGGGCGGGGGACTCAGGAGAAAAATGAGACACATGAAAGAGGACAGATGGGAAGACATTGGGGGACGTTGGCATCGTTCAATCCAAGGCCATTTGGGGCTCCAGAGGCCTTAATCCAAGCCACTGTGTCATCACTACAGTACACACACAATCTAACGACCGCTCCAGCATGGGTCACACCATGAGTCGCATCATCATGCTGTGAGGAGGACACTACAGTACCATCGTGTGAGTGTGTGTACGTGTGTGCCGCTGTTTTATAGAAAATAGGTCCTCGCAAGAAAAAAAGCTTGTTTCATGGTTGAAAATAGATCTTTAGAGGTTTACAACAAGAAAAGGGTTCAGGTTGGGGTTACGATTAGGATCAGATATTAAAAGGTCAGGTGTAAAGGTATTTGGTGTCCTGATTGGCCACCCCAGTTCTCTGGAGTTGGAAATGGGCGTACAATAGAGCTATTCCAGACCTATCTGCTGACAGGCATTTTTTACGTACTGCTGATTCGGTTTGAATGCCACATGTACAGTATATAGGCCTAACAGCTCGTCGCATGTTCAAGTCTCGTTCATGATGAAACTTGAACATGTCTCTCCCCTTCTCTCTCTCCCTCTTTCCTGTCTGTCTTCACTGTCCTGGCCTGCATATTTACACACACATCGACAGTGGGTGCAAGGCCAATGAGGCAATCACAAGTACAGTAGGGCCAACACACCATTCTTATGGCAAAGAATTACTACAACGTTTCAATGTCACTAGATCTTTATACTGACTTCATACTGACTGAAACTGACCTGATGTGCTGTAGATCTAGTGAGATCGAAACGTTGTCTTTTTTCAATCACCCTACTCTACTTCCATGTCTTCACTCTCCTCACAATTATAGTGTGTGTGTGTGTGTGTGTGTGTGTGTGTGTGTGTGTGTGTGTGTGTGTGTGTGTGTGTGTGTGTGTGTGTGTGTGTGTGTGTGCGTGTGCGTGTGTGCATGCGTGCATGTTCGCAGTGACTACAGTCGTCTCGGCAGTTTTCTACACTTGGTTCCAGGCTGGTGAGTGTGAGTGCTCTCCCGGGGGGCTTTCACAGCCATGCTGACCCGCTGAGATCTCTGGCCTGTTCTTAATCACCCACAACAGCAGCATCTCCTCTGATTGGCCACCCAACAAGGTTAGAGACCACAGTGTATCAGGAACAATAGCTGTATCCTGCTGTATGTAATGTATAGCCTACAGCTATCCACCTCCCCACCAGTGTTAATTTTGTTGACTGCTGACTAAGACCAAAAGACTAAGGTTTTTGATATTTAATTGACTAGGGTGGTAAAAAAAAAAAACTAAACTATATATATATATGTACTGTATATCAGTTTGCCTTGCCACCCCTTTGCCAAACGATGCATCTCACCACAATACATGACTATTACAGAAATCTCATAGGAATCCTATGAGAAAATATCCAATAGGATTTGTTCCTAAATCTTATATGAGGAATCCTAGGGTGTTTCTGGCATGGCAGTGTGTGTGGGGGGCACATAAACTAATTTTGCATAGGGACTCTAAATAGCCGGAACCGGCACTGACGGTACTTCTCAAACTAGAGATGTTGTTTGGAAATAATAACAAAAAAGAAATTTAAAAAGTTCCCCAATTATGTGGGAGGGAGAGCTGGACTTCTGAAGAAAATCAATAACATTGGTGAAACACAACCTGATGTTGTGTAGGAAACACAGACTGTGGGGACATTTTCTTTATTTCCGCACAAATGTTAAATGTTATTTATTTATATTTAATAACCATACATGGTAAAAGTTGTTAAAATTACTGTGACACCATTATTAAGTACTGGGCCGCACTTTTGAGAACCGACCAGCGGCCAAAGTTGATTCATTGCTCAAATCAATTATTGAGGCCATTCTAGTATCTAGTATGTATATGACTATATGGGTACAAAGCATTAGTCTGTTGGGACCACTGTCCTATAAAGACAAATCACTGGAGATGGTGTGTGTGCATTCAAGGTCAGTCCTGACAGCCATTTCATACCATAAAATAAACGATACCCATAAATGATATAGTGCAACAGCTCTCTCTATGTGCGTAGGACAGGGCGGTATTGAGGCATTTATTTCTCAGTTCACTAATGATAATGTGATACACATATGCGATAATATTGTCTCTGTTGGGTAGAAACCTTATTATACTGTATACCCAAAACCATTACTTTTCAGAACTCAAATTCAAAACCAGCAACTGTATCAGATCTATAGGCTCAAAACACGCCCTTGTGTTGCTTTGCCCCACTTTCATAGTACTACACCCTTTAAAGGGGGAAGAAATAACATATGATGGTGGATCCATGGATATCATGGAACAATAAAGCCATTCTTCTCACACCAATTAAAAGAAAAGAAAATGTTTAAAATGCTGTTTGAAATGTGACCAAACCTGCTTACGATGTCACTGGCATGCAGGTCTCTGACACAGAGCAAGTCAATAGAGCAAGTCAGTGATGAATGACTGTATGTTGAAAATGAAGTTCTCTTGTTAATTGGGTAATGCAAAATAACACAAAATATGCACACAGAATGCAATACAGCCCCCCTGTACTAACCATTGTATTTTTGTATCATTCTGTACAGATTGACTGAAAAACTACTACATATCCAAATATACCTTTTAGTTGAACATGTTTGAAATGTGAGCCGTTTTACTATTTTAAATTGTTTTGGGAAAAATGAGTGATGATGAGACTAAAATCTTGAGAGCATACAGCATGCATTTTATGTCAAGAAGCTTTAAACGCATGCCATACCTGTAATGCTGCAAAGTATAACACACTACAGTACCATCCAAATGTATTCACTATCAACATTTTGTTTCCCCTTAGGCCTAAATAGTTTTTATTATGTGCACTTGTAAGCATATGTTTTGTTATGCCAATAAAGCTCATTTGCTCTGGATGAATGACATGAAACTAAGGGTATTTGAGTAATTACCCCTGAGGGATATTATTCTGAGACATGTGACCCTGCAGTGTGCTGCTGAAATATGAACCACAGGGGGAGCATTTAGGACTATAGTGAAGTAATCCTGTGGAATGAAATGTTATAGTAGCTGAAACCAACAAAATAACATGTTAAATGTCAGTTTGAAACGCAAATAGTATATTTTATATTTACATTATGTTCTATGTTACATAATCCATTTTGTGACCTTTGTGAATCTCACCCCATAAAACAAAACTAAAGCCAAGTGCGTATAAGAGTAAACTAAAATAGTAAATTAATTTTAAAAACACATTAAAGCAAAACATATTGCAAACATGAAGCTCAAATGAAATAATAATAATAATAATAATAACCTTTGCTGTATCTCTCTCCCCTTCTCTCTCTCTCTCTTTCCTGTCTATCTTCTCTTGAAATTATCAATAAAGGCAATAATAATAATGGAATATTTAAACTTTAATAACCTGGCTCACATGAGCCACAAGGGAGTAGTTGAGTTAACTACTTGGCACTGAGAGTATACAGTGTTTGTGTTGTCTCTGGCAGTGGAGCAAAGCCAAATACTAAACAACACATAGCTGTACACACACACACCCTCAGAGGCACTGTAACCATGGTGACCGTCATCGATTAGGGTACGGGATGAGAGGGGTGTCCGCTCATAGCTATCTTCTATGGCCACACACGCACATGCACGCACATGCGTGCACGCAGAGACACATACGCGTGCAGACACACACACACACACACACACACACACACACACACACACACACACACACACACACACACACACACACACACACACACACACACACACACACACACACACACACACACACACACACATATACACACACACATACGCACGTACGCACACACAGACGAACACACACACAAGCTCATAGTTGTATTTTATATATGGCCAAACACGCACAATGACACACACACACACACACACACACACACACACACACACACACACACACACACACACACACACACACACACACACGATCCAGGGATGTGCACAGAGGGGAGAGGATTTCATGGTGGATTCCAGGGCCTGCTAAACAGACAGAGATGGAGAGAGATGTTGAAATCAGTTAATGCTAATTCCATTATGTTCCATGATAGCTTCCGTGTAATTGGCTTATACATGGGTTCGCCGTGGATTGGCGGGGCCCCCGGGACTCTGTCATCTCCAAATGACAACAGCAATGTTATGGGGAGGTAATCAGGGAGAATCATGTGACAAGCATTACATCAGGGTCGGGGGTTGTAGTTACTGTAGTCTAGGCTTTTTCAGTTGGTAGAACTGGAGCCTGATGGGGGGGGGGTCCTTAATGTGTACAAGGTGGGCATGGTCCAAAGGGATAGAGAACCAGGGTGATAGCCCCCCCCCCCCCCCCCCCTCCGTGGCGGTTTGAAGCACCAGGAAGACTGCCGGAAGTACAATATTGTAACTCGGCATAAGCGTGGCATGAGCGTGTGGAAGTTCTCATGCACGCCACCCTGGAGAACACTGGAGAGCTTCACTGGGAGCTTAGCATGGTCATAGAAGTCACCTGGGTGCCCACACACAGTAGAGCCACAGAGGTGCCAGTGAACCTTGCGTCACCAGGCTTTCCACCAAGGAGGAAATCCTGGTCTGTGTTTCAAAATGATTTGTAGCGTTTCATGTTGTCTGATATAGGAATCCACAAGACGGAATACGAAAGCAATCATTCATAATACTGATTCCGCCATGCAGGTCCGCCTGCAAGTGTAAGCTGAAATCTTGAGGCATGACGTATTTTAGGACCCTCTCCAGGAACGGTTCATACGCCCAAAATGGAATGCTGCCCAGTCTAGCCAGCGAGTGGCAGGAGTCTCTTCCTGGTAGGACCTTGCCCACTATAAAGGGTGAGGTGATGTGTACGTGGGGGGCGGTTAGATTAGGTCAGAACCAGAAGGATCGGTGGGGAAGAATCAACATATGGAGATCTAAGGGTTTGAGGTTAGATTGTGGAGTTGTTGGCCTGCTCCATATATGCAGATCTAGGTGATGATTCAGTCTTCTACATGCAAGGTTATCCAGGGTTAGATGAGGACAGTTTTGTGAACTTCATATATTGCTATTATGTAGCTTGACATCTCATGAGGCCTGACCACATACAGACGCTTAACAGAAACAGTTTTTCATAGTAAATGTGACCTGTGGTTAGGTGCAGTATGTAGATGAGACATTTCTGACCGAAGGCAATGATAATGATTGACGTACCACTAGAGATGGTAATTCCTGGCCAATACCGAGGATTGAAAATGCACTGAGAATCCTTCATGCGCCAGCGTAACAAAGTCTTTGGCAATGGAGCAGATAATCTTCCTAACGGTCGTTAATCAGGGCCATCTTCCTCATTAGCAGGAATATATGACCCACCGTGATTAGTATCGATGTGTTGTTTTGTCCACAATGCTGGTGACAAGCCAAGGAGAGGAGAGGAGAGGAGAGGAGAGGAGAGGAGAGGAGAGGAGAGGAGAGGAGAGGAGAGGAGAGGAGAGGAGAGGAGAGGAGAGGAGAGGAGAGGAGAGGAGAGGAGAGGAGAGGAGAGGGATACCTGTGCCCAGAAGGGCAGTTTTTGTAGTATTATTTTTTCCTGTAGGCCTCTGTAAATATATACATATCTTCTGTAAATTTTCAACTATACAGATGTGTATTTATTCCGCTCTTTCAACTGACAGGCAGACAGACAGACAGACAGACAGACAGACAGACAGACAGACAGACAGACAGACAGACAGACAGACAGACAGACAGTGGCGGCGGGGGAGGCAGGACATATGTGTCTTATCCATCTTCATCGCATGCTGGGGAAGTAATTCACCCCGCCATCTGTACACACACACAAACACACACATGCACGCGCGCGCACACACACACACACACACACACACACACACACACACACACACACACACACACACACACACACACACACACACACACAGGATTTGCAGTAAAATAGCATTGCTGGAGGGCTATGTGTGTGCCTGCGGGCGTGCATGCGCCCTCGTTAATCACCTCATGTCTCTCATCAACCCCCTTATACTGCAAAAAAGTTCAGCGTAACGAATCAATTGGACTCGTGAGCAACAAATAGGATAATAGTGTTTACTTGGGTTCACTGCGGTGTACAGCCACATGGCTTAATTTAGCTGTCCTTCGCTTCCATGTCTTACAGTAAGCACTTGAAGCTGCACTGTTGTCTTGAACCCACTGCCTTCCATAATGACCTGGAACTTTATCTGACCCTGTTAGGTTTTGTGATAGCTTCTAGTTTCGTTTGGTTTACACCAGAAGTAGACATATACGTCCTTTGTGAATAAGAATGAGTTGAAAATACTCTACCTTGGGAAATATAGCTAAACAATAGTCAGATATGACAACTTACTATGACTAACTATGACTAAATGGGCCTCTCTGTATACAACAGTTGTGTTAACAAACACAATAAAAGACAAGTCACAACGTGCCAACATTCCTTTTATTCGAATAACACTTTTATTCAAATAAACCAACTATAGATTTAGTCGACTAGAATCATAATGTTAGTCAACTAAAGTCAATGTGACTTTGATGGAATTGTATTCAAAAGACTATGATTGAAACTAAATATTCCCATCAAAAATAGCACGTCTTAAGGAAATGTTTGTGTCTGTTGCTATATATGCTGTTAACACAGCTGCTGCTAATGATTGGGCCCTGTTGTACCTTTTATTTACCCAGGGTTGCACACACTCATGCAAGGGCACATGCTCAAACACATTAAGGCGAGCAACGATTCAGAGAGAAACGGCATAATTTCGCTGTTCCCAGTAGTGTTACCGTTCCCGGTGGTTTCTCTGTCTGTGCTGTCACTTCACCTCCACAGGGTTCAATCGGTTGTACACTGCTTCTATAACGTGTCGTTTGCTTTCCAGCCCTCCTCCAGGAGGAAGGTTTGGGATACTCTCAGAAGTCAGTGTCTGCATCACATGGACCAAATCCGGAACCCCTGCATCCGCTTGCTCATTTAGGATCTCTGCTACTCTGCTCTCCAGGTATTTATCCAGCTCTGCCTCACGTTTCACAGCCTCAGGAGAAACCGTTGGCGCCCCTGTGAATCGGATAAGCACCACTGTCATATTGTCTTGGCTTCCCTTATACAAGCAGGTGTCAATGATTTCACTACACACTCTTTCAAGGTCGCCCGTCACCTCCAGCCTGGCTGTGATGAACTGGACCAGCTCCTCATTGGCCATGACATCCCAGACCCCGTCGCAAGCCAGCACGATGAACTCATCCTCCACCACAGATCTCTCTAGTGCCTCCACCTCGGGCTCTGGGGAGACCAGCTGCTCCGTGGCGTCCTTCCCGGGCGCACACTTGTAGTGGAAGTCTCCAAGGGCACGGGACACGCCCAGAGACGCATTGACTCGCTGGAACGTGACCGAGCCGCGGGCGTTTTGGATCCTCGCTTTCTCCAGCGGGTTGCTGGGCTTGTGGTCCTGCGTGGAGAAGTGCACGTTTCCACCTCGTGCGAGGACGCCCCGCGAGTCTCCGCAGTTGATGAAGTAGATGTGGCTGGGAGAGATCATCACGCCTACTGCGGTGGAGCCGCTGTGGTCCACGACGCTGTGCTTCTTTTCTGACATGGTCCGCAGGTGTTCGTCGCACTGCAGGAAGCCAGCACGGATGCCGTTCTTCACGCTCTCCGCGGAGGGCTCCTCCTCTCTCAGAGCGTTCTGGAAGTCTGGGTTGCTAGTGATGTGCTCCAGCAGGTGCTCACGGCAGTACTCGGCCGCCATGGACCCACCGTTGCCGTCGTAAACGGCAAAGAAGGACCAGCGGTCAAGGCCGCGGGGCAGGCCGATTATGCCCGCGTACGTGTCCTCCATCTCTGCCCTCCAGCCCTGCATGCTACACATGCCGTATTGCAGGTTGTTACCACCCCCGTGGCCCTTCTGCTGTTCTGTCTTTGGCTTGTCCAAAAACGAAGAACGGAACTTGTTCGATGTGGTCATCGTGTCTGGGGACAGCGACTGTGACGGTTGGTGTAAAAGACTACAAGGAACAGGGCATCTTGAAGATGGTCTCTTGACAGGGGATGAATACAGCTGTTTGGAGTTTGTATAAAGAATGGGATCTGTCTTTATATCACCAAAGTCTGACATCACTGAAACTAGATACAGTAGCGTTATCCATCTGGATCACAGCTTTTTTTTCTTGAATATCCTATAGGGGAATGTTAGGTTGCATCATAAGAACTGTGTATTCATTTCATTTTATTTTATTCATATGGATTTAAAGCTACTAAAATAAAATAAAATAAAATAAAATAAAATAAAATAAAATAAAATAAAATAAAATAAAATAAAATAAAATAAAATAAAATAAAATAAAATAAAAATAAAATAAAATAAATACAAACACAGGTGTTACCACATGTAACTCAATATTATAAACAACACTGTCAACTATTGACAGGTTTGATCATTTTTGGAACACAGTTCTTATAATGCAATCTAAGATTTCATGGGATTTTGAAGAGAATATATGACTCAGAGATGTATGGTGGGAGTAACATCAGGATTTTGGTATGCTATACTGTCCTGCGGGCTGCGGTAATGCGTTTGTCATCCCAATGCTGTTGCGATGGCCGACCACTGAATGTGCATTCGCATTTCCCTGTGCTTTGCCGTGTTCCTTACTTGTGCACAATAGAAAAGAAGAGCATGCAGCTTGCAGCAACTTGCTGACCAGCCGATTACAGTACTGGTGCACTCCACTTGCCCAAGTAATAGATAGAGGAAGAAAAAGTTATCTGAACACTAAAAGTTTATGTCAGAAACAAGGTGGAGACGGCCTCAGGGAGAGACACTTTAATAAAGCAGTACATGTGTTCCTTGAGGTTCCAGCATAGAGACGCTACAAGCCGAGCTGGTGACAGAGACAGAGCACTTTTACAGAGTCAAGCTTTGTGAAAGCATTCCTTACTGTGCCAATACCCCAAAGGTTTTGAATGAAGAATTGCTACCAAGGACGGTGTTTCTTATAATCTGCTGACTGAGCATTTAAAAGAAGGGGTCATTGTCCTATTTAAGGTTGCATTATGTTATAAGTTATACTTTGTATTTGCCATTCTCACATGGACTATAGTTTCGCATTGTAACTCTACTTTCTTCATACTTTTTCTATACTTGACAATTGGTCTAATACGCAGCACTACTGATCTGGCAAAAAAGCTTGGCCAATAATATCCGGATGTGAAAAAGTACAATTTTAATAATTGACAACATCAAAAACGACATCACAAATCATTACCAAAAGCAAAATCATCCTTTTAAGTGAATCATCAATTGAACAAAACACAATTTAGGCCTGCCTGTGAAATTTCTGTGTTAATCAAGATGACAATTGATTAACAACATGTTTGTCAGACAATGATCAGCTAACTAATGGCACAACAAATTCAAATGGCCCAGGACAAGTTCTGCTGCTCTATCTGTCTAGACCTACTAAGGGATCCAGTGACTGTTCCCTGTGGTCACAACTACTGCAGTAGGTGCATCGATGCATACTGGGATCAGGATGATCAACAAGGCCAATACGGCTGTCCACAGTGTAGGGACACGTTTAACCCGAGACCTGCCCTAAAGAGAAACAACATGTTGGCTGAGGTGGTGGAGAGCCTGAGAAAGAAAGGACCCCAAGCTGTTCCTCACAATACTGGACCTGGAGATGGGGCCTGCGATGTCTGCACCAAAAAGAAATGGAAATGTGTGAAGACGTGTCTTCACTGTCTGGTCTCCTACGGCGATGCTCACCTCCAACCTCACTCTAAATGTCCTGCCTCTAAGAAGACACACAAGCCTGCACACACACAGCTCCCGCACCGGGCTGAAACGGTGGAGACAACACTCTTAAGTCCGTTGCCTCCACCTGTTCGGTCTGGCGCGTGTGAGATGTCTCACGAAAAGAGCTCGGCCGTGCCTGCTGCTGAGGACATGACATCAAAGGACTACTACTTTGACTCCTATGCCCACTTTGGCATTCACGAGGAGATGCTGAAGGACGAGGTACGCACCCTGACCTACCGCAACGCCATGTTCCACAACAAGCACCTGTTCAGGGACAAAGTGGTGCTGGACGTGGGCAGCGGCACAGGCATCCTCTGCATGTTTGCTGCCAAGGCCGGTGCCAAGAAGGTCATAGGGGTCGAGTGCAGCAGCATCTCCGACTACGCCGTGAGGATTGTCAAGGCCAATCAGTTGGACGATGTCGTGACGATCATCAAGGGCAAGGTGGAGGAGGTGGACCTGCCGGTGGAGAGCGTCGACATCATCATCTCGGAGTGGATGGGCTACTGCCTCTTCTACGAGTCCATGCTCAACACCGTCATCTACGCCCGTGACAAGTGGCTGAAGCCGGGCGGCCTTATTTTTCCCGACAGGGCTACGCTCTACATCACGGCCATCGAAGACAGACAGTACAAGGAGTACAAATTCAACTGGTGGGAGAATGTATATGGCTTCAACATGTCCTGCATCAAGGATGTGGCCATCAAGGAACCCCTCGTGGACGTGGTGGACCCCAGACAGCTGGTCAGCAGTGCGTGCCTCATCAAGGAGGTGGACCTCTATTCTGTGACAATCAATGACCTGTCCTTCACGGCGCCATTTTGCCTACAGGTGAAGAGGAGTGACTACATTCACGCCCTGGTCGCCTACTTCAACATGGAGTTCACGCTCTGCCACAAGAGGACGGGCTTCTCCACTGGTCCAGAATCTCCCTACACCCACTGGAAGCAGACGGTCTTCTACCTGGATGACTACCTGCCAGTCAGGACTGGGGAGGAGATCTATGGCACCTTCAATATGAAGCCAAACGTCAAAAACAACAGGGACTTGGACTTCACCATAGATATCGACTTCAAGGGCCGACTTTGTGAGGTGTCCAAGACCTCAGAATACCGAATGCGCTAGTAGAATAGTGTGTCACAGGGATGCGTATGTTTCCAAGACACATCAATAATTCGACGTACGTAAAAAGACTGCTTTAAGGTTGGCAAACATGTGTTGGCGACCAGATTATGCAACAATGCTTTAAGGTTGGCGAACATGTGCTTCTCCATGCTTGTGATTTACCTCATAATGCTAAATAAATTTTTGGGGAGAGGGGGCATTGGTGTGGCAGAAGATGGCTGTGGACAGGTTATCTGGTTGGTTGGCTCGTTAAATTATTTTTAGTTATTTCAATTGTTTGAAAAAATATAACAATGGTTTGCATTTATAACCTGCTATTGTACAGGAATAGAAAGGTTGTAGTTTTTATTAAACTGGATTCTCCATCGACAGTGTCATTACTGAACTGTCCACAGCCAACATTTGACGCAGAGTAGACAAAATTAGTACCGTATTATGAGTATTAGTGAAGAGCGGTTATGTGACGCTGTTAGGGTTAGGTAAGGCTCAGGTTTGGGTTGTCGGATAAATAGCATGTCGAAACTAGATCGGCACTCGGTAGAGTGCAAACTTGCATGCTGCGCAGAAGTAGGCCGTGGCCTATACTCGTGCATGAGTGGACAAGCTAATACTCATGACCTTATAAAGGTCTCTTATTTATGTCACAATTATGTGCTAATCTACACTGCCATTGGCAGTGTAGATAACAGAAATACAAGATGAAATAAATGTCATTAAAACGTATGAGAATCTTAATTGTAGGCTACCTGTTACCAGTGCACGCAGTACCCATTACCATACCAGAAACTAGAACGGCACACAAAATCACAGAAATAGACACGTCACTATTACCCCATCAGCTAAACCAGCCAATCGGTGTTTCTAAAACCTCTCCGCTAACCACCGCCCACCCACTCCAGCACCATAAAGCATCAAAACGCCTCACGGACTAGGATCCATACAGAGATTACATCCATCTTTTCATCCATATAGTACATCCATCGATCTTTAACCGCATACCTATCCTCAGCAGGGGCAACAGCTCTCGAAGAATTACCCAAGACGACATTCAAGTCAGCTTTTGGAGGATCCCCAGACGACTCTTTACACTCTCAAGAAGACAACTCCAATCTAGAGAAACTTCTTAGAGATCATAGAGATCTTCATCTCTAAGAAAGAAATACCAGAATAGGCACCTGAAACAAGCTCCAGACCTTTCTCTCCCATGCAAAATCAGGTTGCCAGACCAACTTGATCTCTCTAAACGCGTCTCTGTTAGCCTGACTCCCCCTGCTGGACAACATGCATTCCATGCCGTTCAAGAGACAGCATGGGAATGCTGGTGGGAGGAGAGGTGGTTTACGAGGCTACGTCTCTGTAACTTCAATACCTATAAAGCAGATCTAAATAAATACCTACTGTAGCATCATACTGACACTGATAGCCATGGCAATACTGATAATACCTATGACAATAAAATATACTTATAATATACTTAAATATACTTACTTATATATAAATATTAATTATTATACTATAAGATATTATAATTACATCACCATTACATTATCAACTCAACCAGCCAACCGTTGTGTCACAGTCCGCTCACCAATTCCAGTACTTAGGTATTTAGGTAAGAAAGTCTACAACATCAAATATTATGACATCGTATTGATGACATGAGGGATCTCCTCATATAGGGTTCCAAACTCTTTCATGTCAAGAACACCAAAATTCTCACCCCAGGTTCTCAGTTTTGGGAGTGTTAGTAGGCTACAGACCATAAGCGCCCATTTGGTTCCAAACTATCATTTAGCAGGGTACCTGCCTCCCTCAACGACCCGCTGGGAACGAATGTTTTGTTTTCTTGATTTGTTGACAACAACAAAGTTCTGGATTGTCTGCAGGACGAAGCAAGTGTCTGTCTGCAGGGAAGCAGCTACAGCATCAAAGTAGAAGCAATGTAGAAGGGAAAGGGCTATCTATTTTGATTTTCAGCAAAAATTGCCCCCTATTACCTTTAAAGCTTATTCACGTTCATTCATTCATGCTCATTTCATCAAAACATTTAGAAACATACAAATACTTATTTTTGTACAGCCAAAAGCGAAAATCATAGTGAAGGTAAAAGGGAAAAGAAAATCATACAATGAGGAGAAAAGCGGTGGGTGAGGGAATCAGATTTCACAGAGGCCAGTTTAGAATTTTCAAATTAGAAGCGCCATTGATGCCATGTTTTGTTGAATTCCTTTGGGTGTTATGCTGGTATTATGGACTTCATTGACACAGACTACAGTTGACACTTTGGTCTTGTATCTTGTTCATTAATGCATCTATGGAAATCCAATAATGTAAAAAAAACGTCATCACACAATGATGTCACATTGTGATATCATCATCACAATCGAATTGGCCTTTAAAGTGAACAAAACTCATTTAGCACGTCATGAAGATTTGTACTTTGATGAGAGCCGTCCGGTAACACTCCGCCAGTCGGTCTGCTGCAAAATGGCACAACACACGGTTGAACCGAACCAGGAATTTTACAGCTGTTTTATCTGTCTCAATCTCCTAACAGATTCCGTGACTACTCCCTGTGATCACAGCTACTGCCGGGGCTGTATTGAGAACTTCTGGGATCAGGAGGATCAAGCAGATGCATTTATCTGTCCACAATGTTGCCAGACATTCAGCACAAGACCAGATCTGAAGAAAAACGATGCATTGGATGGGATGGTGGAGGACATGAAGAAGACAGGGCTCCAAGTTGGTGATGTGCCATGTGATTTCTGCACTGGTAAAAAAGATAAAGCTGTGAAAACTTGTCTTCAGTGTCTGGTCTCTTACTGTGACACTCACCTCCGGCCTCACTATCACTCTCCCGCATTTAAGAACCACAAGCTGGTCGCGGCATCCTCAGAGCTTCAGGAGAACCTCTGCATCCAGCAGAAAATCCAGGAGAAAGAGCAAGACATGAAGGTGCTTCAAAAAGAAGTGGAGTCCATCAATCACTGTGCCGATAGAGCAGTGAGGGACAGTGATGCCATCTTTAATGAGCTCAACTCCTCCATAGAGAGAAGACGAGCTGGGGTGAAGGATCTGATCAGAGACCAGCAGAAAAGTGAGGTGGATAGAGCTGAAGAACAGAGAAAGCAAGTGGAGCAGGAGGTTACTGAACTGAAGAAGAGACTTGCTGAGCTGGACAAGCTCAAATACACAGAGGATCATGTCAATTTTCTACGCAGTTACAAATCCCTCTCAAGGATCAGTGATGTCAGATCTACACACATCCTCAAGGGTTACGTGCGTCCCCAGAACAACTACTTTGAAAATGTGACTGGTTCTGTGTCAAAGATGAAGGACAAACTAGAAACAATACTCAAAGAGGAAGGTACAAACATCTCTGAGACAGTCAACAGAGTCGATGTTTTGCTGTCGTCAGCGCCAGAACCCAAGACCAGAGCTGAGTTCTTAAAATATATATGCCATATCACATTGGATCCCAACACGGTACATCAACACCTGGCTCTGTCTAAAGAGGACAAAAAGATATCATGGATGAACAAACAACAATCATATCCTCACCACCCAGAGAGATTTGTTGCATCTCATCAGGTTCTGAGTAGAGAGGGTCTGACTGGACGCTGTTACTGGGAGGTAGAGTGGGACGGATTTAGTGTTGATATAGCAGTGTCATATAAAGAAATCAGCAGGAAAGGTAATACTGACAGTAGATTTGGACAGAATGATAAATCTTGGTCTTTACGATGTTGTAAAGGATATTATGTTTTCTATCACGGAAACATTAATACTATAATCCCAGGTCGTGTGTCGTCCAAGATAGGAGTGTATCTGGATCAGAGTGTAGGTACGTTGTCCTTCTACAGTGTACCTACCCCCATGACCCTCCTTCACAGCATCCAGACCACATTCCCACAGACCGTTTATGCCGGATTTTGGTTAGGTTATGATAGCACTGTTGAGTTGTGTGTCTTCAAATAGATCCTACATTGAGACTTTTGTTCGTCTCTACTACACAATAATTTCTCGTTTGTCTTTTTTTCCTCAGGGAGAAGGAGAATGTTACATTCTTAGCTTCTACAAACAAGTAAGCTGCTATGTTGGTGTAAATATTAATAATAGTAACAATGCACATAAGAGACTAACATTCAAATTCAGAATGTTAGGTCTCTGGTGGTGGAATGGTTTGTATACAAAAGATTTTGAATTTAAAGCAAATAAAAAACAATACATATTTCAACTTCCCTTTAAGGTAAATCAATATGATTTATTTAAAACCAACATTAAATAAAATGACCAAAATCATTTAGTTCATGAATTGAAATTTGTTAATAAAATAATATAATATAATATAATATAATATAATATAATATAATATAATATAATATAATATAATATAATATAATATAATATAATATAATATAATATATAAACACGTGTGTTGTGTGTTCACGCACTGTACAATAGCTGAGTTACAAGTTGTCGTTGTGTCGTGGTCGTGGTGAGCTTGTAGTTGTATTTACCATGCTACGCTGGCTTACAATTGCCTCACTCACAGCCTCGCACCACTCTGCTCTGCCTCTCTCAGTGCCAGATTATACTGTACATTCTAATCTACAGGGACATGCACACAGACATAAAAATGAGCCCTACAGCCCCTGCCAAGTCTACAAATGCAGGAATCTGATTTGTCTGAAGTCACGTGACTTTGTTAAACCAATCAGATTTCTATCTTGAAGTGACTCAGATCTGATTCAGGCTAGATTTTTCTGCCAATGTAAATCAGGTAAATCAACTTTCTTGATATAAAGCAGTGAAAAGCACACATGTTTAATTGCAGCTTTGTGACACGTTTAATTTGGGCCGCTTTAGACTGCAGTCACATTCAGTCAGATCGAATTTCTTGATCATGTGGCCCGCACAGGGGCGGTTTTAGGCATGGGCCATATGGGCAGCCGCCCAGGGCGGCATCGTGAGGGGGGCGGCATAGGGAAGCAAAAAAAAAGAGAGAAAAGAAATCCGCTATTCCGTCTTATTGTCATTGCATGGATCTACAAGTATTGCGCCCACTTCCGCACATCAACGCACAAAAAATGATAACAGTCGTGCAATTCAGTGTGTGTATGTGTCCTGGCCTGGGGGTTCAGTTGTGGTGTTACCGCTGGACCGATTGACTTCAATGTTAAATGCGCTCTCCAATGCGCTCTCCATATGATACTTTTGAGATTTGAAAAAGCCACAGTAAACTGGCGAATGGTGGCAACAGTATTTATGATACAGTAAATAAAATCTTACCTCACATGGTTTCTTGGGAAGTCCTGATTTTATTTTTTAAAGGTTGAGAAAAGTCAACAGGGCCTTTTCAAATCTCAGAAATTTAATATGGAACTCTATGGAAATATGGAGCGCATTCTTTCTGTCAGTGTCTTCGTGCAGCAGGTGCACTAATTAGTGGGGACTTTCCACAGTGGTTAAAGGAGAATTCCACACCAAAACATATTAGGAGCAATCTACCTTGATTCCTGCGACATGTGTAATAATGCTCTTGATTATTGTCATAGATGCCCCCTTTTCTACATTTCACCCTGAGGTCCCCCTCCCTCCAATTCAGTTTGCATTATAGCTACTTATTCATTGAATTAACTGAAACTATAGTAGGCTATAAAGCATAAACTCAAATGCAATAAAGACTAATAATAATAATAATAATAATAATAATAATGCCACCCCATGGAAGGCTACTTTTTGCCTGTGTGATTTATAGCCAACTTTGCTTAGAAGAGTTCAGTAATGCAAATGCATCTCAAGTTGATCATTAGATTATTGATATTATGAAAAAATAAAATAAAGGGAAAAAGAAATCACACCTGTGTGAAGAAGGTGGTGTCAAGGTGACATGCTCACTAGATGGTGATATCTACTCAGAAGGTTTATGTATTTCCTCAGACCCCCCAAAAAATTAGAGAGAACATTGCTTGGGTGTCTAATTTGTTTCATATCACCAAATTATAACAATATGGAAAAATGCACTCTAGGTTCTGTAGGTAGCTGTGTGTGTGTGTGTGTGTGTGTGTGTGTGTGTGTGTGTGTGTGTGTGTGTGTGTGTGTGTGTGTGTGTGTGTGTGTGTGTGTGTGTGTGTGTGTGCGTCTGTATGGACGATGGTCTGTTTAGTCTTGAGTGGTGGAGTAGAGGTGGTCGTTGGGTTGATCCCAGAGGGTGTGGGGTGTGTGTGTGTGTGTGTGTGTGGGGGGGGGGGGGGGGGGGGGGGGCGCCAGCAGGGGATTTCGCCCAGGGAGTAAATCACTCTAGGACCCCCACTGGGCCCGCACTTTTACACTACCGTACAAGTGACCCAGATCCGATCTGTGGTCTTTAACCCCCAAACCACGCTATCTGCTCTCTGGTTACCGTGGTAACCAACAACAAATTGACATGTGTAGCACACCTTGCGGGTGCATTTGGTTTAATTTTACGCTGTCAATAGTTAAAATATTCAACATCTGAATTAGCCTGAAGTCTACACAAATGTAAAGGATCAACTGACAGAGAGAAAACGCTATTGTTATAGCACATGCATTTACATGTTTGCTATAAACAGACTGTATCATAGGCTTACTCACTGTCGTAAAATACTCCCCCCTGATGATATCGCTGGGTACTGGGTACTGGGTAATTTCTGCGAGTAGGCTGCCATAGACTAATTGAAATGAAAATAATCGTGCTGTCACGTTGCAGTGTTTGGATCGCGCTGTGAGTGATGTTTTGATATGATGTGTGACCTGGGCCACTTCATGTGGCCGTGACATTCAGACTGCGGTCAGATTAGATCTACAGTATATCCAATCTGAAACCACCTTTGAATGTGGCCCAGGTGACCCTGCACTTAGACCCATTTAAGTAAATCGGATTTTTTATTGAAGTGACGCAACCACTGTATTCATGATTTAGCCCTTTAATTAGCCTCGCTCAGCCCTGAATCAGCACCTTAAAAATACTAGCTTATTTTTTCCTTGTGATTCAAGGACTGGCTTCCCTGCCTTTGGGGCCGTTTGTGCCAGTTGGAAATCCAATCCCAGCACCTGATTGGCCAACAGCCAATGTCTGCTTTCCCAATATTCAAAATGTTTTGCTTTCACTATCCCGTTCCATGCAGGCTTGTACAAAATGCTATTCAGATAATTATGAATTATTAATTTGATCTTGCAAGAAAAAACATTTCTTAGACTCAGCACCAACTGCGGCAAATACAGAACCAGCATATGCTGTATAAAGAAATGGAACCGCTTTCAGCGTCAGCCTAATATGCAATATATTCATTATAAACAATATATACCGGAATATATTCGTATTTTGAATAATTGTCTCCACCGTAAGGTGGTGACTATGTTTCACCCCCTGTCCGTCTGTCTGTACACGCGCCCGTCCGTACGTCACCCTCAGGGTGACGTAACAGTCACCCTGTGGGATGACTGTTGCCCTCACGGGGTGACGTGACCCGAGACGGTGGAGACATGCGCCCCAAAGGGGCGCAGGTCTAGTTTGATATTCGTTTGAATCCACAAGGGGTTTTAAAAGGTAATTTGACGCAGCCTGGTCCAGACCGATCAATTCAGCCCACTCTTTGGAGTGGACTGAGTCTCTTGGTCTGGCCACGTATTGTCAGCCTATATTTACTTTGGTACCGAAGTAAATATAGGCTGACAATACGTGGCCAGACCGGTACCAAGATGTATTTATCTAATGAAAGTCGGAACTCGAAACTGAACTCGAGTGTGATAATCCAGCTACGACAGTCATTTTTGGCCCTTATTTGCAGCCCTGGTGAATAAATAGACTTTCACCAACAAAAATGAGGCTCTCATTCGCACATGTATGATACGAATAGCATGGAAGGATATGAATTAATGACGTCATAGAGCAATGTCATCACAACCAAATTGTCCTTTAAAGTGAATAGTCTAAAAAACTAACTAGGTTCAATGTGTTATGCAATATGCCAGGTAAAGTGAGTTGTAAATTAACTCAACAAGGGGTTCAACTGGACCAGGAACATTTCTGTTGTTCTATCTGCCTGGATTTACTCAAGGAGCCTGTGACTGTTCCCTGTGGACATAACTACTGCAGTCAATGTATTGAGGGATACTGGAACCAGGATGATCAAAGAGGGAGATTCAGCTGTCCGCAGTGCAGACAGATATTCAACCCAAGACCTGTCCTGACCAAAAACAACATGTTGGCCGAGGTGGTCGAGAGCCTGAAGAAGGCAGAACTACAAGCTGTTCCTCCTGATCAGTGCTATGCTGGACCTGGAGACGTGGCCTGTGATTTATGCAGTGGGAAGAAAAAACATAAATCTGTGAAGACTTGTCTTCAGTGTCTGGTCTCTTACTGTGACACTCACCTCCAGCCTCACTTTCAGTCCCCTGCCTTCAAGAACCACAAGCTGGTTAACTCCTCCAATGACCTCCAGGAGAACATTTCCATCCAGCAGAGAATCCATGAACGAGAGAAAGACGTGAGAAGTCTTCACCAGGAGGTTGGGTCTATCAATAACTGTGCTGACAGAGCAGTGGAAGACAGTGACACTATATTTACAGAGCTCATCAATTCCATTGAGAGAAAACAAATCGAGTTACGGGATCTGATCAGAGACCAGCAAAAACGTAAAGTGAGTCGTGCTGAAGAACTGAGGAAGTGTGTGGAGCAGGAGGTTACTGACCTGAGGAAGAGGCAGGAGAAGCTTGCAAAGATAGAGGATCACATCCATTTTCTACACAGTTCTACCACCCTCTCCAGGATCCCTGAATCTATGCATCCTATCAACAACAATGTTGGCCCTCTGCGATACTTTGAAGATGTTGCAATGACTGTGTCAAATATGAGGGACAAACTAGAGGTCATTCTTAAAGAAGAAGGTGAAAACATTTCAGAGAAAGTTAATAGAATGGATGTTTTACTGTCAGCACTACCAGAGCCCAAGACCAGAGCTGACTTCTTACAATATTCATGTCCAATCACACTGGACCCAAACACAGCACATGAATACCTGTCTCTGTCTGTGCGGAACAGAAAAGTAACATGGATGAACAAACCACACTTGTATCCTCGCCACGCAGAGAGATTCATTGAGTTTCATCAGGTTATGAGTAGAGAGAGTCTGACTGGACGCTGTTTCTGGGAGGTGGAGTGGACTGGACACCATGTTGACATAGCTGTCTCGTATAAAGATATCAGCAGAACAGGAATGAGCAATGATATGAGTAGATTTGGATACAACGATAAATCTTGGTCTTTGCAGTGTTGTAATGGGTATTATATCTACAGACACAGTGGCATTGAAACTAGAATTCCAAGCCCGGTGTCTTCCAGAGTAGGTGTGTACCTGGATCACAGTGCAGGTACTCTGTCCTTCTACAGTGTCTCTGACACCATGACTCTCCTCCACAGAGTCCAGACCACATTCACCCAGACCGTCCATGCTGCGTTTTGGCTAGGTTATGACAGCACTGCCGAGTTGTGTGACTTCGGGTTTCTTCGTCTTAGGATTCCACAATGATGTGAAGATTAGTGTGTTTTGTTTTGCTTTTTTTCCTCAAGGACACATAGTTCCGTCAAATGAATTATTACAAACATAATACTGAGGAATATTCAAAGGAATTTGTACACTTACATACAGTACCGACAACACCATGTTCTCATGTGTATAGTACCAGAGCACTCTAGGCCAAAGGTCAACACTCGGTTGTGTAATTGCATCATCTGAAGATTTGAAGCAATATTTTTTGGACACAATGTAGGATTCGTCCTTGACGTGGAAAGTGGTCGTTGTGGATTGGTAAATCTTACAGGGATCCTGTAAAGGGCCTAGTGGGTTAGTACTATCCAGGTGCTCCAGCTCCCCAGAGAGATACTATGGAAGGTGCCATGGGACAGGAAGGGGTGAGAGTGACCTTAAAGAGGGACATCCATCCTCTGTACACCCAAAACCATGTGCTTGGCAGTAAAAACTGACCCCCTCCCCCCAGTACCTTAGTATCCTGTTTGTGATATGTACACAGTCGCCTATTTTATGCACCAGATATTTGAATAGAGCTGATGTACAACAGGTTATAGATCTGCTTTCAAAAAGTTTTAAAGTTTGAATTATCTAAGTAGACATAAATCATCAAAAGTCATCTCCAAAATCTATTCGAGTAATAAGTAAAACTTGCCTCAGAGATGTAACGCAAAACATGATGGAAATACTCAAGTAGAGTCAAAGGTACCGTGTCAGTGCACTTCTTTACTTGAGCCAATGTACTTTACACTATTGTGTAAATATCCAACACTATTGCTCTATTGGAAACTGCAGTGCAGTGGTGAGGGTTATTTTATATGTATGTACAGTTGACATAGACAAATGACTGTAATAATGTTTTAATAACCCAGGCACACACAATTTTAACCCTGTAGTGCATGTGCATGCACACCACACACACGCACACACACACACACACACACACACACACACACACACACACACACACACACACACACACACACACACGCACACACACACACGCACTGCGCATTGCTTGCCCTTGCAGCTGATGCACTGTGAAAAAAATGGAATCATAAAGATGAAAAGAGACATGAAAGTTAATAAAATTTACCAGTCATAAAAAATGCATAAATGCCACGTTAATCAGTTTAATGTGGCAATTGAGAATGGCAGCTCATAAACGTGATATTAGACAGAACAATGAAGTTGTGACATTGGAAGTTCAATCTCCTAATAGGTTCAGTAACTGCATGTATGTCAAAAAAAAAAAAAAAAAAAAAAACTGTAAGATTAAAAAAAGAAGGAAAGTAACATGAGCCGGCACATGAAGGTACACAATGTATATGAAATCCCCATACAGTTTTTAAAAGTGCTTGATTCATTATTTTGGATATTCATTTGAGCTGCCAAACCCCCATCCAATACATTTCCAGTTTGGTTACTGATTGCCATTCTAATGAGAGTTTAAATTATTTGTGGAGCTAGCACCTCCCATGCCAGCTAACACAGACATTAAATGCAATTGACAATGAATGGACAATTTTGAGTCTTTATGTAAACAAACATTGCATAAGACAAATATTGAAGATGAATGTGAGGATGAGGGTGAGGGCGCAAATTCTGATTGAGGGCCCTAACCTATTAGTTTAGATGTTTGTCTTACACAGATTCCCATTGACAATAACCTTACATCACAATGCTAGAGAGAGAGGGAAGGAGGAATTTATGCAACTTTATAATTTCCTTACAAAACTTAACAGCAGTCATTTGGTTGTTGTTGAGTAACCGTTTGGGTTCAGATTAGTTTAAGAGACGCGTTATTATTATCAAAGGCTAAAGGCGTTCAGTTGTTTGCTCAAAAAGGACAGAACACAGAATAAACTAAAACTTCAGTCGAGTGGCAACTTGCGCATTGCACACAAGTAGGCCATGGCCTACTTGTGCGTACTCATGACAATACTTATAAAGATATAAAACTACTGTTCATCATGATTGTATCTCAACTAAGTCAGTTTTTAAAAAGCAATCCACCAACATGTGCGTTCTCTCTGCTCATGCAAGTAACTAGAACTGTACTCTGTCTATAGTGCCATATTGTGCATTGTACACAAGTAGGCCATACGTGACCTACTTGTGCACATACTATACACGCATTACTTTCCAGCCAACACCAAATGGTACCTACATTACATCACCGTTACATCATCAACTAATCCAGCCAATCAAAGTTCCCACCCATTACCCCACCCACAACCGATTACAGTACTTGCACTCGTTCTGCTAGTGCTTGCTCTGCTTGCGCAAGTAAAAATGAACAATGTGCCCCTCTCTCGATCGGAGGTGTTTGGGGAGCTGAGGAAGGAGCTCTGTGACAACAAGACCTTCCATGAATCACAATCTCACATCTTCATCATCATGGGGGCATCGGGGGATTTGGCTAAGAAGAAAATCTACCCAACACTGTGGTCGTTGTTCAGAGGCGGTCTCCTCCCTGGGCAAACATACTTTGTGGGCTTTGCCCGTTCTGATCTCACAGTGGACGCCATTCGCACTGCTTGCACGCCCTACCTCAAGGCATCCGAGTCAGAGGCGGAGTGCCTGTCGGCCTTCTTCAGCAGGAACAGCTACGTCCGCGGGAATTACGCAGAGCAGGCCTCCTTCACCGCCCTGCACACACACCTGCTGTCTTTGCCCGGTGGCGCAGAGGCCAACCGGCTTTTCCACCTGGCCCTGCCCCCCACCGTCTACCACGATGTCACCAAGAACATCAGACACCACTGCATGAGTGCCAAGGGCTGGAGCAGGGTGGTCGTAGAGAAGCCATTTGGACGTGATCTGCAGAGCTCTGAGGAGCTGACCAGACACCTGTCCTCTCTGTTCACCGAGGATCAGATCTTCCGCATTGACCACTACCTGGGTAAGGAGATGGTCCAGAACCTCATGGTGCTCAGGTTTGGAAACCGTATCTTCGGTCCCATCTGGAACAGGGACAGTATCGCCTGCATTGTCCTCACCTTCAAAGAGCCATTCGGAACTCGGGGACGGGGAGGCTACTTTGATAACTTTGGCATCATCCGCGATGTCATGCAGAACCACTTGCTGCAGATTCTGTGTCTGGTTGCCATGGAGAAGCCAGCTTCCACCAGCTCTGACGATGTCCGAGATGAGAAGGTGAAGGTGCTGAAGTGCATCTCCCCAGTGGCCATGTCTGACGTGGTGCTGGGTCAGTACGTCGGAGACCCGGACGGGGAGGGCGACGCCAAGCTGGGCTACCTGGACGACCCCACCGTTCCCAAAGGATCCACACAGGCTACCTTTGCCACCGCCGTGCTCTACATCAAGAACGAGCGCTGGGACGGCGTTCCCTTCATCCTGCGCTGCGGGAAGGCCCTGAACGAGAGGAAGGCGGAGGTGCGGCTGCAGTTCATGGACGTCCCGGGGGACATCTTCGGGAAACAGTGTCGCAGGAATGAGCTGGTGGTGCGAGTCCAGCCCAACGAGGCCGTCTACGCCAAGGTGATGAGCAAGAAACCTGGTGTGCACTTCAGTCCTGAGGAGACGGAGCTCGACCTCACATACAAGAGCAGATACAGGGATGTGAATCTACCAGACGCCTATGAACGCCTCATCCTGGACGCGTTCTGTGGCAGCCAGGTGCACTTTGTGCGCAATGATGAACTGAGAGAAGCTTGGAGGATCTTCACACCTCTCCTTCACAAGATAGAGAAAGACAAAATTCAACCCATTCCGTACAAACATGGAGGCCGGGGGCCGCCAGAAGCGGATGAGCTCTCCAAGAGAGTGGGTTTCGTGTACGAAGGCACTTACAAATGGGTCAACCCCCACTAACTGTGAGCTGTGGGGGAAGATGAGATGATGATGAAGAGTGGATCGTGGGGTAGAGGGGAGGAGTGATGCAGCAGGGTTGTTGTGTCAGGTAAGTGAGTCATGTCACTATTCCCACTATGTAAGTGAACCATCATCAGAGAGGTAGACTGTAGTTGAAAAGAGACCTTAAAAAGAGCAACATGGAAAAATCATTAGAAAAGCAACAATGTACACAACCCTAAACTCTTTAATCATTAATAAAGACAGTCTTTTGTTACCCCTTATCCGCTGAAGTCCAAAATTTTTAGCCCAGCACCCAGTCGATGTGTGTATTCTATGTTTACTCTAAACCCCAAACCCTTCTCACGTCTGGCACCACAACTATGGAATGCACTTCCCATTGCAAGCAGAATTGTGGATTCACTCCCAAATTTCCTTCGCCCGTGGCACTCGCCATAGCCTTTTGACCTCCTACAGGCGTATGCAAAGTCTCAACTTTTATGAGCATTATAATTATGTAGAATTAGATAGCAGTGTATACCGGTATGTAGACTTATAGCATTTCATGTAAACATAGCACTGGTATAGAATTTGTATACACAGTTCTTAGCTTATACTGTATGTGATTCGCATTAAAGGATATTGCTCACTGGTGCATTTTTTGGGATGAAAACTGGATCCGAAATCCAGATAAAATTGATCCTAGTCCGTAAACAATTTTCATTGATGCGATATTTGGCGGCGGTGTGCAAGCGTGATTGACATAACGTATGTCTGATTATTACTTAAGATATCCAGCTTAGAGACCCAGTTGGCAAACACATATAGCAATGATGCCTCTCAGAATGGAGCTATTTATCACTTATATTAAACCAAAGAAAATCTCTTACCCTAATAGTAAAGATAATGTGTAAAACATTTAATTGGCACAGCACTGACGAAAGTGCTGTCAAGCAAGTCTATAAAGCCCTATATGAAATCTATTATGTTGAACGGACCTGCAACACAGTTACACTGTATTGTAACAACTGTGCCCACAATGGGGGGCGCAGCCAGGCATACCAAGGGTATGGTATGTTGGAAACACAATAACAATAGGTTATTGTGCTTTCAGAACACAATGCCTTGGCCTGGTGTTGCCCTCAGGGTAAATCCAAGGCGCAGCTGGCTGGCAGACAGTTTGACCTTCAGACGAGTTTGACAGTGATATGCCTCCATGTGAGGAGACGATTTAACCCATTCTTATCATTTCCAGTGTGCCAGAACTTTTCAAAAATAAAGATGCAGAGTGGCCAGCAGAGAAGGCAGTTTGTACTCTGAAAAGCCTTGCCTAGCAATGTTCCATTGCTAGCTCTATCTACCTATCACATCTGATTCGCAATTACACAACATAATGCTGCTCTTTAGATGCCTGCCAGCAGTTCAGATAATGCTGATGATGCTGAAAACTTTTGGCATGGCGTACGTCAAAATCCAAAGTCACAGACGAATGAAAGATGCGGAAAATTGTGATCATGGCACAAGAATGTGTATGGTGCAAAAAAATGTCCCCTATAAAACTAAATGAAAATAAAAGAGAGGTATTACTGGTATAGGCCCAAAAATAAAAATAGACCAAGTCCCAAATTCACTAGGACATCTAGCTGCATGGGGTAAACCACAAATGACCAGCCTTGGAGTGATATTTTACTCAGACCTTAACTTTACATCCCATATCAATAAAATAACCAAAACGGCATTTTTTCATATCAGAAATAGAGCTAAAATACTTCCCTTCCTGTCACAACCAGTTACAGCAAAAAAAATCATGCCTTTGTAGCATCTTCATTACTGCAAAGCTCTGCTGCTAGACTATTAACTACAGAAAAGACGACACATCACACCAGTCTTGTACACCCTCCGCTGGCTTCCGGTCCCCAAATAAACATTTACAAAGCACTGAATAGCCAAGGCCCAGCATAACAGACCTCCTACCATCATACGTTCCATCCAGAACATTAAGAGCCTTCACAGCAGGTCTACTAGATAAAAAAAAGGAAAAAAAGAAACTACAAAAGAAAATTGGAGAGTCTGCATTCTGGATCAACTTTATGAAATGCAATTCCTCAGGAAATCAGAGAGGCCAACTCCATCAAAACACAAAACACACCTCTTTAGACTGGCCTTCTCCAATGTGGGTTAAAGCCCCCCAGCACATTATGGTTTCTAATTATTATTACTATTATTATTTTCATTGATAAGTGAGGCCCACAGTCTGTTTGGCAATAACAGGCGGCAAGATCAACTACTGAACACGTTGTAATGAGACATTGTCATTTTCCGCAGAATATTCTTCCCACAATAGTGACACTACAGTATTTAAGTTCGACACTATTCAAGTTCATCAAATGTATTATTACAGAACCAAATATTGTACTCCACTGCATTTCCTAGAAGGGATTCTTGGGACCCAAACAAAAAATGGCACATCCGGCAAGCTCACAACGCATCGCACTGCAACATGTTGTGAGCTTAGTTAGATCTATTTTTGGTGTTGAAAATATATTTTGTCCCTCTTCTCTTGGAAAGGTTCTAAATTTCAGTCCAGCAATGAATTCATAATAAAGAAAAATAAAGTACTTGAGTATACTTTGTACACTGATTGTTCTCAGCCCTGGCAGTGAGTGACTGTGTTGCTCATGGTAATATTAACCAGATTAATGTAGCGTCTCATCTTGAACAGGCTGCCTGCAAATGTCGACAGGACTGTGTTTGAATGTGAAAGCAGAGCTTTCAGCTTTTTCAATTAGCATTACAGCACCGCGACAGATGGAAGGAAACGTATTTCCATTTTTTTCGGCACAGGAGCAAAGCTTTAAAGGAGAACAGCGCCCCGGGGAAATTATTTCCTGTTTGATGCCCACATGTACCCACCTCCCCCTCCCCACGCCCAGCCCCTCCCCACTAAACTCCACACACAAGTTGAATTATCTTTATCATAATTGACAGTTATGCTCATGCAGTTAATTTATCCTGCTCAGTCTAACTACAAACATTACAAATTACTGTTTTTTTTTTACCCAGATGGTCTAATAGAGGTTCATTTTGCAACAGCAGAGCAGTGAAGTAGAGTGATTTTGACGGTCAGGTGAATGATATAAAGAGAAGATTATAAAAAAAAAAACACTACTGTTACTGCAGCCTATCAAATAATCTCTCTATTTGTCTAATTTGTCTAATACAGGAATCCATAACAGATTTCCCTTGTTTTGTTGCTTATTGTGATCTTGTCTGAGATTCAGCCGTTTTCTTCCTTTTCTCATGTACAACTGTAGAACACATTTTGAGAGTGGCTGAGAGCACTTTTTCTGGGAAAATAAAAATCACAGTTCACACAAACGTTTTTTCCAGTGCTGGAATACAGTAAATTACATTTAGTTAAAAATAGTAATTGGATTACTAAAACTCTAAAAATAATAATATTGGTCGATTGATCTCAATTATAACTATATGAGCCTGGAACATGTTCCACGCGCTCAGTTCCTTTTTAACCTCAGTTAGTGCCCTCTAGGCTAATGCCTGATTCATATACCTCAGCATACAATGGTGTTAAGCAGTGAAAAGTGCTAATCTACCAAGCTGAGAGCTTGGTCGCTGGGAGCTTGTGTCGGTCGGCAATTTTCACCACACAAAACAGTTGCACAATTTGGATGTTTGGGTGGTTGGCGGCTTGCCAGCCAGCCTGCCTGCCTGTCTGCATGTGTTCTATTTTTTTTTCTCTTTTTATTGCCTCTCTCAAAGCAATCGACTTCGCCACATACAGTATATTCCTTGTTAGCCTGTAGGCTAAGCAAATGCATTCACACTATTGTGCATCTATTTCATTTCATGACCTTTAACATTTTGTGAATTTTTCATCTCACATACACCGTCCCTATTTGGCTACGCCTTTGTCCCCTTTTTCTGCTGCCAGTCGTTTATATCCTCCATTTTTATAAAATTCTGCATTAGCCTGGTCCAGAGCCATTGGCCTAACCTCAGCATTGGTGACTGTGACAACATACATACGTAGCCTACTGTATTAGGTTATTAAGATATGTCGGTCATTGTAATTAGACTTGCATAGCCACACAAATATTCCACAATCTGTATTTGAAAAAACAGTCTAGCAACAGTCGGTCTTACTCCGATTGGCTGGTTTAGGTGATGACGTAATGGTGACGTAAGTAAAAGACCTTATAGCTGAAGTCATGAGTAGGCTATTAGCTTGCTCCACTCACGCACAAGTAGGCCATGGCCTATTAGTGCGCAACATGCAAGTTTGCACTCACCGAGTGCTGATCTAGTTGTATTTATTGTGTCCTGAAGGATAGAGTCATGGCTACAGAAGGAATACGTATTATTTATGGGTGCTGAAGTTATTGAGCACATGCATGAACTTTCTCTGCAAACCAGCAGACCTAAAGCATGGGACTTGTGCAATGTATTTGGATAAAAACTGATATTCTACTGGAAACACCTCATAGCCTGTAATCCAGTAACGTGGGCTTTGCAGCGAGTCAGCAAAACAAAAAGACAACTCAATGCATCTCATACACTATGCTATGAAGAGCAAAATCACACTTGTGTGATTTGAGGGACGTCCAGATTCCTGCAGCATGTTGATGCAGATTCCGGTACTGTACGTAAATTCTGAAAGCCATGCATTGGAGGGGCTGGCTATATTGCCCCTCAAAAACAGTCGAACAGCAACATGATGCAGGTTTAAGTG
Source organism: Benthosema pterotum (assembly GCA_039105355.1). NCBI lineage: Eukaryota > Metazoa > Chordata > Actinopteri > Myctophiformes > Myctophidae > Benthosema > Benthosema pterotum. The sequence goes on from CM076976.1 coordinate 17,552,341, forward strand.
GATATCCATGTCATACTGTAAGTCACTGATGTCACAGAATTACATGACGTCCCAGGCTAAAGATCCATATTTGAGCCACTAACATTCCCGAGTGGATCCCAATATGATTGCATTGGGAAACCAACATTCACACCAGTTGTTAAAACCACTGACATCGCTGCCATTTAAAGTACATCCTATACAGTTCCTACAATAAAGTAATTCAACAGCAACAGTACGTGTGAGGACACTAACTGCTGTGTCACTGCCTCTGTGGCATGTTGATTGATTACATTATATGCACGAAACCTGCAGTTCAGTGGAATGCACGCTGTGCGTGTGTGTGTGTGCGTGTGTGTGTGTGCGTGTGTGCGTGTGCCCCACATAGAGTACATATTATAATACCCGTAAGTAATAACCACACAATATGATCCACTGTGTTCATTTGTGAGTGTACAGAAGATGGAACCAATTAACCAATTGGACATGTAATAACCCCTCAAGTAGGCTAAGCAGGTAAAATAATACAACCACAGAGAGGGCATAATGAAAAAAGAAATTGTGTTTATTGAGTTACACTGTGTGTGTGTGTGAGAGGGAGTCAGGGCCACAGGGCACACACACAGCACAGGTTGTCAGACTTCGGAATTGAATCTGCTGCAAACTGTTAGGCCTTTAAAACTATATGTGGTTGTGTCCTAAGTGCTGAGCCATTGGCGCCCATTGCCTAATATACCTGTATAATGCTCTAATGAGGTTCCTGGCTGACAGACACAATTTAGACACCAGAGGTTTTCTGCTGTGATGCACCACCCCCTTGTGGTGGTTTAAATTAATGCTGTGTGTCTGCATATACAGTATTGTTTGCTCTGATTGGATCTTTGTTGTTTCCTCTTCTACAGTATATACTGTAGGCCTATGTAAAATGTCTATAGAAACCCTGTTGTGATTTTTGACAAAAAATGTGAATTGAACATATATTCACTATTCACAAATTACTTAACACACGGTAATTTAGTCAAAGTATAGATAGGCCTACCAAATATTACTCAGCTAACTAAGTGAGAATTTCTCAGTTAAAGGTAGGGGAAGTGATTTGAAATTCATGGTGTAGTACCAGCCTGGTGCACTAGGAGCCCCCAACAGTAGCTACACTATGTGAACCTGCTGCTCGCTCCTGATTGGAGGAGAATTGGTGGCAACCTGGGGAACTTTTATTAGCTCCTCTGCTAACGTGGGGGAGGGGGAAACTCCATATGTGGTTTCCACACCTTATAATAGAGCATTTTAACAGAAAAAAATTTTTTTTGGGTGATATCTGACAAAAGTGAAATCACTTCCCCTACCTTTAAGTTTAACTGAGGTTGTACTTGCTTTTAAAAAGTAGGCTTCAAAATTCAATATTAATGCCTTACTGCGTTTAAATTGTATTTTCCCCATAAGGAAAACATGGAAAGAAAAACAAAGGTATGTTTATTTAGTTACAATGATAATAATATTGACAGTCAGACAGTCAAACAGACAGATGTTGAAATTATAATAGTCTTCATTTTGTTGAGTCAATATCAATGCATTGTTGTATTGAAATTTATACCCCCCTCCCAGCACACGTTTCAATAATAGCAATAATTTAAGTAGGCAATTACACCGATACTATATTCTTAGATCTACTGGCGATAAGGCTGTTGCTGGTCAACTTTATAGTGGTCATAGAATGTAGATGATAGGGTCAACTCCATTAATCAATGTGTTATGTCAGAAATTTCTGTTTTGTCCTGCATGCCAACATAGGCTACAACAGGAATATGCTTTGTATTCTTCTTATTTTATTCATGTATACGTTACATTGCAATCCCTTCTTTCTTTCTAACAAAAATTACGAAAGAAAACCTGGAAATAAAATAAAACAAAATACCCAAGGCCACATTAGTACAGTACATACATACAGTACTTGAATAAATCTACTTAATGTTAGACAATTTGCTCTGCAGGTCATCATATTCAGATTGTAATTTAGCCAGCCTGACCTCAGCAGACTTCTTTTTCTCTGAAGCATCATCATATCTCTCTTTTAATTCTCTCACTGTTCGCTTTTCTGTGATAGATTTGCATCCCCAGTTGTACTTCTGATTAAAATGTACAGTCCAATGGCATTTTTGGGGGCACTGGGTGCAGTAGCCATTTGAGTTCATCGCAGGGCATTTTTTCTTATCTACATCATTGTCACCAACAGGACATCGATAACAGCATGTCACATAGCACTGCTGACAGTTGGTGTGGAATCCAGCTTTTTCAATTTGATATGCTTTTTGGATAGTGACTTCATACTCAAAGTTCTTATTGGCTTCCATATTTGCCTTGTGAGTTTCAATCATTTGCCTTATCTCTTCTAGCTCCAAACCTAGGAGAGAGAGAGAGAGAGAGAGAGAGAGAGAGAGAGAGAGAGAGAGAGAGAGAGAGAGAGAGAGAGAGAGAATAGGCTTCTTGAATGAATCTACCCAATGATTGGTTGTATGCATTTGTCCTTTTGTTACACCTGAGTTGCCTGAGGTTCTGAGATCTACACTTACCTATGGCAATCTCTGGAAACCATTTCTTTACTAGATCTCTCCTGTCGATCTTATTCAGAACATTTGCCATTATCTGACTTGCATCATCGGGATATACCTGCACGATCAGATCGGCGGTATTTGTCCTCTGAGCATTCTCCAAGCCACTATATGGGAGAGGCTCGCGGCCTTCAAGGTTAGTAGGCTGTTTCAAATACCACTTGAATTTTACAAACACGTCTTCACCCAGTGACTCCAGTGTTTTAAATATACGCTCCTGAAGTGTAAATTTCTCCATGGTTGATTCCTGGTGAAAACACATATTTAGAATAACAATAGTGGAACCCCACTATTGTTATTCTGATGGCAAAATGTGTAAACTTTTTATCTTTATTTTTTCAAGAGAAACCCATCTATTGTTAATGTGATGGCTGTAAACTTTTATCTGAAGACTTTATATTTAATTTAAGCTAATATTTATCTTGTAATCGTTCAACCAATGAGAAATCACTGTTCTAGATGACTGTTCTAGATAACTAAAGCATGTTTCAAAATTCGTAGGTCATTAGGGGGTACTGTATGTGTCGGCTGAGAATGTGTAGCCTATGTTGCTCTACTCCACAGGGTTCAATGAATGAACCTAGAAAACCTAGACAGCGGTGGAGAACGTTAGGACTCATTCAATTCAATTCAATTCAACTGACTCAGAGCAGCAGTCGTACCACAAGTGGTGAGGCCAGTGCAGCATCACATCCCCATTACAACATCAGTGGGGCTAGCATCTTGGTCGCAGATTACAATATCATCGGGGCAACCCCACTTTGCAATTGCAAAATTGCATTCATTCTAGTTTCAGGTTTGTTATCGTAGGCCTAATTCTTTTGTGTGTGAAGAGAATGAATGAACACATGCTTTAGCTGAAGTTAAGGGAGACTATTGAAAGTAGAAAAGAGTTGATAGCATTGTATGTTGTATTATCAGTTGAACAAGTGCTACAATTATATATATTTTTTGCAATTCCAAACTCTAAATGAGTTTAAGGTTTCAAACACACAAGTACTATTCATTTGTGAGTAAAATACAGAAGACCAGAGAGAATATCTGTACTTAAGCTACTCATTCACATGTTAAAGTGTAATTCCACCCATTTTCAACAGTTTATTATGTTTACCATGTTCCACCCAACAGTTTATTATGTTTACCATGTTGATTTCTTTTACATCTCTATTTCTAGGAAGCACTGAATGGGAAGACCTAATTTTTCCACACATCTCTCTAAGGTATATTAATAACAAATTTAAAGTTTTTATGGTATGTTGTAAATTCAGTTGAACTGAAATGCTGTTTCTCACCAGTTGTAGTCACTTGTCAGAGGAGCTGCTCCAAGTAACAGAACATAGTGCAGAACATGGTGACAGCCATATACTGTAGCTAATATTAAAAAATGTGGCTTGAAATAAATGTAGAAAAAAGGGTAATTTAACTCCCTAGTATGGGTAGAAATCACTTGTATTGATTGATTGAAATTACACTGCATGTCCTAGGGAAAAAATATATTTCACCTGAACTCAAATGAGCATGAAGTAAGGTGTTTCCTTCATGAAACAGTAACAAGGGTCTTAATAGTTAGATATCCAGGTCCATAACTGGTACTTTAAATCTAAAAAAAAACCTAACCGGTTCCAATGGATCCACTGTAGTAATTATTTTGTCATAAGCTCATAATACAGTACATTTCAGTGGTTTAATATAAAACCCAAAGACATACTTAACCACTTTCACTTTTACTTTTACATCAAGTATTCAGTTATGCAATAAGTTGTATGCCCTACAACAACATGCTAAAGACATTCTGTAACAAGTGTATTTCACTGAAAATTGTCATGGGAAAACTCACCGTTTATTTCTCTTCAGAAAGAAACTTATGAGTTGAATGAGCAGATAACTGTTGGTTTCCTTTCTTTCTCTCTCTCTCCCCGGAATAATCTCCCAACAAGGAAGTGTAGAACTATAGGGCGGAACAGAGTAGCATAGTGTGTCTGTTTAGTCATTTATTAAACTTTATTATAGGCACGTTATCATTACAGCACATATAAGATAGTAAAACAAAACCAAAATAAAATGAAATAGAGATTACAGTACAATTACCCAGCCCCACGGGTTACTATTTTGGAGAGGCAGTCGTGCCAGTCAGTGTCCTCTGATCTTTAGCTCTGTTATGATCTATATGCCGCACATAGGTTTAAAGGGATTATGACGTTACAAGTTTTTGTATTTTTTTCTTAAAGTGTTTCTGAGGTTAATTAACCTCAGAAACACTTTAAGAAGCAAAACAACAACAACAATAATAAATACTATTATTATAAAATCTACTGTATGTTATTATTATAAGATTAAGTACATTTTACGTGGTCTAGGGTTATCTGGCTCAAACAAATGCTATGATTTTACTGTGGAGTCTAGCTAGCCTGCCCCTCCTATTTTCAGCTTTGAGATTAAACTCAAATATTGAAGTAAAACTGAGGATGCAAAAAGGATGCTAGCCTTGCTCAGCTTTGAGGGTTTTATGTAAAAAGAAAAAGGCATTATTCATCATCTTACCCACAACCCAAACGTAACCCTATAACCTCACAGCAAGTCATGGGTTAGTTGTGTGAGCTGAGCACAAGTAAGGCAATCAGTGCGCACTATTTGGTGTTTGGTTCTCACCGGCCAATCAGGGTACTCGATTGGCCGGTTTAGGTGATGACATAATGATGACATGAGTAAGAGACCTTTGTAGCTAATGTCACACTCCCACTCCACTCATGCACAAGTAGGCCGTGGCCTACTCATGTGCAACCTCATGTGCAACGTGCAGTTTGCACCCTACCGAGTGCTGGTCTAGGTTTTAATCTGCCATGAATGTCGGGAGCCATGGGATAATTTTAACCTGCCACAGGTCGGCTTTAACCCCCAATGCCCAATGCCTGTCGGACTGTAACCAACATGACAACCATGATGCGAGGTGTTGTAGGCTTGTACAGTATCTGCATGCCACTGAGTTACAAATCATAACTCCAAGACCCTCCTGTAATTCTATAGCCGATAAATCCCTATCCGTGAACCTATCCCCTAAGAACAATGTATAAAAGCCAAATCCTAACCTTTAGTTTAGACCATACCTGGGCATCATGCGGCCCGGAGGCCAAATGTGGCCCTTTGGCTGACTCTGACCGGCCCTTGAAAGGGTTTTAAACCAGTGGTCCGGGGACCATCAGTGGTCCTTGAGAGAGTTCCAGTTAAATATGGAAAGTTGCTTAACCACATGTAACTCTTTGCGAGGGTAAAAATGAAACCAAATGGACCCTTGCGGGTCTATTTGGTTTCATTTTTACACTCTCAAGAGTTAAAATATTCATCATGTGAATTAGCCCCAAGTCTACACAACTGTTGTGTCCTAAATTCGGTTTGGTTTCCCAAATTCAGCCTGGAATTGTGGACAAAAGCAAAATAAATCTTTAGTTTTGGGGTCTGTGGGGCTAAAATACTGAATAAATAGAGGTCCCTGGTGTCAAAACGGTTGGTCTTACTCTTACTTTTATCTTGAAATTAAATTAATATTATGCAGACTTTCAGGCTTTAGTCCCTCCACAATATTTGATGTATCTCATTTGGCCCCTTGGGAAAAATAATTGCCCACCACTGCTTTAGACCTAGCCTTTACATGCCTGCTCCTAATTTTAGTGTGACGTCATTGAGTGACCCCTAACCACTATATTAATGGACGCTGCTCCTGACTCTCTTATCATAGTCATATAGTTCAGTGTGCTTGATGTAATAACTCCATTCTTTAACTTCAATTGTAATAGGAGAATAATGTCGGATGTGTCACCAGTTAACGCTGGTTCCCCCGCAAAAACAGAAGCGAGGAGGAGGCGGCGGCGGCAGAAAGCCGTAACGTCGGCGGCTCCCAAGAGAACGGTTAGACGCAGGAGGAGGAGGACCACCGCCAAGAGACGCGCTGCGTCCAGGCCCAGGAGGAGGAGGAGACGCGCAGCTGTAGCCCAAGCCGCCCCCAGGAGACGCCGAAAGTACAGGCGTCGCAAGAAGTCCCCCATGCAGCCCGCGAAGAAGGCCACAAGAAGGACAGGGGCAAAGAGGCAAGTCAGAAGGAGAAGGACGTCGTCAAGGATGTCAAGGAGGGAGATGAGCCGCCAGGGCAGCCGCCAGGGATCACTAACCAGGGATGGGATGGATGGGTCCACAAATGCTGGGGACAATGCTGACAATTTCATGACTGGGCTCACCAGTGGGTTGTCTTCGGTAAACCCCCTCAATTACTTCCAGGAAGGTCAATAAGCAGATCTTTAGTTTTCAACTCTAACCCTAACCCCAAAGTGTATGTTTTAACCTTATAATTGTGTTATGCTTTGCCCCCCCCCCCCCCCCCCCTGCCCGCTGGTCTGTGGACAGCTGGTTCTCCAGGAACCATCGAGCTGGAGGTTTGAAGACTATCAGATACCTGACCCTTGACCTGCCACGCAGCCATGGTAATTCCAGCCCCGATAGCCTTAAAGTTGTTGCTCCTAGTTGGATCTTGGGACCGAGCTGGCGGTCTGCCGTCCGGTGAGACACCGTCAGTCCCAGCCAACGCCAGAGCAAAACCTCCCCTGTTTTTTTTAATGTCATTTGCACAGACTGTTGTTTAAACGAAGTGCAAAGCGGTGATCTAAACTAATCTGTAGATATTTCAAACTGCACTTTGATTGGGTAAGAAATCAATCTAAAGTTTGCAGGAATGGCTCGTTTTGAGCAATATGTCTCATCATGAGTGCAGCATCCGATTGTGTCTCATGTGGATCGTTGCACACTGCTACTATTATTATTTTTTGCTTTACTTTCTCTGTTTCATGTCTGTTGTGGTAATGTGGTAGTTCATACCATGGTGTCTCCTTATAATGTGCAATTACTTGTAACTGCCTGCAACCTTTATCCGCAATGGTAGTTGCAAGGTATTGCATTGGTGTAGACTGCTGTTTGTAGGGACTTTGCATTGGTGTGTACTGGCCTCAAGACTAGTAGACGGCACAGGTACAGTAAGTTTAGTTTATTGGCTTACGACATGCCCACTTAAAAGAGGTTTTTTTTTCCCCAGAATATTTTTATTTTAATTATTAATCTGTGTCGATTGTGAGCTGGGTTTAATCTTTGGAACTACATCAATGGAATGGGCGATGAGGCTCAGCAGATAAAACAGGTTGTTCAATGATCCATAAATCGTGGAGGTTTGAATCCCGGCTTCTCTGTCTACATGTCAGTGTCCCTGGGCAAGACACTGAACCCCAAATTGCTACTGATGCGTTGGACCTTGAAATAAAGAACCTTGAATAAATGCGCTCTATAAATGCCACATTTACATAGTATTTTTGTTCTCTATTTTTTGTTTTGTTTTTAGCATTTTTTCAATTTGTTATCTTTTTAATCCAAAGTACTGTAAGTCTTTGTTCCATTGTGGTTTGACAGCTCACAGGTAGAGAGCAGTGGTTCTCACTGGGGTCTGAGGACCCTCATGGATCCTTGAAGTGAATATACGGGTCCCATGTGACAAAAAATAGTTATTTTTTACATCTAAATCAGTCTGTAGTAGCCTGACTTAGATGTAAGAATAACAAATTTTTGCAAGTTGGAAATGCATGCCCTGGGTGGGGTGTGCATTTCCAACTTGCCAGTGTCCAACGAGCCCTGCTGTAGATAATTATAATATTATATATATATATATATATATATATATATATATATATATATATATATATATATATATATATATATATATATATATATATATAAACTCGCCACAAAAAGTTCGGAAATCCAACTTTGGTCCATTATAGCTCCCCTTTGATAAAACCGATTGGTATCGTATTATATACCATTTTTATCATTGATTTGTCCCCTTTACAATGAGGTACAGCATGTAATGATCCGGCATTCGTGGAATGAGCAACACTACTAAATATGTGGCTTGCGCTCCATTTTTTTTTGCCAAAATGGCAAATGTATGGTATTGATTGCTTTACGTTGCCTAGCAAATTGGATGATTACTCTCTTCCACAGTACAAAGTAAAAACACAACACATATTGGACATTTTTAGACTTTATTAATTTCACACTCAGTGACAGGGAACTCAGTAGCGTGTGGTATTACCAAACACAGACACAACAGCTTGGCACCTCCTCCTCATGCTGCTCACCAATGCAGCCACATTTTGCTGTGGGATTGCATTCCATTCCTCAACCAGCATCTGTTTCAAGTCAGCCAACGTGGTTCTGTGGGTCACTCTACCATACACAGCCCGACCAAGCTGATCCCACAAGTGTTCAATTGGGTTGAGGTCTGGACTCATGGCAGGCCATTCCATCCTCTCGGCCATTCCATCCTCTCCACTCCCAAATTCTGGAGGTACTCTGTGATGATCCTGGCTCTGTGGGGGCGAGCATTGTCATCTTGGAGGATAGCATTAGGTCCCAGGTTCCTAAGATATGGGATCGCCACTGGATCCAGAATCTCATCCCTGTACCTTAATGCATTGAGATTACCTTCGATAATGACAAGATTAGTCTTGCCTCTCAGAGAGATGCCCCCCAAACCATCACACTGCCCCCATTAAATGATGTCACCCGATCAGTACAACAATCAGCAAATCTTTCTCCTGCACGTCTCCACACTCTAATCCTGCCATCCAGCGTCCTTAGACAAAACCTGGATTCGTCACCTGGATTCGTGCCGACACCAGTGCAAGCGGGCCTGGCGGTGAATGGCAGTCATCGCTGTCTTTCTGGAAGCCTTGTGAGAATGAAGCCTGGCGAGGTGCAGTCTGTTTCTCACAGTTTGCTCAGAGATGCGCCTGTGGTACCTTTGAGAAAATTTTGCCTGTAAAGCTCTGGCAGGAAGCCTACGGTTCCTCAGTGAAGCCAGGGTGAGGAACCGGTCTTCTTGGAGTGTTGTCTTTCTGGGACGGCCACTCCGTGGTCTGTCCTTGACATCACCAGTCTCACGGAACTTTGTTTTAAGTTTGGAAATGGTAGAAGGGCTGACACCAAATGCTGCTGCTACTCTGTATCCTGGAACACCAGCTTCCAATTGCCCTATCGCACGGGCCTTGTCTTGAAGGGACAGACGTGGCATCTTTTCACCAGTGTTACTGCTGCTTGGGTCACACACAAAAGCAATTTGCAGGACTTATGTACAGGTGCCAGCAGGCACACACCTGTGATTGGCACGCACCTGCCATCATTTGAAGTCAAACGAGAGTGAATTCCAACAGAAAAAAATTGCAGTGGATTTTGGCAAAAAAAATTGGAGCGCAAGACACATGTTTAGCATTGTTTCTCATTCCACGAATGCCGGATCATTACATAATGTACCTCATTGTAAAGGGGACAAATCAATGATAAAAATGGTATATAATATGATACCAATCGGTTTTATCAAAGGGGAGCTATAATGGACCAAAGTTGGATTTCCGAACTTTTTGTGGCGAGTTTATATATATATATATAGTTTATAATGCTTATGGTGGCTTCGATATAGTATTTATTACTTCAAACACGACATAGGCGCTTGAAGTATCTATAGGTGGCCACTGGTGCAGACTGGGAGAGATTCAATAAAGGTGGTCTTCAGGGAAGGCAATTTTTGTATGACAGCAAGCTGAGTGATGAACAATGTTGTCAAGTAAAGTCATATTTACTTTCAGTAATAGCAATCATTACTTTTTCACCCAAAAAGCTTGTAACTATTATTTCACATTTTGAGTAATATTATATCTATAGTAATAGTGCCATCGCTATGGTACTGGGACTATATAGTGTAAATCCCCTAGAAGGCTGCTTGGGATGAGTAATTATTTTTGCACACCCTAATTAGTAACTTAGCAAAGCATTCTACACTATGGACCACCCTACCACTATGCTGTTACACATTTTGTTAATTAAATAAATAACATCACATTGTTAATGCATTGCATATCGTGGCTTATAGGGCCAAGTGAGGGAATGGTCGAGAAAGACCAACAGGAGGCGAAACTGAGGCCAGATAATTTTATTTTTGTGATTTGATTTAGAAAATTACTCACATTAATGTTAATGTGCTCTTCATAATATGCATATAATAGGATTTTATTACATTGCATTGTAGTGAGTTGTGACACAAGTGGATGGGGGATTAGCCCAGTAATCCCCAAAGTCGCAAGGGAACTATGGGTCATTTTCTTCATTAATCCAATTAATTATTTTGTTATTTTAAATACTGGTCATTTTATATCAAAAGCAACCAACCAACACTAACAACAAACCTCTGGTGTGCTCCTTATATGCAATTAAATTTTGTGATTCAATTCAAATTGCTGATCCTGCTAAAACAACATGGATTCCCATTTCTTATTCTGCCAAATTCTAGTTATGGCTTAATCATGCAGTCAGTTTTCACAAAACCTGGCAATATGGTAAAGGGATATGCAATACGGTGAGGATACGATACAGCCATTGGCGAAAGAAAGGGTAGCCCTATACCACTCAATAGAAAATACAAACTTTGAACATAGCTCATCATGAATCATTTGACTGTAAACAATAAAAAAAACATGCAATCTGATCAACAATCCCCAAAGCAGTGCATAAGCATCACATACAATAATCATAGCAGCATTCACAACAGAACTACATACCACATCATCATAGTACAATTCAGAGTCCATACTACATACCACAAATCACATTATAAACACAAAATCACCCAGAACTAAAATGCCAGAGAGGAGGCAGAGGATTTGGAGCGAATATGAACACTGACATCAACAACCACTGTATCCACAATATGTGAAGCGAACACAGAGTAATGGCTGATTAAAGGAACCACTGATTGTATCGTGGTCAGAATTCTGTTGGAATTCTTTTTTTTTTGCCGGTTTCACAGCCAACAATATTTCCAATATTGTTGTCCACCATTCAATTTCAGGGAAAAATAAACCATTTCTTATTCTGTGGCATATTGCTTCACTTTCAATGGGGAAAACCTACCCCATAATATATATATATATATATATATATATATATATATATATATATATATATATATATATATATATATATATATATATATATATATATATATATATATATATATATATATATATATATATATATATATATATATAAATAAATGTACTTCTGTTAACTTCGTATAACCCTAGAATGTATGTAATCCTAAATACACAGCCATAGATTGGTCCCCTGCGCATGGTTAGCAGACTGGATGTACTGTCACCCAATAATTAATTCCTAAGACTTGGAGTTGTTTTGAAGACTAGTTTACCACATGGGAAAAAAATATATGTATTGCCCCCCCCCCCCCCCCCCCCCCTACATATATGAAATTGCCCCTCTACATATATGAACCTATGTTTTAATATATGCCACATATATGAAATTGCTCCCCTACATACAGTACAGTATATGAACCTTTACCAGTATATGTGGTTATACAGTATATGACACATATCATATGTCCTATATATCTACATATATGCACATATACAGTATGTACCTGATTATTGCATACATGCAACATATATGATGCATATAAGGTGCATATATGCATACATGTACATATATTTTCTTTCTAGGTATGCTTAAATATCTCCACTTTTTCATGCGATTCACACAGACAACATTTGCTCCAGCACAGAATGAGTGCAACCTTTCCATCAGAAGCACAAATGTATGGGGCACACAATTAAACAATTCCAACTGGTTAAGTACCAGCCCTACAAGTTTAGAGCAGATTAGATCAGTCTGCTAACTGCTCAGATATGACCTACAGTATCTATGGCTGTGTATTTGGAATAGATGAAATGTACACACAATCAGACATTGTATAAATGGGAAATGCATTATAGGTTGGGTTTAGGGATTAAATCTTTGATTTGATCTGGACTGGTTCAGCAGACAACAGTCTACCATTATGAATAAACACAGTTTCACCACAGCTTTAGAAAATAATATAATATATACTACAATAGTAATATATTATTACTATTGTGGCATTGACAACACTACACTATACTGTTTTGTTTCTGTGAATATTTATTTTTGTGTAAGGTTGAATGTCATTTAACTTTTTATCTACCTACCTAGTAACTACCCACCTCCAAAATTGTAAATAGTTGAATGCGTACTACAACTGTATTATTATTATTTCGTAGTGGAGGGATTGAACCCAGAGCTCACACTTGCCAGACCAACATGCAACCCGCTGTGTTATAGGGCTGAGTCCAATAAGCAGGGATGTTGTGAGCTGGGTCTTTCCTGGATGCGGCACATGCATGCAACAACTAATTCTAACTAGATAAGCACTCGGTAGAGTGAAAACTCGCACGTTGCGCACAAGTAAGCCAAGGCCTACTCGTGCGTGAGCAGAGCGAGCTAATACTAGCTATATAGAAAGGTCTCTTACTCACGCCATCATTACGTCATCACCTAAACCAGCCAATCAGAGTACCCAGAGGGACCACCGACTGCCGAACACCACACAGCAAGTGCTTAACTTGTGCCCACTCTGCTCACGTGATTATAACTTAACCATGTACAGGGTGAATGTCTAATCCTAAAACTAACCTCTATATTATGCTTAACCAACTCTAACGACAACTTTGAAAGCCTTTCTCAAAGATAAAATGCGTGACGTCATAGCGTGGCCTCCAGGTACTATATTAATGTGCACTGCACTGAGTCTGCTCAGTATCAGGCTTTCGGAGTGTTTAGTCTTTTAATCCCATCGCTGCCACATTCAATTTCCAAGGATAATGGATTTGGTGCCACTTTACGCTGCTGCTTTCTCGACAAAAGTCGAAGCGAGGCGCAGGCGGAGGAGATCTGCGGCGGCAGGTCCCAAGAGGCGCAGGCGGAGGAGACGCTCTGCGTCGGCCGCGCCCAGGAGGAGGAGGAGACGTGCAGGACGCCGCAGGAGAGCCGGGCCAGTGAGGAGGAGGCGGAGGAGGAGGAGGCGTGCCGCAGTTGACGAGGAGTAAGGACTTTGGAGGCTACAACTATGGATTTTTTATTTCTTTGATAATCCCAATGATTACTTTATTTGATACATTCATTTAAATTGTTTTATTTATTATTTTCTTTTATATTTGTTTTATTATATCAGCGAATCAATTATTATTTTATACCTTGCACAGCGGCAGCATGCAATCATAGTGAAAATGGACGATCTGCAAGCTCACGACTTGTGAACTTGTTGTGAGCTTACATAGATCAGCTGTTTTCACTATTTTTTGTTTCCACCTTTTTTTTTTACACTTTTCACTTGAAATTGCGACGTGTTGTAGATTGGATATTTTCACACATTTTGAATGTTTTTTTTAAACCTTTTTTGGGGGTGCTCAAAAAAGGTTTGAATGCCCCTCAAACTCTTTTTGAGGGATTAACAGCCCTCCTTTGCTCAGTCTGTGTTTACCCCAATTTGAGTGAGTGATCCATGTATCTGGATACTGAGGACAGAAAAGTGAGGACAAACTGTTGTTTTCTCAATATCATGAATATCATTAGGTATGTAGTATGCCTGACTTCACATCATTTTCTTTTACTTTTCACCTAGTAATATATATATATATATATATATATATATATATATATATATATATATATATATATATATATATATATATATATATATATATATATCATTTTAAGATATTAAAACCATGTGCCTGTGACCATATATTATGGTGTATTTCTTTTTGGCAGCCCCAACCGTGTTGTAACCACTTGATTACTACCTTTTGGTCACAGGGGAAAATAGAACCGAGCCAACTTGCTCCAAAGGTAATTACTAGGCCTGGAACTGGGCCTGGGGACATTAATTCATTACAGAAACAATAACGCGATTAAAAATTAACTCATTTTAATCGCACAGATTTTGCACTGGACGAATTTCAGGCGTACCCATCATAACAGTGCATGCAATAGGAGAAGAAGCCAAACATGGTAACCAATGAGGGCTGCCATCGATTTGAAATCCCACTGTTTCGTCCTCCCATTGGTTTCCCTATCGGTAGCTCTCACCCTCAGCATAACATGTCAGTGTGGACAGTGTTGATTTGGAAAAACATATTCACACACTAGATTGTGTAATTACTTTACTTTAGCTTTGCATTTAAACGGGTATACCCGTTTAAATGCAAAGCTAAAGTAAAGTAATTACACAATCTAATGCAAATAGTATATGATCCTTGGCTAATAAGCCTTATATGTGTGTATGCCTCCATCCAGCTACTTACAGGTGTATGGTGTTTATCTGTCCTCTCTAGCACACCATAGTGAAATGCCCTTCACACATACAAGTAAATAATACCCACTTAAAATGCAAGCCATGGAAATCCCAGTTCCATGTTTGTCATTTCTAAACTCGCCACAAAAAGTTCGGAAATCCAACTTTGGTCCATTATAGCTCCCCTTTGATAAAACCGATTGGTATCGTATTATATACCATTTTTATCATTGATTTGTCCCCTTTACAATGAGGTACAGCATGTAATGATCCGGCATTCGTGGAATGAGCAACACTGCTAAACATGTGGCTTGCGCTCCATTTTTTTTTGCCAAAATGGCAAATGTATGGTATTGGTTGCTTTGCGTTGCCTAGCAGATTGGATGATTACTCTCTTCCACAGTACAAAGTAAAAACACAACACATATTGGACATTTTTAGACTTTATTAATTTCACACTCAGTGACAGGGAACTCAGTAGCGTGTGGTATTACCAAACACAGACAGATTGTTGTACTGATCGGGTGACATCATTTAATGGGGGCAGTGTGATGGTTTGGGGGGCATCTCTCTGAGAGGCAAGACTAATCTTGTCATTATCAAAGGTAATCTCAATGCATTAAGGTACAGGGATGAGATTCTGGATCCAGTGGCGATCCCATATCTTAGGAACCTGGGACCTAATGCCATCCTCCAAGATGACAATGCTCGCCCCCACAGAGCCAGGATCATCAAAGAGTACCTCCAGAATTTGGGAGTGGAGAGGATGGAATGGCCTGCCATGAGTCCAGACCTCGACCCAATTGAACACTTGTGGGATCAGGGATGTGTATGCTAGAGTGACCCACAGAACCACGTTGGCTGACTTGAAACAGATGCTGGTTGAGGAATGGAATGCAATCCCACAGCAAAATGTGGCTGCATTGGTGAGCAGCATGAGGAGGAGGTGCCAAGCTGTTGTGTCTGTGTTTGGTAATACCACACGCTACTGAGTTCCCTGTCACTGAGTGTGAAATTAATAAAGTCTAAAAATGTCCAATATGTGTTGTGTTTTTACTTTGTACTGTGGAAGAGAGTAATCATCCAATCTGCTAGGCAACGCAAAGCAATCAATACCATACATTTGCCATTTTGGCAAAAAAAATTGGAGCGCAAGCCACATGTTTAGCAGTGTTTCTCATTCCACGAATGCCGGATCATTACATGCTGTACCTCATTGTAAAGGGGACAAATCAATGATAAAAATGGTATATAATACGATACCAATCGGTTTTATCAAAGGGGAGCTATAATGGACCAAAGTTGGATTTCCGAACTTTTTGTGGCGAGTATATAATGATTTTAAAAGGTTACAGGTTGCTCAGAATTAAGCATCTCTTCTGGCACTAGGCTGTTCATACAGGACGCCATGTGGACCCTGATTTAGTCGTCAAATGTGTCATGACATGGTTCTAAAGAATGGTAAAAAAAAAAAAAAAAAAAAAAAAAAAAAAAAACAGTGAGTCTTCTAGTGCTACTGTGAAACATTATCATCACCGGTCAGCCATATAGCTTGACTCTCCACCAGTTAAAAATGACTTCTGTATGTGGTTACAACACTAGAGCAGCAGCTTATGGAAACAAACACAAACAGCACCAAAATCAAAATGTCTTGCCAATTTCACTTCACGTGATTTTTTTTGTTCATTCTTATTTTTAAGGGATCAAGCAGTCCACGAAGTGGACTTGATCCCTTCTTGTTTTTGTCTCTTTTTTCCTCCTTCCGCCAAAAATAGCTGTTCTGGCTGAACCGTGCAGTCGGTTTTCGCGAAAATTGGTAATCTGGTAGAGGGTGATGCCAAACGGTGATGATGCGAAGCCTGTGACCACTGGTCAAATGGTGGCGCTATAGCACTCAACTGAAATTGCAAACTTTAAACACTCATAACTCATGAACTGCTCGACTCTCAGAAATGTAACTTATATTCACTTATGCGTCTGCTTATGCCGAACAACTTTTGTATTCTGACTTTTGACCTCTGACCTTTAGATGAACCGCCATCTTGAATTATATGTAAAACAGTTAAAATGTCTCTTCTCCTACAATCTTTGATCAAAATGCATAACAATGACCTACACATGAACTTTGAAGCCATACAAACATGAAATGGGTGTGAATTTTGTTTTCAGTGAAAAAAATGATGTTTTTACGAGCCAATGAAAATTGCTTGTTTGTGAAAATTCTTCTATTATCCCTAATCTACACATGCAAAGTAATCTGTTTATGAGATTTTACAGTTTGGTAGAGGGGTATGCCAAATAGCAGCAAAACCAGTCTTACTCCAATTGCTCAAATGGGGGCGCTATAACAATTCTTTGAAACTGAAACATTTGAAAAACCATAACTCGGGCCTCGTTTGGCCAAAAATCATGGGACTTGTTTCTACATGTTCCTTGATTCATGTGGAACACATCTGTAACATTGACCGGTAAGCTCCACCCCCAGAGTGTCTGCCATTTTAAGCAGTTTGAAAAATGCTCATGCCTGATTTTCTGGCTGGATTTTTGATTTGCAACAAATGTGGTTTGTTGTACAAACCGGTTTGCATTTTTTTTTGTACACACCATCACTGTGTTTGTGTGTGGACGTAAAGTACTTCTGTGGCCTGCCGCACCGAGGACAGCCATCGTCAGTGTGTTAATCTCGCGTTAATTTTTTTGACGCCATTAACGCACGGCTGTGTTAACACGAGATTAATGCATTAATGTGTTAACGCATTAACGTGTTAACGCCAACACCTTTAATATATATAAATATATGTGGGGTTTTTTTCAGGCTAGCTAGATTGCATTGCATTGTGGGTCCTTTAGGTCCTCTCACAGGTGGGTTTACCAAAGATAGTATATAGCATGAGAATACACATTTTGAACCCTGCTCTGCTCCAACAATTGCATGACATATATAAGTTCAGTGTTCCATCTTTCTATGGCTTATTTGTGCATATTGTTTAAAACTCAATGTAATGGTAATGGCACCAACTCAGTGGTCTTGTGGTTAGAGTGTCCACCCTGAGACTGGGAGGCCCGGGTTCAATTCCCAGCTGGGTCATACCCCAACATTCTAGTCTACCAGTAAGAGTTAAATATATATAATATATATATTTGCATGACACCTGCTACATGAGAACTTTGGCCCTATCCGGACAAAACTTCAGAAGCAAATTTGTTTTCATCAAAAAATGACGTTTTTATAAGCCAATGAAAGTTGCTCGTTTGTGAAGAGTCTTCTTCTGCTTGTTTCTCTCTGGCAACACTGGAGCAATTACATTGTGCCAGATTGTGTGAGAGGAATAAGCATGTGGAACTTATTTCCATTTGTCACTTTGACCACTAAGCTCCACCCTCGGACTGCTGAATTGTGCATATTGTTCATATTGCTTACTGCTTGGTGGCGTGTTGTTGGGTTGTTTCATTGATGACAACAACTAAGCAAATCATTGTGCCTGGATAGCTCAGTCGGTAGGGTGCCTGACTTCGGAACACAAGATTGAGGGTTCAAGTCCCACTGCTGACAATACAAAGTCTGAGTCTCCAAAAACCCTGCTGTGTTTCCACAATCACATGATGTATTTCTTCCATGTTTCTATGGCTTATTTGTGCATATTTAAGGAGCGGTAGTGGCTCAGAGGTAGAGTAACCGGATGGTAACCACAAGGTTGCCGGTTCGATCCCGGGCTCCTGCAGAGTTAGTGTCGATGTGTCCCTGTCCCACTGCCATCAGTGTATGAATGTTTGTGTGAATGGGTGAATGTGATGCACAATCTATGTAAAGCGCCTTGGATAAAGGCGCTATATAAATGCACCATTTACCATTTACCAAGCAGTCCACTGAATGTGTGTGTTGTTTCCAGTACGTCTTGTGTCTGTTGGGTAGCCTCATTGGTAGAGCGCATGACTTGGAAATGAGAGTTCCTGGGTTCAAATCCCGGCACGGACACCTAGTAATATGAGTCAATCATGCACAATCTCATGTGGTCTTCTACATCTAAGTTCATGGTTCTATGTGTAACCCAGGGTAAAACTCAATGTAATGGTGGTTGTCACCATTCGGCCATGTTGTGTTTTGTCACTATTCGGCCATGTTGTCACTAATGACAGTTCACAGCTCAGTTCACCACTCACTCACAGCTCACCAATCATTTACTCATTCACCAACTCAGTGGCCTTGTGGTTAGAGTGTCCGCCCTGAGACTGGGAGGCCGGGGTTTGATTCCCGGCCGGGTCATACCAAAGGCTCTAAAAACGGGATCCAATGCCTCCCTGCTTGGCACTCAGCATCAAGGGTTGGATTGGGGGTAAGACCCTGTGTCATACTAGCGTCATGTCCAGAGGGTGTACTTGTACATCAAGCTGCCTCATGCTACAGAAACAGGAGATAGGCACCTGCCCTATGGGCCTCATGGCTGGGCAAGGCTGTTTGACTGTCACTATTCGGCCATGTTGTCACTAATGACAGTTCATAGCTCAGTTCACCACTCACTCACAGCTCACCAATCATTCACTCAGTCACACCAGATTACAATGTGAGTCAGTCTCACACATAATTACCTGATGTATTTCTGAAGTTCAGGCTCCCATGTTTCTATGGCTTATTTGTGCGTATTGTTCTTACTCCTTATTGCTGCTTGCTTGATCCCGTTTTATTGCTGCTTGCAGCTATATTTTATTTTATTTCTGTTTTGAATGGCACCTATAGCACCACCTATGCAAAGCTTTGTAACAAACACAAACACCATCTTCACATCACATATTATTTTTGTTCATTATTTTTATTTCTATTTTGAAGGGCACCTAGACAGTCCTTAAGCCATTTTTATTTTTGAATTAGAATCAACAAAGTGATTAACCAAACATTATTTCAATACTTTATTACACAGCGGTGGCGTGCGAAAGTAGTGAAACTAGAAAGCTCACAACTTGTGAGCTTAGATCAGCTATTTTCTTTCTTTTACACTTTTGTTTTAACTTTTCCCACTTTTTCCCTTATTATGGTGTGATGTGAGGTTGTAGATTTTATTCCTTTTCTTTCTTTGGACTGTTTCACTCCAAAGTCAATAACATTTTTTAAATCAATTAATTGGTTTAATTAACTGTTTCTACCCTAGTCCATACAGCACCCTACGATGCCAAGAAGTACTGGCATGTGGGAAGTGGATCCTATTCGCTATTTCGGCATGCCCAAATATGAAACGTGACAGATGCACCCATGCACACTTCTGACACTTCTGACTGGCTTACATAGTGATCTTGCTCACTACGTTCACAACTGTTGAAGTGAGGACAGCATAGATACATAGAATAGTAAGGGGACAGAAGGACTGATAAATTGGCAGAGAGATGAACAAATGAAACATGGAAACATGGACATAGGAACAGGTTGGTGAATAGTTGAGTTAATTGGTGTAAATAAACTAGATGCCGTGGTAATTATCAAAGCCCTGTGAAGTGGCACCAGCCTGTAACAAATAATCTCTTCACAACAGCACAACACTAGACAATTGTTCTGCTGTCTCACTTGGCACCACACAGCAGAAACGAAATCCCAAAAGATAATTACTGTTTTCAGCAGTGCCATACCAACCAACTCACACTCAATCACTTTTCAGGAAGGGTGGAAAAGGTACAAGCAAAAGGCCTGTATTTAAGATTGGATTTAAACACGCAAAACAGTTGGCATCAAAATATACAGGTGTGGTTTCCATCACCACACGTTTGTCACACATTATCTAGTTTAGTCTTTCATATCATATAGGAGCTTTAATGTACGTAAATCTCAGGAACAGTTTGTTTGATTTTGGCCTCAATGATGTCATCAATGCACCCTGATTTGTATAATTCCTCCTCTCCTTCAGTTTTCAGTTCCAAATTTGCATTTCCACTTTGTTTTCAACGTCCACCATTGGTTTTCCAAGTTGACATGGGATTTAAACAATCCTGGTTTTAACTAGCAACAATATTAAAATGACTCTACTATAAAATATTTGCCATATCAGAACCACAAACTCAGGACATTGTGGTACTGCAGCTAAACCGCCCATAACGAAAAGGACTGGTTATATCAGTGGTGATTGAGGCTCAAACCATTAGAAATAAGCTTAAAGGGGTATGCCACTTTCAAAAAAGCTACATTTTCCAAAACAGCTACATTTTCCAAAACAATATTTTTAAAATAAATGAAATTCCATGGCCTTCTCACGTATTAGGATGACAATATCAGTCATCAGAAAAGAAATATGGTTAAAATGGAGTTTTAAGTTATAATGGGTTTGTAGGAAGGAGGTGGGTATGCTAAAATGAACATCAAATATCTAAATACTGAATGGAGAAGGCTAACTTATAATCTGTCTGGGGTGTTCACTTGAGACATAGAATGACCAAAAGTTGTTTTTTTTTTTTAAGTGGAATACCCCTTTAAGGGAGATACAGGTCCCTTTTTGGCCAAGTGTTTCCACTGAACCATTAGATTTGACCAGTCAGACACAGGGTAAATTTTACATTCATCCATTTGTCATTCATTCACCCCTGTAGTTCTCTCTGTTGGCACCAGGAGGTGTGTGCGGTGCGCCATATTGATGGTGACTTGCCAAGGTGGGCCAGGCGGAACAGGGCTATGGACATACTCTAGAATCCCATCAGCCTTACATACAAGCTGCCTGTCACTGGGGAAGCTCCATGCACCAACCATATTGGGACTGTGAACTGTGGAACTGGTACCCAAGTTGTGTTAGCAGGGGACAACATGGCAACGGAACAACTACTTGGGGAAGCGATGTAAAGGACACTGTCTGCGGATTCTTAATAAGAGTTGGGCATGGAGTCTAACAACGTTCGCAGTTCTCTATTTTTTGCTGAATATGTTCCCCAAGAATATGGATGATGGGCTTCAATTGGTGAAATGTCAAGTATGAAGCAGAAGCTATTTTCAATCTGTTCTGATGGAAACTGATTTTCTGTTTTTCTCATGACATAATGTAAGGTGTTACAAACTAAAGTAATGACAAATGCAAGGAAGTAACAAGTACAAGACATAGGGTACATTGAATGGCCACATAAACACTGCAGCTATTGGGAAACACCAGGTTCATCAGGGTACATTTGTGAGCTGTTCGGTATTTTGGACTGTCTTTTACTATTTGATCTTTTACCACTTAATCACCAACGTCCATATGAACAAAATTGCTGTGTGTTGGGGAGAGAAGCTCAGGCGTGGGGAGGGTGATATTATTTGTTACTGCATGTACTGTACAGTCAGCAGGGAGTGTTGGGTGGGAGGGATGGGATGTAGGCTCTAGAGTTCCTCCCAGTGGGGTATCCTCACACAAATATGTGTAAGGATCCTCACATAAATATATGTAATTCAATTGCAGTCATAATGACTAATTCTGGGAGATCATTTATAAGGGGTCCAAAAGCATAAATAAATGCATAATATATAATCTGACCACCTCTTCCACCACTGCTTATTTCAAACGGTTATATCTGATCCCTCTCCAAACATGAAACATCCAAAACAAACAACCACCCCACCCTGACCTGACCCTACTGTTGTCTTTAAGGGTGGAGTGGGCAGAGCTTGAAGAATCATGATAGGCTACTGCTAGTCCGTGTGTGCGCGCGCGCACGCGCATGTGTGTGCATGTGGCATGCGCATACACACATGGTTTATATACACACGAAAGGTTCCTTTACTCCTTTACAAGTTTACATAATGTTAATAGGGACTTTAAGTTCCCCAGTTTTCACTACGGCAACCCGTACAGGAACTACGTCGGCTATGACGCAATCGCCGTAGCAGCCAAAATCATTAAGCACAGTACCCGTCAGCGACGGGTCCCCACCTCGTTTTGGTTCCCATGGTGACACCGATGAGGCGTCTATTCAGCCTACAGCACGTGTCAAACATAAACAGTAAACACAGACAACCATTGCTCGTTAGCTAACATGCTGTCACTTGGGCTTGGGCATGGGCAGTATTGAAAAGAGCTGCTGAAGCTATTTGTGTTATCCTAAAACAGTATATGTTTAATAACAGCATGTCAAATGGTATCAATGTTGTTATTGCTTGCCAAACAACACACACTGCATATACACACTAAAGCTGTATAAAGCTCGGGATTCGAACCACTCGGTCGCTAAGGTCGCCACGCGAACGAATATTAATGATCCCGAACCATTTATTTATTTATTTATTTATTTAACTTTCCCCCATCTAGTAGTTCTGCGACATTGAGGGGTCAGAAACTCGCTGTGAAACGCGCTGTTACTGCAGTTGGAAATGCATTGTTTTCACTGAAGGTGTCCCATTCTCAATAGAAGTTTATGTAGGCGATCCGCCATTAGACTAGCTCTAGGAAGTGAACGGAGTTTACGCAACCCCGTCTGTGCGCACTGGCTGGTTAGTTTTATGGTTACCCGTCCACCTGACCAGCAGCAGCAGGTACTTAAGACTACATATACAATAGAGAGACGTAGTCTAATCTTGGCAAACAAATAATTAAACGAGCCGATGGACGGCATGTTTTGGCAATCAAAACAGCGTGTTAGCCGTGGCTGTGTCGGATCGGTCTCATCAGAAAGGAAAGAAAGGAGAGTGGTGTCATGACCGGTGTATTCACACTGATGTCATTGTCAATCACATCTCAGGGCAGTAGAAAACTTATCTACCGATGACAACATCCACGATTTTAATAGTTAGTAGGGGCGCGGAGGGGGGGGGACTCAATGCAAAACTGATGTAGACAGAAAAAAAAAACCTACACTTGCTAGTATTGCATTAGACAGATCATTGGTCTGAGAACATTGTGAGATCTTACTTTTGGGCAGTTTGTGGACCATTTTAGTGAATTTGTTTAGGCTACTAGGCTAGTGTGATTGGCAGAGCAGAGTTCATACATTCACACAACGCATCCAGAGTATACAGAGCAGCTCCTACTCGTGCGGTACTGGCGTTGTAGACACAACGTGAGAGCGCACCTTCTGCCGTTGTAGAAACGGCTGCGACGGCAGGCAGGTTTATACATCGAGCACTGATCCATTTCCGGTTACCGTAGCACAATGACGTAGCGGTCCGTGCTTAAACTACTTAATGTGTGTAGGCAGCAGCTACCTGACCACAGTCACATGGTTGGTAATGAAGCTCTATCACGTGCCCCTCTCTCTCATCATTCATCAGCATCTTCCTCTAGATCCCATAGCCAGGGGGCTCGCTGGCTTGCTGCAGGAGGGAAAAAAAAGAATAGGGTGACAGTGTGACTAAAAAAAAGCTAATCCAATAACATTTGAAGTGATTAAAGTTTATTTGTAGAGCCCATTTTTCAACAGGGTAATGTCAAAGTGTTTTACACAGCACATTAACAATGTTGTTTACACAAGCCTAGGATGGGTGTTTGAAACTAGGTGTTTCTCTGCATTCTGTATTTACCTACCATTTATGGCTGTGTTGGATGACTAGGTAGGGTGCCAGCAGGCATTGATTGGTGCCAGGGTGGGTTCATTCATTGACACCTACTCTAAAGCTGCCCTTCTTGCACTGACTGACTACACAACTTTTTCTGTCTCAAATCTGATAGCACCACACACAAGATAATTGGGCACAAGATAATTAATCCAGCACACAACTCTCTCTCTCTCTCTCTCTCTCTCTCTCTCTCTCTCTCTCTCTCTCTCTCTCTCTCTCTCTCTCTCTCTCTCTCTCTCATTAATTCATCCATTCACCCACCCTATTTTAATTACAAAGGCTTTTCTCTTGTGGTGCCCCCAGTGCCATCTAAAGAAATACAACAGGGATTATAGTGGTCCATCCATGATCTTCACAGTGTGTGAGACCCAGTCAGCCAATCACAGCGTCATCGTCCACCCGGACAATGGGATGCGACTCGAGCCCTTCCCTTCTTCAAGGAAGCTTAGCTGTAGCAGTCGGTAGCAGTAGTTAGCCTGCATTGGCAGACAGGGAGTCAAACTGGCGACACGAACGGCGCTATAACGCTCTTCTGCGGGGACAGAAGAGGAACACGACAACACGTGAGTGTCCACAGGACGTTGTTTTCCCGTTATCTCACCCGCTTTCATGTTAATGCTCACCGCTGGTTAATGATCAGCGTACAGTTCCGGCGATACCACGCCACCGTCTGCCCAGCAGTGGAAACGGTTACACCGCATGCCAAGACTCATTGAATTCCGTGACGCCAGGGGCACCGGTTTCCTGTCTCCCAACTATGAGTGTATCTTTATTTGTATTTGACTTCTAAATCTCGGTAACGCTCAACCACGTTTATTTTTTAGTCTTTAAATGCCATTTGTCTGGCTGGCTGCTTAAGGTGAAGGATTCGAATCGAATCTATTTTAATGTCTATTGATTGGCCAGAAGTGACGGAATTCGACAGGTCACCAATGCTCTCGTTACACCGGGTGTGTTTGAAGCTTCCCTCTCTTGTGCACACGGCACATTAACTCCTAGTGCAGAGTGCACCGAAGCAGCGTGCTGCTGTCGCTTCACACGCGCTGTTTATAAACACAAACTTGTCATGTGTGTTGTTCTTCTTGATGTGGATGTTTTTAATGGTGTTACTTAACGGCGTTCGTGATAATGGTTAATAGAGCTACAGGAAGGCCCGTGCACATGGCCACAGACCTCGGTATAGGCCCCGAACCCTGCGGTCTGTTCTGTTATATCCTCGCTTCACTGGGCTTTCCACTTCTGTTATGAATATCAGTGCCATCTAGACGAATATGACATAGGAGAATATTGCGCTGCTACTACAGTGTTTTTAAAGTAATCTGTACTAGTTAGTCTCTGTCCATAGACTCTAGTTAGTAATCTAGGATTCTAGGCTATACATAGGCTAGAATCCAAGTTTTTCTTATTCCTAGTGTATCTGCTTTGTATTTTCACTTTCTGGTCAGCATCATCAACACTGTTGCTTACTGTTACCTTATTTTATCATTCTTTTATGCATACACGTTTGCACGCAGGCTATGGTACATTTCGCTTTTGCATCTGCACGTGCAATATAGACATTTTGAGATTGGGTTATGTATGTTTGCCCATTGCTTTGATCACATGTATACCTTTACTGTACATATCAAGTTCAGTGAAATGAAGTGAATAGATACGAAGATTCAATTCATTATACCATGTTGAGGTTGTTTAACCTGCCCAAAATATAGGCAAATTAATTTCTTTCTTTCTTTCAAAAGCAATATAGTGAAAATAGCAGATCTAGAATCCCACAGCGTGGGTTTGTAGATACTGTAGGCCATTTTTGTGATGTGCTCAACAGAACTGTCTGTAAGCAACCTGGATGGACTGGACTTTGTGAAAACCTATTATAATGAAAGGGCTTAAAGTCCTGGGGACTGAGTTCAGTCGTGAGGATTTCATATGGCTCATTTAATGAGATCAGTGCGGATTTGCAAAAAACACGTTTTCAGTCTTGAGATTTTTTTTTTGCCCTTTAAGCCCTGTAATCTTGAATGCTGACAGTTATGTGTGTTTTAGCAGCTGCTTGCTAGGCTTATCTGCTGTACACAGACATTTTAACAGTCATCACTTCATGAGATTGGTTTAGAATCTAAAAAAAGAAACAGGTGGTTGGTAAAATATTGACAATATGTGACATGAAGACTGTTTAAAACATGAACTCAAGTTCTTGACACATAAGTTACTGGGTATCCAATAGTGGCTATATACAGTATGGTCTGGTATTCTGATTATCAGAATCATTAATACACACTAATACTGGGATTAAATTATGTATTTTTTATGCTGTAAAAGGAGGGCTAGTAGTTCACCCAAAACCACACCTTTGTCACATTCCAGAGCTAATTATTTGCTGACTGGCAGAGCCTCCATTGAGGGCCATGACATTATTGCTTCATGGGGTGTGTTATTAATGGAAAATACCACAAGTGAAAGTCATTTTGGAGAAAACCACTCCTTGAAGACTGCTTTACTGTAAAAGAGGTAGTTTTGTACACCATGCTTTCATCTATCAGTTCTGTATCTGTATAGTTGTACATTAGAGAATGTAGACGATTAATGGACATTTTGAGCTGTATGTTTGCCTGTTTTGTTTCCCAAATCCAACCTGGTATTGTGGACAAAAGCAAAATAAGTCTTTAGTTTTGAGGTCTGTGGGACCAAAATGTCCCACAGACATCCCCCCCATATCTACACTCAGTGGCAAAACCTTGGCTCTGGAACTCACTATCTACAGTCCTGTGTACCACATGACTCTATGATTCTCATTCAGAAGGCAGCAGGACGTTGTTGCATTATTGAAAACGATTGCTTCCAAGGTCTGACACTTTCTATCTCGACACAAAGTATTTCATAACATGTCTATGGCGGTAGACATCTGGGTACAATGATGTCACATGCATAGCCTTTTACGTAGGCTAACGCTAAACAGAGATATATTTTCTAATGTTCTACAAACGACTACAAGTAAGTAATGAAGATAATCATGTCTTTCCTACTGACACAGACTGAGACCGGCAATTAATTTTGTGTTTGTCTCTTGTTTATCGTCTTTATCTTTATGCAGATGATGATGGAGAGGACAAGGACATCTGTGGCCCTGCTGTACCTGTTTGCACTTTTCTTAGCATGCCTGAACAGTAGTACTGGTAGTGACTCTGCTACTGATACAACCCTGAGGACCACCGACTGTAGCACTAGCACTTGTATAATTCCTTCCCCGTCCGAGGCTGGGATGAGGGCAGTGGAGATGGTTTCTGCTGTGGAGGACAGCCAGAAAGCCAATAACACTCAGCGACAACACCTGGAGGCGTTATTCAACCGGTATGTGTCTGACTGCAGTGGAGAAACAAGGAGAAGAGAGGTTGCCATTATGTTTTTCTTCAGATAAAGTTTAGTGATGATTATTAAAAACAATTAATCAATTAACCTCTAAACCGCTGTGTTTTATACTTAAATAGCTGTTTGTGAACTTGTGGATAATGGCATTTAAGCTGAGGTTAAATCATGTCTCCAACAAACTCCCCAAATGAGACAAACTGCTTCGACTCACTGCTGCCTTGTAAATCTGTTATTTTTGGGAAAAAAAAGATCTGTGTGACCGTCTCCCTCCTCCCCTCCCCTTCTCAGTGGAACATAGCAGAGATCAATGACATCACCAAATTTGTGTATTGGTTAGCGAAATACAAGATTGACTCCCCCTAGACCCGATGTCTCATTCGACCAGGCTTTTAGTTTTTCTTTGTAGAAAAAATAGTTCTAAATCTATTTGGGGCGGCTGTGGCTCAGGAGGTAGAGCAGGTCGTCCAATGACCCATGGGTCGGCGGTTCGAATCCCGGCTCCTCCTGTCTACATGTCGAAGTGTCCTTGGGCAAGACACTGAACCCCAAATTGCCTCCAATGAGTTGGTCGGTGTGAGCTGGCCACCATTGGTGTGTGAATGTGGGAAGTGGGGACGCTGACGTTGACTGTTCGCCGCTCTACTTCCCAATGTATGAATGAATGGACCATTGTAAAGCGCTTTGAGCACTTGGAAAAGCGCTATAAAAATGCAATCCATTATATAGTCCTCTGAGGCTAACCAATCACTGACCTCCCAACAGGTACGGTGAGAATGGCACCATCTCCCTGGCGGGTCTGAAGAGGCTGCTGCACAGCGTGGGTCTGGACCGCATCAGGAAGGTCATGGTTCAACACCACGAGCAGCCCAGCCAGGAGACGCCCCATGACCACCACCATCACCACCACCACCACCACGCCTATCACCACCAGAATCGCAACGACACACATCACCAGAAACACAGCCGTGACAACGCCTCAGAGCCCGGGAAGTTCTCCCCCAAGACCCCCAAGGTGCTTCTTTATACCCCTTTTACTCACCAAAGCCATAGGAGTTCAAAACCTTTCAAATAGGGCTATAACTGTCTGTTGTTCTCTTAGCGATTGTCTTGGAGCACTGTAGTGTTTAAAGCTACAAATGGCCATA
Organism: Benthosema pterotum; assembly: GCA_039105355.1. NCBI lineage: Eukaryota > Metazoa > Chordata > Actinopteri > Myctophiformes > Myctophidae > Benthosema > Benthosema pterotum. The sequence continues at coordinate 17,581,189 of CM076976.1, forward strand.
TCTCTTGGTGATCATTGCTCTGATCAGCACAATGCAGTAGTCGTTTCCAGGCCGCTTACGTGGCCAGAAAAACAAACTTTAAACCTTATCTTGCTGAAAATGTGCTGCCACCCGCCTGAAATAAAGGTTATTTTCATGGTTTTCAACCGTTAACAACCCCTCATGGTCCTGCACAGGAGGACTCTGTGGTTCCGGGCAAGAAGGCGGAGAACCCCGACGTCCGCTACAACCTGTACGACAAGAGGACCAGCAGCACCACAGAGGCCCAGGAGCTCAGCACCACCCCCGGCTACTCTACCCTCCCTCAACCACACCCACCCAGTCAGCGCCGCCGCAGGGCTGCCCTGCCAGCCGAGCAGGATGCCGGCACCTCTGGACTGGACGGGACGGGAGGTAGAGGAGCCTCCCTGCTGGGCGGAGACCTGGACAGTTTCCACGACGACCACGGACATCACCACGACCATGATGACCATGATGACCATGACGACCATGACCACGAGCCGAACGTCACAGAGGTAAAAAAAAATCTAATTTTGTGAAACTGTACTCTCTCCTTCATGAAAACTAAGATAAATCCACCAAGTATTCCTTTTTTTGTCCCCCAAAGGGCAAAATACAGTGCATGTTCTAAACCAGTTTCTTTTCAGCCATCGAGGGAACCCTGGAGACCTTTTGCATGATGTTTAATAATTATTAATGACAAACTTGTGTTAATATTAATCTCTATTGGTTAAATATTAGTACTCCACAGGCAGTAAACTGCAGATTGGTTATTACTTGTGTGCAATATTCTTGTATAGCGTAGTAGGGAATTGTTTCAAAAACAAAACCATGAAGGGTGGAAAATGGACATGGAGGATTTTGTCGGACAGCAACAAATGGATTGATGTGATGCGATGATGTTTATTTTGTCTCTCCTTGACAGTGCTTGAATGCATCCACTATCCTGATGTCTCACGGCATGTCCAAGGAGCCTGTTCTGTCCATCAGTGACTTCAGCTTCCTGTGTCCAGCCCTCCTCAACCAGATAGACACCAAGTCGTGTCTGGTGCATGGAGAGAGGTCTGAACGCACAGGGAAAGGTCAGTACACTCCACTTGACTTCACAAAGATGCCCCCCAAATTGTGTGTTTTACATATAAATTTGATCATCTTGACGTTATAAACTGGATCTGAGTATATTGATGTAGAAGAACAAAGAATATACACTGTTCACTTGCTTTATCAAAAAGAAGCATTTATTGAAAAAATGCGGCACTTAAACATGTTGTATGACGTGTGTGTGTGTGTGTTATCCTTTCTGTTATTCCCGTCCCCATGCAGACCATAAACATCATCACCACGGTCACGGCCTCCACGGTGACCACGACCACTCGGAACACCATGATAACACCAGCGACCAACTCGGTGTTGACGGAAGTAAAAACATTGGCATCGGTAAGACCTGCCTTTACTGTATTTAGGTGACATGTACAGCTGTCCTCAGTGTGGTACAAACACAGGCCTCCTGTGTGGTGTCCAAACCTCTACTGCTGGCCCATTTTAGCTAAAAAGTTTCCTATAAAATGCCTCAAAAGAACTACACCCGTGTTTAAGGGAACATTCTACCTGTAAATATGAATACAAAATGTACATGTGTACAGTCCAACGCCTGTACCTGTTCAGATATGTACTAATTAAATTGTATACATGAACCTGGTTGTGTGCATGTGTACATAATTAATTTTCTTGTTATTAATTAATTTTCTTTTTATTATGTATTTTTTTTGTTGCCTACTTTTGGATGTTTTTCATTCAGTCTTCCAAAATGTGACACATACGATGTGGTACTGTAGTGTAATTATTGTTTTGCCTCTTGGCCAGTTTCCTCTTGAAAAAGATACTTTGCCTCAAGGTGTTTTTTTTTACTGGTGAAATAAAGGTTAAAGGTTATACCATAGGGTTACACAGGGTGCGTGTGTGTATGTTCCAGCATGGGCAGGGGGCTTCGTGTCCATCACAGTGATCAGTCTGCTATCCCTGCTGGGTGTGGTCCTCATCCCTCTGATGAACCGCGTCTTCTTCAAGTTCCTGGTCAGCTTCCTGGTGGCGTTGGCGGTGGGAACGCTCAGTGGAGATGCCTTCCTTCACCTCATCCCCCACGTGAGTTCCCTTCTTCATTCAAGCACGGTTCACACCCAGCACATTATTATTTTTTTGTTAAGCTTACGCTAGTATGGGGTTCACTGGTAGCGGCTTGGACTCCTCATGCACTGAAGGGAACGTGAGGACAGCCCGTTGCTCTCCCCAGGTTGGCAGAGGGTTTGTAGTGCCCAGGGTTACATGAGACAATTGACACTGGGTTGAAGAAATGGGTTACAAAAATCTTGGGAGAGAGAAAGGGGCTGCTTTAACCCTGTTTTAAAGAATAGTCCGTTTTTCTTTTTTGTCTGACTCACCCCTCAGTCCCAGGGCGCTCACCAACACCACCACCACCACCAAGAGGATTCTGGGATAGAGCTGACGCCTCACGAAGAGCACGAGGAGAACCTTGACGGGGTGTGGAAGGGTCTGACGGCGTTGTTGGGGGTCTACCTCATGTTCCTCATTGAACACTTCCTCACACTGGGCAAGATGTACAAGGACAAGAAACACAAGGTCACCACTTCAGTCCGTGCTGCTCAAGGCAGTTAAACCCCTTACCCCTCACTTTCATGTGCTTTGGTGTGTGATGAGTAGTGTGTTTACAAGCTAACGTCATATTAGGATGTGAACTTGTAGATAATTTCAGGAGGAAACCTTATGTCCATATTCTAATGTTATTTATTTATTGGGGGAAATAAACACTGTACATGATCATACTACAGCAACACACACAGACATCAGAAGTAGCAGATCTACAAGCCCGAAACACTGTGCAAAGTGAGGTGTTTAGCTGTTTTTATTTGTGTTTTTGCTTTGAGTTTTATCAGTTTTGGACTTATGAATTTTCCAACTGACAGACTATATTCCTTTGCATTGTGAATTAATAACAAAATTACATAAATTGTGAAATGTTTTCAAATCAATATCCAATTTATTTCAAAATTTCATCGATTATAGTGATGTGCAATTAAAGAAATGTAATGTACTATAAGCTCACAGTTGTGGATTCATGCAGTGTCCCTGTACAAGGAAATGTGATACAGGGTTAAGTGGCTAATCAATGTAGATGATTATGAAAAATGATTTTCAAATATTTAGTTATAGCCAGTTATTGATCTTTTTAGGTTAATTACCCAACCTTGTGTCGTGTACTGTACATACTCATGTACTACATGTAACTATTAGCATAAGATGTTCACAAACCATAATTGTTTTCCATTTCAGAAGCATGACAAAGGAGATCTGGAGAAGCTTCCAGCGCTGGAGGAGAATGACCTCAAGCATACTGAAGGTATGATACCGTATTAATGATGATGGTGAGCCAGGTTCTTCTACATGTTTTATCCAAAGCACCCCCTAGCTGAGAGAGAAATGATAAATGACTGACTGCAAATTAATTAATTGTGATAAATTAATGCTTTTTGTTAAGCCTCAATATCTGATGAAATGGCCAAATATATCAGATCTACAAGCAATAAGTGAGCTATATTTTTTTAACTAACATTCCCCTAAGAACCCCCCCCCCCCCCCTCCTATCCTATCAATCCTATCAAACAAAGATTTAGACTAGGACCCTCTAGGGGTCGTGGACTTAATGTTGTTACCGATCTTCCCTCCCAGACGTGGAGCTGAACGGCGACGCCTCGGTGGCCTGCCTGCATGACGCCGACGGGGCAGGCGTGGCCGAGGAGGAGCAGGTGATGCTGGCTCCCGCGGGGGCGGGGTCGTCTGGCGCCACAGGCGGGGCGAGCGGCGGCCCCGCCTACATGGGCGATGACTGCGAGAACAAGTGCCACTCCCACTTCCACGACACGGTGGGACCGGCGGCGGGGCCCGAGCATCACCATCACCACGACTACCACCACATCCTGCACCATCACCACTCCCAGGTGCTTATAGCTTAGTATTCTGTTCATTTATTAAATAATATATTTTTTATTATTAGGTATTAGAGTTTGTCTTTTGTACACAGTTTTCTTTGCGTAATTTTGTAATTTGTCAGATGAAGGTGCTTAATCTAACCCTGTGTGTCTTGACTCATTAATAAGTCGTCACTACTTTGTGGTTGAAGTATTAATGCTTCGGATAACTTAACACTGGAGCCGCCCTGGTTGGTCAGATCGTGGTAATACAGAGCCAGCATAGGGCGCCATTTTGGAACCATCCGGGGATTTCACATAGAAGGGAAGGAAGGAAGTAAACAAGATTGCAGCAGCACTGATCTGTCTGCTCTCGTTCCAATCTGTAGTATTTTCCCCACAATGCAGTCAAAGTTTTTTCTTTTGAATGGATTCCTATGCATAACTAGTAGATCCGTGTGGGTGCGGCTTTTGGCAATAAGGGGTGAATTTCACCAAAGGCGCTGGATTCAACACATTCAATCCACCCAAAATCTTATGGTTGGTATTTATATATGAAATACTGGGAAATTAATGAAAGTCACACAATACCGAGGCCTTTTTTTGTTCTTTAGTGAAAATGTTAGTTGTATTTAAGCGTACTAACCTTGCGGTCATCCCTTCCAGAACCACCACCCTCACAGCCACAGCCACAACCAGCAGTATGACCAGCAACACTTCGAGCAGGCTGGAGTCGCCACGCTGGCCTGGATGGTTATCATGGGAGACGGACTGCACAACTTCAGCGACGGCCTGGCCATAGGTCTGTATATGAACCACAGCGATGCTTTAAGTCACCTTGTTAATGTTATACATTTTCCAGTTGAGATGCCATATAGCGCTGATAGATTTGTTCTCTCTCCTGATGATCCAAATGGAAACATATTTGGGCTGGCCCCCATTACTGAACACCATTGCAATGATATCACTATACAGTATATTATAGTGCTTTAACTCTGTCTATACTGTATCTACTCTTATCACCTGCAATACGGAAACAACAGACATTCATGGTGACTTGTGATTTCTCCCCAGGCGCTGCATTCACTGAAGGTTTGTCCAGTGGTCTCAGTACGTCTGTGGCCGTCTTCTGTCACGAGCTACCGCATGAACTGGGTGAGTCACTGTGACTGTGGTCTGTACAGAAGTGCAGCCACTCTACTTGCTTGTTTGTTTTGGTTCCACATTGCTTTTACCGTGTCTTTCTCTTGCCTTGAATACCAGATAGAGTGTGAATGTGGCATGAGGTACGTACGTATATATACATCACTGTTGAGAAAACATTAACATTTTGTTGCACGCAACAGAAACTATAGTTGTATGCCACGGTTTCTGCGTTCAACCCTCTATTTTGAGGTGCTAGATCTGTGAAACCATCCAGGTCGCAAGTCTCCAAATGCCTGCTTTCAGCCAGTGAAAACGACTGGTCTGCTGGAAAAGCGTACATTGAGGGGTAGAATCTGAGATGATGCTATTCAAATTGTGTCCCAAATGAAATGCTGCAAAGCGGCCATCGGTTATTGGTTACAATCGGATCAAAAGATGGATTAAAGTACGTACCGGTATGTCCTGGTGCAGATATTTTAATTAAATATGGCTATGCCCTGATTATGGAGGATTTCAACATCCACACCTGCTGTGAGTCTAAGCCTTTAGTTATTAGAAAGCTTCTCGACCTCCTTGATTCTTTTAATACTGCCCAATATGTCTCTGATTCGAATCATGAAAAGGGACATGCTCTGGACCTTATTTTATCCTACAGCCTAACTGTCGCTGTGGTCAATATCTACACGTCATTTGTGATGACCCCCATTTCTCTTATTTTTAATACCTCCCCTAAACCCATACTGGACGGTAAATGCGCGTATACATAGCCCAGTGGAACTGCTCTCCATGTTTGACCAAGCATGCACTAAAACTTTAGATTCTGTCGCCCCTTTTAAACTCCAACTCCAACAGCACTAGTGCACCTTCTGAACCAAGGTTAAACTAGACCACAAGTGACGCCAGACGTGCTTGTGGATGCGCCGAAAGAAGGTGGAAAAAGGATGGTCTCCATGTCTCACTGAAAATGCTTCATAGCTGCTTTAGAGAGTACCAGGGAAATGTTAAAGATGCAAAAACACAATATCCAACCTTGTATCCAGTAGCTCCCACAAACCCTAGGTGCTACTTAATACCTCAACTCAATTCATAATCACTGTGATACAACCTAGATCGAACATTCATAGTGTATATGGATTAACGATAACTTTATCACCCTCAATGAAAATAAACCTGAATTAATCATTTTTAGAGACAACAATTTCCCATCACCTTTCTGGGTCCCCTAAGTTCCAATCTACACCCCTCTGTCAAAAACCTTGGCGTCGCCCTCGACAGCAGCTTTTAAATTCGACAAACGCATAAGTTCGGTGGTGAAGTCCAGTTTTTTCCAACTCAACGGATTCTGTCCAAGATTAAGGCCTACCTCTCCCCTTCTAACCTTGAGAGGGTAATCCATGCCCTTATAACTTGAAGACAGGATTATTGCAATTCTTTGTATGTGGGTATCGACCAATCTGCACTTAAGCGCTTGCAGTTGGTGCAGAATGTGGCTGCCCGCCTCCTCACAGGGAAGAAAAAACGCGACCACATTACCCTCGTCCCGGCCTCCCTGCACTGGCTCCCCGTCTACTTTATAATTGATTTTAAAATTATTTTGTTTTTTAAAGCCCTATATGGCCTTGCCCCTCTTTAAACCCTAGGCCCCGTCCAGACCCCTTAGGTGATTTATTAAAAGTAATATGTCATTTGCATGTTCTCCCCGTGTCCCCTAGGGTAGATACCCTCACAAAAACATGCTGTAATCCTGGTCTCTAAACTGCCTCCCCCTGGCCAGCCGGGGCGCCTGATGGAGGGGACAGGAACTGGTTGGAATAACGTGTTCCTTCCACGCGCTACGTCCAACCAGGGAAACTCCCCCCTGTCAGGTGAAAAGAAGGCAGCTTGGACTCCTCATGCATTGAAGGAAGCATGAGGCCAGTCCGCTGCCTCCCCAGGTTGGTGGAGGGTGTGTAGAGCCCAGGATCACATTAGGAATTGGCACTGGGTGAAAAAATGGGCTACAAAATCGTGGGAAAAAAAATTAAAAAAAAAAAAAAAAAAGTAATATGTCAGTGGACCAAACTAACTGCAAGTCCAGAGGTGAACTTACCTGTTGAGCCGCCTCATATCGCGTGTAGTCAGTCAGTCACTCAGAGTTCCTTCCATTCTTCCACGCAAATTGCATGAAGAAGGAAGGAAATCTGAGTGACTGACTGACTCCAGGCCATTTGAGGCTGGCTCGCCAGGCTAGAGGTGACCGGCCCCTTGTGGTTGCCGGCCCTAGGCTGCCCGCCGTGTGATAACCATAACCTGATGACAGAGTGATGACATGTTGAGGTTGACACCTGGACTCCATTTCCCAGGTGACTTTGCAGTGCTGTTGAAGGCGGGTATGACGGTGCGTCAGGCCATCCTGTACAACGTGCTGTCGGCCATGATGGCCTACCTGGGCTTAGTGACGGGCATCCTGATTGGTCACTACGCCGAGAATATCGCCATGTGGATCTTTGCACTCACAGCAGGGCTCTTTATGTATGTGGCCCTGGTGGATATGGTGAGCACACTTTAATCATTATATTAGACGGTACATTCTTATTTAAACCACCACCTCATTTTAACTTGTATTCTGAATAAAACAGTCTCAAATCATTTCTGTATCATTTATGTATTGAGCTACAATATATGCTGACCATCAGGCATATCTGAATAAACAGGGAGCATCTTAGCTAGTAGTAAAATGATAGTCTTTAGTTTAGCATTGAGTCATCAGAACCAGTTTTGGTTTGCGCATGTTTTGGTTTGTCTTACTAACTGCACAAGAATGACAGTACTTATCTCAGTACGTATCCCTGTGGCCTTCAAAAGCACCTGGACACTTCACACACAGTGTGTTCAGTCTTTATACAGCTGCCAGGTGACTGGCACAGTGAAGTGACTTACATTTTTTATTTCTGATCTAATCTTTGTTCTGTTTCTTGCGGAATGGTTAGACGTGCATAGTTTTTTTTTTTTTTTTTTTTTACAATATTGAAAAAAATACTGATCTACAAGCTCTGTTTGTTGTGTCCTCATGTACTGTAGAGTCAGTTACTGAGATTGGCACAAAATTTGTCAAAGTCTGACCTCCGGTGGTGTTTGATAGTAGTGCATTGAATTACAGATTCCAAGCTGCTGTGGTGTAATGAAGTAGGACAGTGGTTTTCAACCTTTTTCATACCAGGGCCCACTATTTATTCACAATTTGAGCCACGGACAACCATTTGATGACATTTGCTTTTGTCCACGATACCAGGCCAGATTTCAGAGAAAACAAAACAGTCATACATATAGATCAATAATGAGCATTAATCTTCTACATTCTTTAGTTGTGTAGACTTAGGCTAATTCAGATGGTGAATATTTTAACTCTAAAGCATGTAAAAATGGACCCGCAAGGTTTCATTTTTACGCTCTCAAGAGTTACATCTGGTTAAACAACTTTCATTTAGCCTGGGGACCACCTGGAATCCTCTCAGGGACTACTGGTGGTCCCCGGACCACCTGTTGAAAACCACTGAAGTAGGCCCTTAATTTATGAGAATAAAAACACAAAATCGTTTGAATGTGGAGATGATGAGCTTTCTGGTCGACAGCAGGGATATACTGTACAGTACTTGGTGTGTGATATTGTGTGTTGCCGTGCAGGTACCAGAGATGCTACACAACGACGCGGGGGACCAGGGCTTCAGTCACTGTGGTTTCTTCCTGCTCCAGAACGCCGGCATCCTGCTGGGTTTCACCATCATGCTGCTCATCGCCGTCTTTGAACACAGAATACAGCTGGACCTGGGCTACTGAGTAGGCTTAACGCTAGTGCCTCAGAATGACTGTCTCCTAATCCTCCATTACCCCTACCCCTGTGTACAGCTGGACCTGGTCTACTGAGGAAACATTAGGCTAGCTCCTGTCCATAGAGCACCCAAGTCCCTGACAGACATCACTGTCGCTAGACGCCACAACCCCCTGGTCCCCTTAGATTGCTTCAGAAAGAACTGTTACAAAAATGTATCGAATCGGTCAGGGCAATTCTTCAAATATGAACATGAAGCAACAGCTGACCATGTTAGAAGGACGACTTTTTCCACATAGTCTTGTAACTCAATATAAATAAGGACACATTCCGGTAATCACATAACTGACACCCGGCCGATTTCTTTGTTTTTGGAACATGTTTCCTTTATACTACGATATGAGATTTCCGATAGAGAAACCCGAACCAGGGTGCAGTGGTAACTCCTGTTCCTGACCTCCTTCTATCCCTCCCCCACCTCAAGGCAAGGCCTGTTTAAAAGTGTGTATCACAATTCATGGAATCTCTTGTTCGCCTAACTTAACTTCCTCTGAACTAGCTGCTAAGCCTGAGCTATACGGTACATAGTTGCGTACGCATGGATGTTGGAGACTGGTAATAACAGATCTTCCCCATATTGATTAATTCATTGCTGCTTGCGTGTACCAAATGTAAGTGTCATCTCTGATCGCTGTGCCCTCAAACTACAGGTCCAAATACTGTACATGTTAGAGAGAGGGGATGTTTGCCTTCTTATTGGACCAAAGCCCAATACAACATTCCAGAGGGTCTCTATGTGTTACTATGTGTCTGATGCAGCATGTTAAATGGTCATTTACAGTTGTCATTCAAATTCATGTTCTGCCTTGTTTGTTACTCACAGCGTATGCGTGTGTGTGTGCACGGCACATGCACACATACAGTATGTCACCAGTGTTACAGTGGGAAACCAAAGACAATGAATTCTCTACCAGGTGATAACCACATCCCCATTCAATTAAAATGTTCATATTATGAAGAACAAATCCCTTTAAAAGTCAATTATATTACTTTTCCCTGTATTAATGGTGCAAAGTGTCCAAAGAGACCTTGAGAGCTGAAGAATCTGACTATAATAAGTATTAATTTATATGGATAAAACTCTAGGTGCCAACTAAAGAATAGAAATTGAAGTACAGCTACTGTATGCTTAAAAGTGAAACTTTAAGAAGAAAAGATAAGTTGATCATTTTTAGTTGGTAGATTTTTTACACACATTATCCTTTTGAGCAGATTTTTTTTGTGTGTCAAATGTCAAACATGTGTCAAAATTTGCCTGTTACAAAATGCCTGTTACAACTAGAAGCATTTAGTGTAGTTCATGATAGAGAATCCATGATCATTATTTCTTGTCAAAATATTTCATGTTTGTTTCTACTTCGGGAGATGCTCCCTAATGTTTATGCCAAATACTGTATGTAGGCTATTTTGTTTTAAATGTTCATGAAGAAAACGTAGTGTTTATTTATTGATTTGTAAGATAGTTTGAATGTCAGTTGTTAGGTCTTCTGTGGCTCTACCAGGGCCCAATAAATTGAAGCCAGTCTGACAATCTCTTTCCTGTTCTTGAAAGAAAAATCTTCAGTTCACTGATCTACTGTACATAGGTGATGGTCTAGCAGAGACAGACCGTGTGAAAGTTTAAAGGGAGAGAGTCCTGTACAGTAGATGAGAAGCTGTTTCAGCTTTCCACTCGTGCTATGGTATGGTATGTTGGTATGGTCTGTTATTAAGGTTATGTTTCACTATCTGCTATCTGCTCACTATCTATTTTTCACTTTACAAAAAAAATACTATGGATCATCATGTTAATAACTTTACTCTCTTAAGAATTGTCCAACTTTCAACAGTTTGCATATATAAAATTTTCCATATGAGGATTGTATGAAAGGTGCCACTTTCAAGAGTTTGCATATCCTGTAGATAAAAAAATCCATATGGGTGTCTTAGGCCAGATGCAGAGGATTTTGTATCACAAAATATGCGGGTCAGGCAATCATGATGGGTTTCATTATTGCTACTTTGAGCATTTGACTGTCACTTCCTAGCACAATCTAATCTGGTGTGTTTCAACATTTGTTGACTTGTGTGACACTTGATCTATTTTCCTGTATCTTAGTTATATATACAGTAACCTTCATCCAGCCATGCTGGGAACAGAAGAAGTAGGTTAGGAGTGGCTTATTGGTATCATGTCTATCCGGTTACAATAATGTTGCCAGTACTTCCTACGCGACCCCCAAGACTTGTCTTGGGAGTCGTGTAGGAAGTATTCCAATAATTGGGTCTAATTTGGTCAGTACAGTTAGTGTTTCCATCGCACCTTATTTGAGCAAAGCGCCATTTAGGTGCAGAGGTGAATGGTTGTGTGTCGTGATGCCTTGCTGAACTGAAAATGTTCCAAACCTGACCTGTTCCCGACCTGTGGCGTTTTGTATATTTTATATATAGCTATATTTTTTGGTCGGTTTGAACATTGCAGGTATTAGCTTGCTATAGCACCACCATGATGCTAATTTTAAAAGGTTTGGAAACAATCTTTCGCCAATGGGGATGGAATATTGGGAAGCGAACAGATCGAAGTTGATCACATGATGACTATGGAGTGTATCCTGAATTTCATGATGTATAGATAAAACGTGTATGAAAAAACTACATACATTTGTTTTAGCAAAATCAACCTCATTGTGGCCATTGTGGAAAAATTTGGTTCAGTAAGTACCTCAGTTTTAACAGCTCTTGATGCTCTCCTCCCAGTGGCGCAGCCTCGTGCTGAGGCTGCCATTTGGAAGGCTCAGCAGTTGAACTAACCACTTGAGCCAATATGTTTTACTTTTCCATATAAAAATAGTAAATGGCGTTGATTTGGCACTGGTAATAGTATATGTGTACAGTATGTTGAAGTCTTGCTATCTACGAATCTCTTCCGTACAGCCTCCTGGCAAGTTAGACAACTCGTCCACTTTGAATAGTTTTTTATCTTATTTGACAGGAACTGTTTTGCACAAAAGTTCCCCAAAGGTGTGCTGTCCTCCTGGAATATCTTGCACGGCCTCCTTCAGTAAAGAGCGAGGTTATAGTGGTCACTGGTCATACACTACTTGCTTGAGACTTGGACAAAAGCAAGCTGTCAAGTGTTCTGCCTATTGGGCAGAACACATCATGGTCCATGATGGCTTTCTAATTCCCTTCATTTCATTTTTTTACAGCCACCAATGTGCCATCCTCACTGTGAAGATGGCATATGGGTGGGCGGTATCGCTAGGCGGTCTTAAATTCTCACCCGGCCTGCCGGTTTCTGCTGGCTAGCCTAGCATAGTTAGATTTCCTGATTTCTGCTTACTTATTACATATTTGATGCCAATTATGTTAATGGAAAAGGTTGCATGTTTTACTTATGGCAAGGGAATGGAATACTATCTGGATATGCAAAGATATAGACTGTAGGGTCTGTCAATCATCTCCCTAAGTTGGAAAATGAAATTCCTGTTATAATTGGCAGTGAGTATAGCCTTTATTTATTTATTTATTATTTGCAGGAGCGGAGCAGGCACAAGTTAAACGATCGGTTGGTGGGCGTCGTCGGTCGTCGTTAGTCATCCCTCGAAGTACATGTAAGGCCAGCAAGGCCATGCCTTACTTGCCACACACACACACACGCACACACACACACACACACACACACACACACACACACACACACACACACACACACACACACACACACACACACACACACAGCATTGTTCACTTTACGGGAAATATTATGAACCTGAGATTAATTTCATACGAATGTTGACATAATTACGCAACATGTAAACTAATACCCTATAGGTCAATACCGGGGGCTATACCATTTGACATTCAAATCAAAAGCTCTCTCTCTCACACACACACACACACACACACACACACACACACACACACACACACCCACGCACGCACGCACGCACGCACGCACGCACGCACGCACGCACGCACGCACGCACGCACGCACGCACACACACACACACACACACACACACACACACACACACACACACACACACACACACACACACACACACACAGCCTTCCAGGCTTTAAAAAGAGGATGCAGAAGGCATGTGTCACTGTTTACCAGTGCAACTGAGCTGATTGGCTCACCTCTTGTTCCAGAGAACCAACAGAACCCGGTGAGTCAATAAATTGATCATTAGGAGTGAAGATGCCCCTTTCTAACTGTGTTGTTTATTTATTATTGTTGTTGTTATTTTTATTATTACTATTATTAATTTACTAGCACCTCTGTAGTGCTTACGTTGTGTGCAAATGTTAGTCATTTCCACTGCGCATAGCCTAAATATGGAGTTAAGGTGGCCCAACTGAAAATAGTTAACCTGTGCACATCTAGTTAGTTAATTTGAGGGCACAAGTTGTGGCCACTATGGATTTAACAAGTGTGTATTTTCTCCAGTACTGTGCAGTGAACCATGGCCCAAGTACTGTTGACGGTGCTGTTTCTCCTTTATTTGCCCGTGGGTTCTCAGAGTGTGGCTGAAGTGCTGAAGGTTGCAGCTCTTAGCCGACCATTCTCTCTTGGCATGCTCTATGACGCTCGTTCAGATCGACTTGTCCCAGGTAAAGTATTTTCATAGTAACAAGGTTATCATTACTGGTTATGCGATCATAAATGTATTAGCCAGAGGCACAGGTCTGGTGTTTTGCACATCAGAGTCAAGGTGATGCTATAACAGCCAGAATATAGGGCAAAGGTCTTTTCTTGCTCTCTAGGGAATGTGTATACAAAGTTGTACAAGGATCAGTGCAGTTAACAGGAATTGGCTTGCTATAGCCACCATGAGGCTAATTTAAAAAGCTTTAAATGACACTTCTTCCATTGCCTAAAGGGTACATGTGTGCATTTTGTACAGAAATCGCATGTCCATTGACCTCATGGTGACACTATAACAGGCCGTTGTGGAAAATTTGGGGAGTTTTGGCACAGCCGGTCCTAAGAGTTAGGTGGCCCTACAGCAGGGGTGCCCAACCTTTTTTGACCCAAGATCTACTTTTCAGCAGCCAACCCCTCCGCGATCTACCAGTCCAATATCAACATTTCAAACCACACGCATCGTTGACATAATTCACAGACAGCAGACAACAATCCTCCAAACAATCCTCCGCAGCTTCGTAGACAGACAGACACACAGACACACAGACACGCGCACGCACGCACACACGCGCACACGCGCACACACACACACACACACACACACACACACACACGAAAATCGCTCTTTTTTTCTTTTCCACCCCATTTTTTTTCTTTTCCCCCCACATCTCCCGAGATCTACTTGTGATCAGGCCGAGATCTACCGGTAGATCGCAATCTACTGGTTGGGCTCGCCTGCCCTACAGTATGCAAGATTATTTTATGTGGCCCCTCATGCACTGCCACAACTTTGCAAAATGCTTCAATGGGGTGCACTTTCAGATCAAAATTAAGAGGCTATGGGTCAGAATTTCGTCTTCTCACCCCTTATACGCAATTAGATGTCTTCCTATGCTAAAGTTGTTATTTTTGTAACCATCCTTTTGTAACCTCATAGACCTGTTACATTATCCATAGTAGTGGTTTGGGCGTTTATAGCTTTCATCCAATCCGTGTTGGTCTTGCCATTGCTTTTAAGACAGTCCTAAATTGATTCAGAACTACCTCAGTTAACAGCTCTTGATGGGAGGAGAGCCCAGTGGTGCCTCATTGTTTTTGCCTCACAATGATTAGCTCTTTTCAAAAGACCCTAGCTCGCTATATAGCTCGCTAATAATATGAATTTTTTCATGGCTGTGTGGGACGAGCCCAAGTTTCCGTTATGAAGCAAATTGCAAAAAATATTGGAAAATCATATATTATAGGCATTGCTTTTTGACGACTCATAGCTCGATCATTTCTGGGCCAGGCAGTCACTTCTGCCGTTTAAAGGACAATCAATAATTAAGGAGATGTGAACTGATGCAGGAGCTGTTCCAATTGGACATCTCCAAGGTGCACGCACATGCATGCCGTGGCTTCTGAAACTGGATACGGGGTATAGGTTAGTGGGGCTTTTACATCCCACAATCTATTTCCTATATCTATTTGATGAAATTAACAATTCAGGGACTGCGTGACAAGCATGCCCATGACCACACCTCCAGCCACAAATGGTGTTGAAATAATGAATAGTGGCTAAGGGAAGAAGAAACCTTGCGGAAAATCATAATAAGGGAATTTGATACGGCAGCAGTGTGTACATTACATTATATTCAAAATTAGCTGTGTCTTTTTATGTATTGCAGGGTTAACATTGTGGGGCTCTGAAGATCTGAAAGCGGATAAAAGAAAATCAGTACACCCCAACACTGAATTTGACATAGTTGCATCTGAATCGATGGAGGACAAAACTAAATCATTGGATGTTGAGGCATCCTTGAAAGCTAGTGTATTGGGTGGATTGGTACAACTTGAAGGCTCTGCAAAATATTTGAAAGACAGTAAGACTTCACAAAATGATGCCAGAGTAACATTAAAATACAGAACTACCACAGAGTTCCTACAACTGTCAATGGATACACTCGGAAGACACAATGTGGACCATCCAGAGGTTTTTGATTCAGGAATAGCAACACATGTTGTAACTGGTATCCTTTATGGAGCACAGGCATACATGGTATTTGACCGTAAAGTCTCTCGTGAAGAGAATCAGGAAACGATTAAAGGAAAGTTAAAGGTAGCAATCAAAAGAATTCCATCCTTTAATTTAGATGGTAATGGTGAAGTGGATATCGATGACACACAAAAAAAAGAATTTGAGACATTCTCTTGCAAATTCATTGGGGATTTTGCACTGCAGACAAATCCAGTGACCTTTTTAGATGCAATAAAAACATACAGACATCTGCCAGAGTTACTGAAAAATGGATCGAATGCTGTACCACTTACAGTCTGGCTGACACCTTTGACGGTTTTAGAGTCTACAGCTGCTAGGCTGGTCCGTGAGCTTAGCAATGATTTAGTGAATGAAGCTCAAAGTGTCCTGGAGGACTTGAGTGAAGTGGAACTGTGGTGCAGAGATACACTGGAGAGCTATGTCCCAGCACAGTTTCCACAGATCACCAAGAAGCTGATTGAATTTAAAGATCTTTGTAACGAGTACAAGCTGGACTTTCAGAAAAAAATATCAAAGGTACTTCCTTTAATCAAGGGAGGTGGGGAAGAGGAGACTGTGCTTGCAGATATTCTGAAAAGCAGACAGGCATCTCCTTTCAACAACAGACGCCTGAAGGAGTGGATGGATGGCAAAGAGAGAGAAATAAACGTCATATTCTCTCTCACTGAAGTGATGAACAACACGAAGATTGCCGCAGTTCAGAAGGAATTTGACAAAATAATCCTCAGCCCAAAAAACCCACAAGCTCTATGCTTTGCATTCACCTCACTGGATATTGCAGACGAATACCTGTTAGCTTTATCAAGCTACTTGAAATCTGATGATGCTCAAAATGTAGGAAGGGCGGGTGCTCAACCTGTAGAAGAGGTGCCATGGTATTATTCACCAACATTATATAGAGATATTAGATTGCAAGCAAAAAGCTTCCAAAGCATATCCGAGTTTTATAAGGCCCAAAACGACAGTGAGAAAATGCAGTTCCTCATAACAGCTATAGCCAATGAGAATAAAATAGGTGCAAATGTATACCGTTATCAGGAAGGGATAATGATACCGACCCCTGACAATTTTGACACACCTTATTCAAAACCTCCAACACCACCAGTGGTGACTCACATAACGGCTACGAGTGTGACACTCAACATTTTTCCACCAACATTTGGAGCAGAATACCTCAGCCAATATAGTATTCTGTGCTGCATTTCACGGCATGGAGGCGGATGCAGAATAGTGTTGTCATCAACAACTCAAAACATCAAAGTTACTGGTTTGATTCCATTCACCGAATACAAGATTAGTTACAGATACTATGGGCTACACAGTGAGCACATAACCGTGCAAACATACCCCCGATTCGTAATCGTACATCTATAGGCCTAGATTCTTCAGCCGACACTTCACATCTAATTCGACACTAATTCGACACTTGCTGAATACATCCACAGAAGCTCCCAAAGAAATTTTCTTACTTCCAGTCTGTGACACCCTAACCACAAGGCCACTAGGCCACAAGGTTGTCATCTATATGTCACCATAACGTTTGGTGCCGATCACTAGCTTGTAGGCTACAAACATCAGACCACCACTACACAAATACAAGAATGGGAGTTCTATTTAGTGAATAACCAAGCACACACACACACGCACGCACGCACGCACGCACGCGCGCACGCACACACACACACACACACACACACACACACACACACACACACACACACACACACACACACACAACCATCCGGACCAAGAAGAGGGACAACCTAACCTCCACTGATAAACAGCGGGGGCCAACACATTGCCTGGCTCCACCGTACATAATGTGTGGTGCAATCAGCCTGTACGTACCGAAGACCAGGTGGGAGGGGCCAAGTGCACTTCCCTGAAGACAGACCTTCTCATTGGAATGATGATTGATTAGGGTTGACAGACATACAGTACAGAGTATAATATGGTTAAACCATACTTTAGCATCGGCTCGTCCTTATCTGATGACCTGTTATTCAGTGCCAGACTCTGTTGCTTGTGGTGAAGGGTATTTTTTAATACACATGTAATTAATAATTCACTTTGTTCATTATCATTATTCTGTACAATATATGCTTGCTTAAGTTAGGAACTTCACAGATAATTGTAAACTAGAGTAGGGGCTATTAGTTAGGGATTGCATAATTGTAACCAAGTTAGGGATAATTATTAAATTTGATTGACTGAATGTTTTAATCTCCTGACTATAATTGTACTGTGTAATTTCCTAAAGGCGATCATAGAACGCACCTTGACACTGAGTGTATCTTTCCTTCCCTTGATTTGAACATGGAGTGGCGAATAACACTCCATTCCACTCTGGAGATGCACACCGAACAACACCTTACACACAAAGAAGCATACTGTATGTTCACAAACTTTGCCCTACACAAAGATTACATTCTCATTGACAATGAAGGGAGAATTATACGTCACAGTGTCTCAGCAATTAGGTGCCTATTTTATGTAATGATGATGTACGATGAAGTGTGTCCATTACTTCACATAGGTGTGTATTTTTTTCATTCCGGAATCCGCCGGAATGAAGTAAGCGAGAGAAAGAAGCCAGACAAAAGGCACATGAGAGAACACAGCATTATTGTAATAGGAGAAGGAAAATCAGGAAGAGTAAAATGGGACATGCCACACAGACAGATGCTACAGAAGGAGGAGTAGACAGACACTGCAGCAGACATTTAAAGCCTTTTTATTAGGTGATATATTGGAAAGGACTAACAGGTCGACCTATGTTGTCCACAGAGGCAGAAGTGAAAGCGACAAACTAGGGCACATGGGAAGAACATGGGAGAACATGGGTGCCTACCGTCAGGGACACATGGAGAAAATGGGAGGGTACTTACCCTAGCGGACACAGGGAGAACACTTGAAGGTACCTACGGTGACACAAGGAAGGCCCTTTCAGCAACACACACACACACACACACACACACACACACGCACACACACACACGCACGCACGCACGCACGCACACACACACACACACACACACACACACATCCTTTTGACCTGTCCAGACAACATGGCAGTGTACGCGTTTCAGATTACAGCCTTCACCAGTGCAATACACAACACCTCTATTGTTTTGTCTTGTGAACAGGATGGGTGTTTCTTATTGTTTTTATGTTTGGTTTCTAGCATAAAATATTTCTCACCTTCTTTTCTCTAAACTACAACACTGATGGTGCTTTATTGTCTCCACCAGGCCGGAGGCATGGTGCGGAATATTTTTTTGCACTCCTTCCATGTGTGTGTGTGTGCATGCACGCGCTGGCGCTTGCGCGTGTGTGTCTGTTATCAGGTACTTTCTGCTGTTAACCAAGTCAATGCCAAAATTTGCACACATACTCCCTGGATGCCAACGATGAACCTCTTCCCCAAATAATCTGGGGTGGAGGTCTGAAGAAAATCATTAACATAGTGAAGCACAACTTGATGACATCATTAAGTTGTGTTTTTTAGAT
Organism: Benthosema pterotum; assembly: GCA_039105355.1. Lineage (NCBI taxonomy): Eukaryota > Metazoa > Chordata > Actinopteri > Myctophiformes > Myctophidae > Benthosema > Benthosema pterotum. The sequence goes on from CM076976.1 coordinate 17,600,367, forward strand.
CTACAGTTCTAGGGAACAGTAAATGTTGGTAACTTGTATTATTTCCACAACATCCCTAAAGTATATTAATTACAGTAAAATGTTGAAAATTGGTCATCAGCTAAAGTGGACATTTTTAGATCTTTAAAATGAGCTAAAAAGCTTAAAGCTAATGGACCAGTTCCATTTGGTCTAATTTTAGCTCTCAAGAGTTAAGATATTGTTAAATATCTGCATTACTAATGTACAAAGTCTACACAATAATTATTATTTTTGATCATTTTAATTACTACATGAGTACAGTGAGAAAACTTTGAAATATTTGTTGAAATAACTGGAAATACAAGGTCTTTGCCTGAGTGAAACATCATGGAGCTCATTTTATTTAGTCTCTTGTTAATTCCCACCTTAACCTGGTTGGTAAAACAACAACATTTGGGGTGGGGCAGTGAGAGTCTGTTTTCAGGTTGGCAGACTGGGCGAGTGATCATTTTACTCTCTTCCTCACCTTTCTTCTGTGAACATTGAAATTGGCCAAGATGTTCTCATAAGTAAAATAAAGAGCTTTGACACTGACAGCGTCTTTGAAGCAATGAGGCCAGTCTGCTTCCTCTACAGGTTGGTGGAGGGTGTGCAGAGCCAAGGATCACACTAGGCATATTCCCAATGGAGGCAAAATTTAGGTTACAAAATCATGGGGATAAAATCTTTAAAAATGGAATTAAGAAACTGACACCGTCTTCACTTTTGTGCCTTATTTGTGCCGTTTCGTTCCAGACATGGGTATACCTATTGGCTTAATAAATCTTCAACAATGAATTGTACAAACTTTGTCTGAATAAGGATATTCGATTTCACAGGTATGTTCACATTCATCCACATCAAAACAAGACATAAGACCAAGACAAAAACATCAAAACGAGGTCCCGGCTGTATACAGTCAGTGTGGCAGTTGTTTGTTTAATGTCACAATGGAAGAGCGGACAAAGCACCTCCTAAAATTCACCATTTCGCATGTACGCACAGTCACACACACACAGTTTACCAATCCAACTGAGCCGATCGGCTCACCTCTTGCTCCAGAGAGCCAACAGAACACGGTGAGTCACTACAGAATTATTATTATTATTATATAATTGGGTTATTTCCATAATTCCATTCAAAAAGTAAAACTTACATATGACATAGATTAGGCCTATATACAGTAGATGCAGTGCCCACAACGTAAATTGATGCTTAGTAAAATGTTGGTATTGGAAAATTGGTCTTCAGCTAAATTCTGTAAAGTTGGTAACCAAGTGGACATTTTTAGATCTTTAAAATGAAAAGCTAATGGACCAGTTCCAGCTCTCAAGAGTTAAATTATTGTTAAATATCTGCACTGCTAATTTACAAAGTATACACAATAATTGTTATTTTTGGTCAAGGTGACAGGTCTTTGAGCGGAACATCATGGAGCTCATTTTAGTCTCTTGTTTATTCCCACCTTAACCTCGTAGGTAAAACTACAACATTTGCAGCAGTGAGTCTGTTTTCATGTTGGCAGACTGGGTGAGTGCTCATTTTGACTCTCTTCCTCAAGTTTCTTATGTGAATATTGAAATTGGATTGAATTGAATTCAGCTCATAAAATTTAATCTGAATGTTACAAATGAATCTGAAATGAATATGGTACTCAAAACAGAAATGTCAATATTCAATCCTTGATTTAGAATCCTTTGCCTTCATCATCACTGCCTCGATATGCTGTGGCACTGACCATGTGGAATAAGCGTTCCTACAATGCATGCTGGGCGAGACATACCGTATGGCAGGGCTGCCCAAAAGGTAGATCGTGATCTACCAGTAGATCACACAGGCCATGCAGGTAGATCACATGACAGTCCCTTAAAATGTATAGATCTGTAACTCTTGAGAGCCAAATGGACCCTTACGGGTGCATTGGGTTTTATTTTACACTCTCAAGAGTTAATTATATTTAAACACCTGAATTACATAATTTCAAGAGTGCACACAATTAGAAAATGGAGGATAGGCTAATTGTTATTTTGACCAACGTTTTGCCAGTTCTTTCCCAATTGTGGACAAAAACGTGAAAGTTATTAGCTTTGGGTGCAAGAGAATGAATTCAACATCACGAACTGTCAACTCAAACCCCAAATACTGTTTTCAAACGCCAGTAGTAGCATTTACAGGAAAACCTTCCAATTCTCCCCATCCATTTTTTATTATAAGTGCCTTATTCTTAAACACTGTAACAGTAAGTAACACCATCACCACTATTTCAAAGTCAAACTTTCTTGGGGGCCTTGAAATTGAATTTTTTATGTGTAGAACTTGTTGAGCCGGTCATGAAAGTAGCTCTCAAGTCAAAAAAGTGTGGACACCCCTGTCGTATTGTATGTCTCGCCCAGGATGCAGCGTGGAGGAGTAGAAAGTGATTGTGTTTGTTCAGATCTGCATGTTGATTTGAGTGCAATAACACCATTGGTGTCACCTAAGTGATAAGTGACAATGCAGTATGCCCCAATCGCATATTGATCAGCCTACCTTTGTCTATTGTGCAGCACTGAGTCCACCTTATTAATAATTTCCATCAGAGAAGTCCCAACAAAAAACTCCATGCCTGTAGCCGTATAGATATGGAATCCATTTGAAGGTTGTCGATCAAAACTAAACAGTCTTTACAACAGCATAGATGATGTCTACTCCCCTCCCTCTCCTCCCATCCATTCAGTGCAAGCCCGCATGTAGGGTTATGTTTTTTCCCTTGACGATGACATTTAATCAGCGGTGCCCATTGAAATTTGTCATGTCAAGGACCCTGACACTGACGCCTCATTTGAAAAGATATGCCAGTAACCGCCATATGTTTTTGGCTCTAGAAGTGATTCTCTACCTGTTTAATTTCAAAGACCCCCAGTTTGGCATTTCTCTCTCTGGGACCCCCAATTTATGTTTTAAAATCAATGCTAATTTAACTCAGTAAACAAAATGGAACCAATTTGCTACAAGAAATACAAAACAAAGTTAAGCAATCGTTAATGATTTTTATACATTTGAAATCTTCAGATGAGATATTCTGCATTATGAGCACTTTTACTGTCAGTACTTTAAATACATTTTTATACCAGTACTTTAAGTAGGCTACATGTTGAATTTAGTATGGAGTATTTCTATATTACATCATTTACTATTTATACAAGTAAATAGTTTATGTTCTTTTCTCTAGTACAGTGTGGACCATGGCCCAAACGCTGCTGTTGAGGGTGCTGTTTCTCCTTTATTTGCCGATGGGTTCTCAGAGTGCAGCCAAACTGATGAAGATTGCAGCTCTTAGCCGACCATTCTCTCTTGGTATGCTCTATGACGCTCGTTCAGACCGTCTTGTAGCAGGTAAAACACACACACACACACACGCACACGCACACGCACACGCACACGCACACGCACACACACACACACACACGCACACGCACACGCACACGCACACACACCTGTAGCAGCCATTCGCTTCCTATATTTGGCCACCAACAGTGTGGACAAATAGTGTTACAGTGTGACATACTGTATATGACATAAAGGCTGAGCAGAGCAATGTCGTGCAATTAGAGAAACGGTTATGTAGCACTGACTGGCACACTGGAAAGAGTCTACCGGAAAAACAAAGCAAAATGGAATGTGATCTATCACTAAAACACTCCAATGTGACATAACTCCTACTCTATATACTTAACCTATTTTCAACTGTCTCGTCTGGATATCATCTAGTAGTAGCTTCACCAGGTCCTACTGCATCAATGTGGTCCATGAGAATTGGCTGGAACAACCCGTTTTAGGGGTTATCTCTGCTCCTACGGACGCAGTGGGCACCTTTCTGTAAATGAGCTCACATTTATCCCTAGTCAAAAAATCCTATAGGACTTTAGAAAAGTCCAATAGAAAAGTCCTATCATATTTTGGAACAAATCCTATTGGATTTTCAATAGGATTCCTATAGGATCTTACAGGAATCCTATAAAAATAATCCTATAGGATTTTCTTAGGATTCCTATAGGATTTGGGGGAGATCCCATAGAATCCTATTGGATTCAATTGGAAATCCTATACGATTGTTCCAAAATCTGATCTTCTATTGGAATTCTATAGGATTTTTTGACTAGGGTTTACTTTCTCTAATAACAACCTTAAACATGAACCTTGTTTGCCAAAAAACTGTCATTTAAACAATGTATACACTTTGGAATTAGTGATATAGCTGTAATTAGCTGTATCTTTTCATATTCCAGGTTTAACATTGTGGGGCCCAGAAGAGCTAGAAGAAGGTAAAAGAACATCAAAGCAGCCCAACACTGAATTTGACATAGTTGCATCTGAATCGATGGAGGACAGAAGTTCATCAATGGAGGTTGACGCATCCTTGAAAGCAAGTTTTTTGGGTAATTTGGTACACCTTGAGGGCTCTGCTAAATATCTCAAAGAGAGTAAGACTTCACAAAAACATGCTAGAGTAACATTAAAATACAAAACTACCACAGAGTTCCATCAACTGTCAATGGATATACTTGGAAACAATGTGACCCATTCAAAGGTTTTTGATTCAGACATAGCAACACATGTTGTAACTGGTATTCTTTATGGAGCACAGGCATTCTTTGTATTTGACCGTCAAGTCACCGATGATGAGAATCGGCAAACAATTGAAGGAAACATGAAGGTATTAATCAGAAAATTGCCAGCCATCAAAATAGAAGGTGAAGGTAGTGTAGACTACAATGCGGCAGATCAAAAAGAAGTTAACACATTCTCCTGCAAATTCATTGGGGACTTTCAACTGAAGACAAATCCAGTGTCTTTTTATGATGCAATGAAAATATACAGAGAACTGCCAAAGTTACTGGCAAATGGATCAAATGTTGTACCAATGACAGTCTGGCTGACGCCGTTGGCGGTCTTAGATGAAAGAGCTGCTAGGCTGGTCCGTGAGATTAGCACTGGATTAGTGAATGAAGCTCAAAGTGTCCTGGAGGACTTCAGTGAAGTGGAACGATGGTGCAGTGATACACTGGACGACAATGTCCCAAAACAGTTCCCACAGATCAGGAAGAAACTGATCCAATTTAAAGACCTGTGTAATGAGTACAAGCTGGTCTTTCAGAAAAACTTATCAAAGATACTTCCATCAATCAGAGGAGGTGGGGAAAATGAGAGTGTGCTTGAAGAGATGTTGAAAAGCAGACAGGCATCTCCTTTCAACAACAACCGCCTGAATGAGTGGATGGATGGCAAAGAGAGAGAAATTAACGTCATATTATCTCTCATTGAAGTGATGAACAACACAAAGGTTTCTGCAGTTAAGAAGGAATTTGACAAAATAGTCCTCAGTCCAAAAAACCCAAAAGCTCTATGCTTTGCATTCACCTCACTGGATATTGCAGACGAATACCTGTTAGCTTTATCAAGCTACTTGAAATCTGAGGATGCTCCCATTGTAGGAGAGGTGGGTACTCAACATGTAGAAGAGGTGCCATGGTATTATTCAATAACGGTATATAGATATATTAGACTGCACGCAGAAAGATTTGCATATATAGCAGAGAGCAACACAACACATTTCCTTGTGACAGCTATAGCCAATGAGAATATAACAGGTGCAAGTGTATACATGTATGTGAATGGGATCATGGTTGACGACAATGTTACTTTAGGCCTATATTAGAGGTACCTTAAATTCAAAACCTGACGGACCACCAGCAGTGATTAACGTAACCTATGACTAAAACTGTCTAAGTAAAGCGATCAGTTTGTGGTCATCGACTAGAGTAAGGTCGTCGACCGTCAGTCATTCCTCAAAGTTTCTGATTGGCCAGTTTAGGTGATGACGTAATGGTGATCGCTTGCTCTGCTCACGCAAAAGTAGGCCATGGCCAATACGCAAGTTGGCACTCTATTGAGTGCAGATCCCAATCATTCAGGAGACCCCCCCTAATGTTTAATGTTTGTACAGTATATGGAAAAACAACCCATTGACAAACAGTTGACTGCCATTGACAGGCAGTTAACATAAACTCCCTGTTCTCATCCCATCTGCCTGAAAATCTACTGCTGTCACTCCTTAAAAAGCTGGATTTACCCATCACAAGTCCAGCTCTGCGAAACATTCCGCACAGCACAGAAAAGACTCGACTTCGGCAGTGTTTCTCTGCCACCGGCAAAACCTCCTAATCAGTCACAGACAGGTGAGGTGGGAGAGGTGACATGGAAGGAGATGTGGAACAGAGGGCAAAAAGGATGGCAGCTTTGTATGCTATCATTTTTGTGCTAAAAGACTTTCAGTCACTGTTTTATTGCACAATGTAACTCAAAAGGAAGATCATTTTGGACTATCAGTTTTCTTTCAATTAACAGAAGTAAGATATGGTATTATTGCCAGTATTAGGAGTTACACCATGGTAAAGGTAAAGGATGTGCTTTTAACAGGCTAAATCGTGACGAATTAGAACATAAGAGTGAAAAGATTTGTTCTCATTTAAAGCTGTATTTTGGTAACCAATTTGGCGTGACCCAATTGGCGTAACCAATTGGTGTGAGACTAGTATTCCAGCAGCCAGCTTTCATCTAGGCCATTTCTGCCTGGCATCTAGGACATTTCTGCCTGGCTTACATAGTAAGTAGGCCCTCTGTTTTGTTTTGTTGTGTACTGTATGTCTACGTGCCTTCATTTACTTTACTACGTGCCTTAATTGCTTTGGCAATGTAAACGTTTTCTCATGCCAATAAAGCTCCTTTGAATTGAAATGTATCCTAGAGATGTTGCATGTCAGGGAATCAGGGCGGATGGTCATGGTGACGCCGCTGGTTATTTGATATTTGCTGCCACCTGCTGGTGAAAGTGGGTTACAATTCTGCCAACACTTGCCCAAGCCTTTGATAAGCTTGCTTGTGCCTTTTATTTAAAAGGCACCACCCACCCTTTAGCTTTAAAGGTGCTCCACCAGTTTGATTGGAATTGTTTTGTAACAACTTGGCCACTCTGTCAAACCAAAAATTCAAAATTGTGGCAGGGACCCACAAGGGAAAAAAAGGAAAACAATATCAAACATTTTCTAAAATATACAAAGAAAAGAAGAAAAAGGACCAGTGCTATGACCATTGTTGTGAAACAAAGGATGAAAATGTCCATGCACCACATGGGTAAGTTGTAGATTTGCTATTTTTGTTTTATCCATAATGACGTCACGTGCCCACCATTTGGACAGTAAAAGTGTGTAACTTTGATGATGCCACTATACTTCCACGTTCACTCCAGAGGGACAATATATTTACACACTGTGATTGATGATAATTAATTTAGAGATATGATAGTGAATTGTATATGTAAAATATAATATATTCACTGGCAATTATTCAGTGGCAATCAATTAAGACATCACCTGTAGTCTGAATCAAAAATACATTAGATACTGTATGTATGCAGAGAGGAATGGTCACAGAAATGTACATTTCAGTGGGAATAACATTTAAGAATAGATGATGGTTGCAGGTTCCCAGCCTGGCAAAACACTCAAAAGTAAAACTGTATAAAAATATTTTTTCTACAATTATATAGGATAGTAGTAGTAGTACTATGCTAGTTGCATTAATTCAAGCTATGAAAAATCGATTGATTCTTCGAATAAACCAACTATACTGTAAATGTGCCCATATAGAAAGAACTTATATAAAACATGTAGGTTAGACATGTATGTCCAACATATATTCCACATACATGTCGGCCATATATGTTTCATGTATGATCGACATATATGTACATATATGAAATTGGGGCATTTCTCATATATGTACATATATGTTTCATATATGGTACATATATGAAAAAAATCGAAATTTCATATATGACATTTATGTCGATCATATATGAAACATATATATAGAAACATAAATGGTAAAGGTTATTAAGAATAATTAATAGCAACATTTTATTTACAGATACACAAATGTTTGGGAACTAGTGGCCTATATCCTATAGTATGTCGACAATACTTACCATTTTACCTTTCTGAATCAAATATATGCAGATATGTCAGAAAAGAATTAAGACCTCAGCAATGTTTCTTGGGTTATTAACTTTTATTAAAGCACAAACTCCTTCCCTATGGAAAAAATATACAGAAAAAAGTGTGTGCCATCTTGCCCCAGTTCAGTTTAGTTCCGTTCCAGGTCCTCCCTGAATCTGTTTGGATAAAAGATAAGAGGCAGTTCAGAAACAAGCTACAATCGCATCATATCATAAAATTATCAATCTATTGTCAAGGGGAGTTCCATGCTTGTTTAGTGGACATTAAGCCTGAGTCGGTGTGGTTATACCAAGTTTGGCCATTATGTGGCGCACTCAAGACCATCCAATGAAATGTATCAACAGCCTGTGACTAAACATTATTTCATTTTAATTTAATTATGCCAATATTATCACTTGTTGTGGGACCGCCTCAGCTCCGTCAGCTTCCCATTGATGGCTGATCCTAGCTGCCCCCTGGACGACTGCGGGAATTTCTTCATTGTGACTTCTACATATAACCAAATAAAAGGACGAGAATACATAAGAAGTCAGTTGACCCAATTTACAATTTATGCATTTAGCAGTCCCTCTTAATCCAGAGTGACTTACATTTAACCAAGATAGATACAAAAATAGATGCTCAAAAGACAACTAAACAAGAAACAAGAAAAAAGTATTGAATAAGAATATTACTGCCCTTAGGTTTCACACGGTCAGCGTGAAACTTAAGGGCAATATTCAAGTGGTCAGAGAGTTTGATTATGCAGAGGTCTGTTAGCAGAGATAACTGACCAATCAGAATAAAGCATTAAACCAAGCCATGTAATAATTAGTCATAAGACATGCAAATCAAGCAAATTAACTAAAAGCATATGGTGAAATTACATGACTGATGATGAACCCATTTAGACCTGAAATACTTCAGTGCAATTGAAGTATTTAACTATATGATGTTTCACTTAAGCAATATATCAGATTTATGTTTGGAGGTGCAACCAGAAATACACTATCCCAAGCAGGTCCAACTCTTAATTCTGCAATAATAATGGATTGAAGAGACATAAATAAATATATTACCACTGAGGTTGCTCTCCACTAGCTCCTCAATGGAGAAGACTTCTGTCAGGAGTTGTCGGACCATTTGTGTGCAGGTTTTACTGCTACTGGCGGCCATCCAAGTTGCCCTGTTGCAAAGCACGCCTGATCCCTTCAGGATTTCGACCTGGAAAATATGAACGTTTTAACACATTTAGAAAGGCAGTTGGATTTGGGGACCATCAGCAGATTCAAATGGAACCTTCCCATTGTCAATAGTGAAACCCCAAATGGGTTATTTATGGCAACAGGATGTCTGGCAGTCCCCAGTAGAATCAATGTACACCGAAAAATCCACCTTGAAAATTACGGTTGTGTATACATATTTTACCAGTTAGTGTCCATTTAGTGTCCATTTGCTGACTAATTTAGTTTACATGTATCTGGCACTGCATAATAATTATACAGGTATTCCAATGAACACAAGGGGGCTCTGCTATAATGCAACCGTTTTATTTTAACCAAAAAAAGATACGATTGTCACTGATAGCTATTTCATGTGCACTGACATAATGTACTTACTTTTGGAGGAGCTTCAATTTCAGGAAGCTCGGGACCTGAAGGTCTGGAGCTCTCTGGACACACAACACGCCCCGGATAAGGGGTAGAAGTTGGCACTGACTTTATCTTTAAAAGAATAGTGACATGACAAAACTTTTCAGATTAATATTAACAAGAATTGTATCACTATATATTAACCTCAGTTAATTTGCTGCCATTTTTATAAACAGACTTTCTGAACAACCACAGTATAGAGATGCGCAGTGACGTCACCGCCCCTGTTCCACTAGTGGATTCCCCATTCATTTTTCTCATAGATTTTTCAAAAATAATTGATATCAAGATGATTACGTCGGGGACAAAGCCAACTGGAGTCATGACGAATCATGAGGACACACACAAACTTTTGGGACAATAAAATAATTTCTAAGAAACAAAGAGTCTTGCCGTTTTCTATTTCTTCCTAATTATATATTATATGACGATAGTGTTTGTTGTCATGATTTGTCACGACCCGAGTTGGCTTTGGCCGCGGCGCAATCGTGTTTTTATAAACCATTTTCGAAAAGTCTATGAGGAAAATGAATGAGGAATCCACTAGTGGAACAGGGTCGGTGACGTCACTGCGCATCTCTATATCGAGGCTTAAAAAACTAGAAAAATGCATTAACATTGAATATAACTGAACTGCTTATGCATTATATAGATTCATTTTTGCATTCAGATCAAAACCTGCTGTAGCACTTTTACTGCAGCAGTATTACTTTGCTGCCATGACCTGAGAAAGCAACAAGGGTCAAGGTATTGTCAACAGAGAACACATTATTCCAGGAGGTCTAAAAGCAGAGCAGCAAAGTTGAGGATAATACGAAATTCTAATGATCAAAATTCAAGTTTAAAATGTAGCTTAAGAGGAAGAGCAGGTCGTACAATGATCCGTGGATTGGCGTTTCAAATGCTAGCTCCTCATGTCTAAGTGTCCATGGACATTGAACCCCAAGATGCTCCTAAGGTGCTGGCTCGTAGGAGGTTATAGCCATTAATACATGAGGTTTTCCTTCCTCGTCTGCTGGTCCCTGTTAAACCCCATTAATTTAATCAATGTGAGCAGCCGCAGTTTAGACCTTAACATGGAAGTGACCGGAATGTCAGAACTCTGTCTTCAGATAGCTCTGGGCTGCACCTCTTGGTACCTCTTGGTGACTGGTCAATGATGACTGGTCAATAACGGAGAGTAGAGCACCTTGCATTTGGTATAATCCACAAGATTTAATAAACTACCAAAATACCCATGTACCTGTCCTTCAGTGAAACACATTACTCACCTGCAAAGATTGTGCAGAGGTGTCTCCTTTGTGCGAAGACCCTGCAGGCAATTCTGTACTCCCTCTGTTCACCACAGTGGCTTCAGTAGAGCGACTCACACATTTGCCATTTCTGGATGACAACACACAAAAAAAAAAATCACATACATACATTGCACACATTCAAACGCGCGCGCGCGCGCGCACACACACACACACACACACACACACACACACACACACACACACACACACACACACACACACACACACACACACACACGTTTACAAAATTGCCATTTGAGTAAACAAGAAAATAACTTTTGCACCTTAAGTGGTACTTACAGGTCTTTAGTCATTTCATTGTAGTGAATGGTATTCTTGTCATTGTTCAGGGACAGATCAAGGAGAGAAGCGGAAATGTTGCCAATCATTTCAAGACCATTAGCGAAATCTGCAAACGCTCCAGCCAGCACCCAGCAGCCGTAGATCTGAGGGGTCACGTTCAATACATTTTAGGTGGTTCACAGACTGCAGACATCAGAGACAACAGACCTCACATAAACACATAGGGATCAGAACAGACCTAAGATACAGTGTAATCGTGACAGACCTATGATACAGTGTAATCGTGGAATGACTGGTAGTAATGCATGTATATGTATGTATGCAGTGATACTGCTCTCATTACGATATAACAAGAATATGTACAATATTTTAACATCTCTTTTGGTACTCCCATTTACAGCTATGCTATGGCTACATGATGCCCAGTAGTGTTTGAAAATTCTGGGAGGTAACAGGCTGGTTACTACTGTTAATCATCTTCTTCTACAATTTTGGGGGGTTGGTACTAGTGAATTGTGTGTGACATAAGCCTGCCTGTATGTGAGCTTAGCATTATCACAGTAATCCTTAATTAATCAAATTTCATCATCTTCAAGGGCTTTTGATAGAAATGATTGCTTTAGAATACTGTAAACTAACCTTGTACTTCTCAGAGGCTGGCAGAGTCTTGGTCAGGGCTTCACATTGTTCTGGGCTGAACTCTGCTCTGCAGCTAGTAGGTACTTTTCAGGGAATAGAAAGTTGTAGTTATTATTCATCATAAGCAGGGGTCTCAAACTCAAGTTTTAGCCCGGGGGTGTTGGTTCGCACGCACTGTGGAACTTGGGTTACGACAACTCCGTCCAATCCATAGGGCCAGCTCAATGGCGTCTCTTCTACTTAGACTTGAATAGAGAATGAGGACAAGTCCGGAACCTGAAGTAGGCAGAAATGCATCAGAAATGCATTAATGAAATTAAATCTGTACAATACCGTTTACATGTTGAGAACATGCATAAAATAGCACTTATTTACGCCGCCGTCGTTGAAAACGCATTTACAACACCAGTTTGTCCCTGTTCTGGCTGCATGAACAGCGCTCGAGCGCCCAGTTCCTGGCCCCTCAATGTCGCAACTCTTCTACTAGATGGCTCTGATCTAGTGAAGAAGGGAGACTGCTTCATTGCTGTGCGTAGTGCGGTTTTGAAACCGTTGCAACAAGCGGTGACGGTGTGCGTAGTGCGGTTTTGAAACCTTTTCGTCAATCCACTACATTGTCGTCTCGTCACGTCAACCATAAGCCACAAACGTCTCGTCGTATTTTAGTCATCATAGATAGCCGTTTTATCTCGTCACAGTCAGTGCAGTCTGCATTATTTTTGCTTCGTTCGTCATCGTCAGACCTTTCAAACAGGGGCCGTGCCCGTGTCAGTTACATGCACTGCCACATATAGATTATTTTAACGGGACATTGCAATCTTTAGACTACTTGATTGAGATTAAATGAATTAAAATCGTGAAAACAGTAGCCTGGTAGATCATATAAGCCTAATTAAACTAGTAGGGAAAGACGTTGCGCAAGCTTTGTTATCAATGTTAAAAAGTTGAACCACGGCTGTGATTCTGTTCACGCTGTCATTCATACCATGGTTCATAACACCGACTATGTAACAGCAATGGATAAGAAATGGCTTCGCCATTTCTTATCCAGACAATGGGGACTATACTCCGGTTGCCGCTGTCGGTGCCGTCGAGGAACACAATTAACGCAAACATTTTAAAAACAATACTTTTCTCCACTGTTTTGACGATCCTGTCTTCTCGGTCTTCTCCCTGGCCGGCGCTCATTCAAATAAAAAATCTCGCGTTGACTCGCTCATATGTTTCATCTGTAGAACACGCGAGACTATAAAAAAAAAGCGGGACTCGCGCGCTGGTCCCAGACTTGCTCCCTCAGAGTAAATAATTCTAGAGCGAGCACCCTGAGGAAATCTTGAGGCGAAATGGACATAGTGGCCAAAGTTGAGAATGCAGTTTGAGAGCATGGGGCCAGTAACATGAACGCGGAATAGGCTCCGCCCCCTCCATAGCTCTCCGCTCTGACGCACGCACACGCACGCGCGCCGATCGTGCATGAGGTCGCCCGCGTTCATGTTCTCGGCCCCATTTTCCCAGAATGCACTCTGTTTTCCCCCCGGAAATAGGGGAAAAATAGGAGTGAAATCGCCTCATGCGCTGAGTGAGCAACTCAATGCAAGTGGATGAGAGCGGATTTCGGGTGCCCTCTCTATTTAATATATACTCTAAGCTTGCTCCTCAGAGTAAATAAATATTATATTTATTTAACCGGATGTGACGTAACGTAGCCCAACGGTTATAAAAAAGAATAAAAAGAAAAAGGAAATTGCAAAGCAAGGTAATTACTGTTGTAAACATTATACGTCACGCCCATACACGCCTGATAGAGCTGACCGGATGTTGCGTCTACAAGAGGAAGAAGAAGAAGGTGACCCGGTGACCGCTTCACAGACCACAGATCACTTGAGATTTTGTCTTTTAAATTAACAGATACAATTATACGTTACGCCATCAAAACAATGGACAAACTTGTCAGGTACAAGAGGTACCTCGTTGAGGATGGAGTTTCCATACCACGAGAAACGAAACCAAGATGGAAGAAGAGGTAAGACATGTCGTTATACATTTTAGCTCAGTGGCCAATCCAGAGGCTTAGAGCAGTGGTTTTCAACCTTTTTGACGCAAGGGACCATCATTTATTCAGCATTTGAGTCACGGACCACCATTTGATGACATTTTAGCCCCAAAAACCTGAAACTAAAGAATTATTTTTTTGCTTTTGTTCACAATTCCAGGCTGGACTTTGCAAACAAAACAGTGTAGACTTCTTAATTAAATAGTGCTAATTCAGATGAATATTTTAACCCTCGAGAGTGTTAAAATGAAACCAAATGGACCCTTGCAGGTCCATTTGGTTTCATTTTAACACTCTCGGATTCATTTTTTACATTCTCAAGAGTTACATCTGGTTAAACAACTTTCCATCATTTAGCCTGGGGACCACCTGGAACCCTCTCAAGGACCACTGGTGGTCCCCGGACCACCTGTTGAAAACCCCTGGCTTAGAGTATAGACAAAGTTACGACAGCCAGCATCATTGATCTTAAATCCATTTTAGTTCGTTTTGTTGTATTAGTGCAACATAAACCCATACAGATAATTCCTTCTGTACTGTACAATACTTTAAAACAGTTGACGTGTTGCACAAATGCCCCCCCCCCGCACACACACACACACACACACACACACACACACACACACACACACACACACACACACACACACACACACACACACACACACACACAGGCCAAATCGCAACTGTACATTTCTTGCCTGCTTGCCAATGCACAGCCTGACTGGTGGTTGGGCAGTACAGGAATTACATTTGTTTTGATCCAGTACTAAAGTAACTTAATGCATTGTGTGCAATTCAGTGCATTCTGTTAATCAGGCTAATCGAATGTTTGAAATTCACAGATTATTCGCAGGGTGACTGTCCACAAGTCCACAGACGGAGCTTGGCTGTCCTTCTTCAGCCCCCGTAAGTTTGGCGACTTTTTCACTAATTTTTGACTTTGTCTTAATGTATTGAATAACAATTTATAATCTTAGTCTAGTTTTACTGAAATATTTTTTGTGTAGTCTTCGAAAAACAAAGGGTCTTATGCACACCTATAGAGGACAGTCGTGTTGGGAAAATGTAACTAAATAAGTTGAAGGTAATGCCTGATGAAGTCTGATGTAGGACCAAAATGTTGCAAATAAAGTTTGTATTCTATTTGTGAAGTGTAGTCGACAGTGACCTTACCGAGTAAAGACTTTTATCTCATCATTAGACTTCCTGCCCCCGTAGATCCCACCAAGGCACATTTAGTTCATATTTCAGGAATTACATTTGTTTTGATTCAGTACTAAAGTAACTTAATGCAATGTGTGTGACCAATTTTGACTTGCCTCTATAATTTAATAATTTAATTATTTATTTTAGGCATTTCATTGCTCTCAAACTTCTCATATCAGGATCCATTTGAAAATGTTTTGAGTTTTCATAAGTATTTCATGGAAATGATATGATTTTTTCAAAAATTCCAGCCAGACTAACCATGCACTCCAACCTGTAAAATGATCCATAACTTCTCACTAAGATGTCAAGCAGATCCTGTAGTTATGTGACACTGGAATGTCTGCAATTCCTTGCTGTAATGCCACTTTGCAGTAATGAGGTTAATCTTCATTTTTAATTCACAGATTATCCAAACTGAGTCTGAGGCTCTACAGGCCGCCACTGTTTCTACAGACACAGTAAGTTCTCCAGAAAGCTAAAAGTTACCATGAACTAGGAAGGTAGTTGGATAGTACAGGAATTACATTTGTTTTGATCCAGTACTAAAGTAACTTAATGCATTGTGTGCAATTCAGTGCATTCTGTTAATCAGGCTAATCGAATGTTTGAAATTCACAGATTATTCGCAGGGTGACTGACCCACCAAGTCCACAGACGGAGCTTGGCTGTCCTTCTTCAGCCCCCGTAAGTTTGGCGACTTTTTTCACTAATTTCTGACTTTGTCTTAATGTATTGAATAACAATTTATAATCTTAGTCTAGTTTTACTGAAATATTTTTTTGTGTAGTCTTCGAAGAACAAAGGGTCTTATGCACACCTATAGAGGACAGTCGTGTTGGGAAAATGTAACTAAATAAGTTGAAGGTAATGCCTGATGAAGTCTGATGTAGGACCAAAATGTTGCAAATAAAGTTTGTATTCTATTTGTGAAGTGTAGTCGACAGTGACCTTACCGAGTAAAGACTTTTATCTCATCATTAGACTTCCTGCCCCCGTAGATCCCACCAAGGCACATTTAGTTCATATTTCAGGAATTACATTTGTTTTGATTCAGTACTAAAGTAACTTAATGCAATGTGTGTGACTCAGTGCAATCTGTCAGACTCAGTGCAATCTGTCAATCAGGCTAATCAAGTGTTTGAAATTCACAGGTTATTCCCAGGGTGACTGACCCATCAAGTCCACAGACGGAGCTTGGATGTCCTTCTACAGCCCCTGTAAGTTACAGTAGAAGAGTGTGTAGATTTGACCCAGACATCCATATAGGATTTTAATACCACTGAAAAGACTATACCCTGTATGTCACATTTTTATATAACAAGGCTGATCTCTCATGAGACTGGGCGTTCAAATTATTTCATGTTAGTCAATCAATGCCTGGCACGGTTTAGCGACTTTTTTCCACTAATTTCTGACTTTGTCTTAATGTATTGAATAACAATTTATAATCTTAGTCTAGTTTTAGTGAAATATTTTTTGTAGTCTCCAACAAAGGTTCTTATGCACACCTACAGAGGAAAATCGTGTTGGGAAAATGTAACTAGATAAGTTGAAGGTAATGCCTGATGAAGTCTGATGTAGGACCGAAATGTTGCAAATAAAGGTTGTATTCTATTTGTGAAGGGACTTCCTGCCCCCGTAGATCCCACCAAGGCGCATTTAGTTCATATTTCAGGAATTACATTTGTTTTGATCCAGTACTAAAGTAACTTAATGCAATGTGTGCGACTCAGTGCAATCTGTCAATCAGGCTAATCAAGTGTTTGAAATTCACAGGTCATTCACATGGCAACTGACACACCAAGTTCACAGACGGAGCTTGGATGTCCTTCTACAGACCTCGTAAGTTACAGTAGGAGAGTGTGTAGATTTGACCCAGACATCCAGCAGGGGTTGACACTAAGGTCTCCGAGGCACTTGCCCATCGGGCAAGTGCAAGTCAGGCTCTACTTGCCCTCAGGTCATGGTCACTTGCCCCCCAGGTTCCAGGTGGTCCCCAGTTAAGTTGGTTAACCAGATGTAACTCTTGAGAACGTAAAAATGAAACCAAATGGACCCTTGCGGGTCCATTTGGTTTCATTTTTACACTCCCAAGAGTTAAAATTCATCATCTTAATTAGCCCAGGTCTACACTGTAGAAGATTAATGGTCATGTTGATGTGTTAATTTGCCCGTTTTGTTTCCCAAATCCAGCCTGGAATTGTGGACAGCTAGAAAGCAGGGAAAGACACAGAGGCAGAGTGCAATGACTGCCTTCAAGACAAATTTATCTTGTGTTGTGTTATAGTGCACTAAGTTGCACACTTGCCCGATCGGGCAACCAGGTAGCAGTCTTCACTTGCCCCACCATTTTTTTTACTTGCCCCGGGCAAGCGGGCAAGTGTTAGTGTCAACCCCTGTCCATATAGGATTTTAGTACCACTGAAAAGACTGTTATATTTTTATATAACAAGGCTGATCCCTCATGAGACTGGGCGTTCAAATTATTTCATATTAGTCAATATGACACGTACAGAGGACAGTCGTCTGGGGAAAATGTAACTAGATAAGTTGAAGGTAATGCCTGATGAAGTCTGATGTAGGACCGAAATGTTGCAAATAAAGGTTGTATTCTATTTGTGAAGGGACTTCCTGCCCCCGTAGATCCCACCAAGGCGCATTTAGTTCATAATTCAGGAATTACATTTGTTTTGATCCAGTACTAAAGTAACCTAATGCAATGTGTGCGACTCTGTCAATCAGGCTAATCAAGTGTTTAAAATTCACAGGTCATTCACATGGCGACTGACACACCAAGTTCACAGACGGATGGATGTCCTTCTACAGACCTCGTAAGTTACAGTAGAAGAGTGTGTAGATTTGACCCAGACATCCATATAGGATTTTAGTACCACTGAAAAGACTATTTGTTACATTTTTATATAGCTGATCTGCTTAGTCAATATGACACCTACAGAGGACAGTCGTGTGGGGAAAATGTAACTAGATAAGTTGAAGGTAATGCCTGATGAAGTCTGACCGACTTCATCAAGTAGGGCCGAAATGTTGCAAATACATTTTGTATTCTATTTGTGCGTAGTAGATTCAACCCAAGCATCCATATAGGATTTAATTACCACTTATTTCAATCATATTTCAATTAATTAATTCCAAATTGTCTTTAAAATGTACAGATGGACCAACACCTATTCACTCGAGCAGAGGATCCACAGATGGACCAACAACTATACACCCCACCAGAGGAACCATCACTAGACCAATCTTCCATTCCACCCGAGGAGCCAGATGACAATATCGGTCCAGCTGAGAAAACGGCAACAAAAGAACAAGTAGAACTACTCCTGCTTGCGTTAAAACTAAAACATGGGTTAACAAACAAAGCTTTAGAGGATATCATGAAACTGATGAATGTGAGTGGTGGTCCAACTGTGAGTGGGTCTAAGTCCCTCTTTTACAAATCATTCGACACAGTTAAAGATGTTTTAGAAATACACTACGTATGCAAAATGTGCAATGTCAACATGGAGGAATTTCCTCACACTGTGAAGTGCCATGTTTGCGACCAGGTAATTGCTAAAGTGGACGCACAGAAAGACCAGTGTTTCTTATATCTGCCCATAAAAAGTCAAATTAAAACACTGTTGGAGGACCATGATCTGGGAAAACATAAAAAAGACACCGATTTGAGGACAGGGATCCTGCTGTAATCAGAGATGTTTATGATGGACGCAAAGTAGACTTTGTCTGCACATTCATTAACCACAATGAAATGCTCAAATAGGACCAACAGCATCAATCATTCCATCATCTAAGAAATTTGACAATTTGAAATTAATTCCACCTGCTACTTCTGACCTGTTTTTTCTTCCATCATGCAAGTGTTAAGTCAAGATTTTCACATTTCAGCATTTAGTAGAGCCAGAATTCTTTGTGTTCAAAGCTGGAAATCTCTTAACACTTGTATGACAGGTCATTTTGATTTTTTACCTTTGATCTTGAAATTGAATATATTTGCCCATGATGCTTTCAGAGCATTCTCCTTCCACGACCAACATCATCCATCATTCCATCATCTCAGAACGATTTGACGTCTTAGTAGAGCCAGAATTCTTTGTTGTAATCAAAGCTGGAAATCTCTCAACACTAGCATGACGGTCATTTTGGCTTAGATTTTACAGTTGATGATCATCTTGAATCTTTTAGAACGTTCTCCTTCCATGGCTTCAGTATTTCATTCAAATGTTTAATTGACGATGCCGACAACGGCAAGAGGAGTATAGCATTTTTAAAACACTTATATGTACTTATTTGTCGGTATTTCATTCAAATCTTGACATCTTAAAGATTTTCTAAAATACATCTATGCATGTTAATTCTATCCTTTTTCAGTCATGCATATAGAAGTCTAATGTGTATCATTTAATAGACAGAATTCTGTGTCTAGTGTCAGACATTTCCAGCTCTGAACTGTAATTTCTGCTTTATTTCCTGTCTAGGAGGTCATGTTACAAAGTAAACTGCTATAGGTTTGATGCTGCTAAAATTCGATTTGCCTGACTCAACAATAGCATTTTTCCCCCAGATGTTCTGAAATGATGGATGATGTTGGTCATTGTAATGTTTCTCTCAAGCAATGAAGAAACTTGGGTTCTTGATATGTCACTTTATTTGGAACTGGTAGGGCTGGCAGCATACAGGTCATACATCCTACTCTAAGATCTGCAAATGTTTGTAGGTGTGGCCCATATACTGTATGTCTAGGTTTGCATGGCTAGCATCATGCCATCTAGTGGGGAAAAATCATAGCAACCTAACATCAGATATCACAACATCCCCTTTTCTTTAAATGTAAACATTCCTAGCATTCTAAACATTCCTGTTAATTCTATATATGTCTTATGTTGTAGTCTTTTTATTCCTAACTGTAATTTCTACTTTATTTCCTGTCTAAAGTCTGTCAGATTTAATTCAATCTGTGACTGAATTAACTTGCAAGCAAAAGTAATATAAAATATAAAGCTTTTTTTTTTTTAACACAATCTATTCATGTAATTATTGCTACCTATTTACCTAACACTTATTATTGAGCTTTACATGGTGTATTATGTGCTAGGCCTTTCACAGTGCTAGAATTCCTCCACCGTTCCTCTCAACACCAGTGACTGAGGTGGGACGATTCACTCATCTCACGATACAATATTGATATTTATTTTTTCCAAATTTATTAATATTGCAATCTGATTCATCAACATATTGCATTTTTTCCCACAAATTACTCTTAGCTCAAGCTTTTATTAATCAGTACACCTATAGCTTTTATTTTATCAATATAGCTACCGGTGTATGACACATAAGTATGCAATGTATCTACACATAAGGACCTGAATATAGCATGTACTGTATTATACGCACATATATGGACCTGAATGTGGGATCTACTGTATGTTCTCCTTGTCTACATATATGCATATGCCGTTTAAAAAACTGAATAAAGCCCAAAATCCTTATAGTGGTTTTAATTCCATGCATTGGGAACACTGCACATCATATTTTATCATCATCATATTTTAAATCAAAACATGAAGAAAAAAGCAGAAATTATTGAATTACTTTACAGAAAATGAAGAAAAATGAACATTGGGCTGTTAAAAAAAAATAGTGTCTGCACTTTACTTTACAAACTCAATTATTTACTGTATTAGCTGTAAAATATCCAGGATTCAGCATTCCTGTGAATCACTAAACTAATATTTAGTTGTATAGCCACTGTTTTTGAGAACCGCTTCACATCTGTGTTGCATGGAGTCGACCAACTTCTGGCATCTGTGAACAGGTATTCCAGCCCAGGATGATTTGACAACATTCCATAATTCCTCTGCATTTCTTGGCTTTGCCTCAGAAACAGCATTTTTAATGTCACCCCACAAGTCTTCTATCGGATTAAGGTGCGGGGATGGGGCTGGCCACTCCATGACTTTAATTTTGTTGGTCTGGAACCAAGAAGCTGCTCGCTTACTGGTGTGTTTGGGGTCGTTGTCTTGTTCAAACACCCATTTCAAGAGCATTTCCTCTTCAGCATAAGGCCCTCTTCAAGTATTTTGATGTATCCAAACTGATCCATGATCCCTGAAGCGGTTCTCAAAAACAGTGGCTATACAACTAAATATTAGTTTACCGATTCACAGGAATGCTTAATCTTGGATATTTTTCAGTTAATACAGTAAATATTTGAGTTTGTAAAGTAAAATGCAGACACTGCTATTTTTTTTGAACAGCCCAATGTTCATTTTTCTTCATTTTCTGTAAAGTAATTAAATAATTTCTGCTTTTTTCTTCATGTTTTGATTTAGAATACAATGTGCAGTGTTCCCAATGCATGGAAATAAAAAGCACTATAAGGATTTTGGACTTTATTCATTTTTTAAACAGACTGCTATTATTTTGAACACAACTGTATGATCTACTTATCTGCACATATGGACTTAATGTGGGATGTATGTGCTATATAAGGGCCGTATATGTCCTCCTTACCTACAGATATACACATATTTGGACCTGAAGGCGGCATATATGCAACCATATATGTCCACCTTATATACATATATGTACCTAAATATGACATATATGTCTCAGATATGTCCACCTTATATACATATATGTACCTGAATGTGACATATATTTCCACCGTATATACATATATGTACCTGAAAGTGACATATATGTCTCATACATGTCCACCTTCTATACATATATGTACCTGAATGTGACATATATGTCTCATATATGCCATATATATGTACATATATGAACATACATATTCTTTATAAGTTCCTTCCATATGGGTGCTGTCAGTCTGTGTGCGTGTGTGTGTGTGTGTGCGCGCGCGCGCGCGCTGGTAACACCGGTAACTTGAGAACTGTTGCCCCACTGATTTCAAATTTGACACACGTTCCACACTCCTGCAGGGAGTGCAGTGCCCGACCTCAAGTCTGTGGGACACACTGTTGTCCAGGGACTGCCCATCGAACCGGGACTTTGGTTATCAGGGCCTTTAAGCCTTGTGGCCATGTTGTGCTTTAGCCGCAATGCAACTCTAGATTTATAATTCGAATTGAATCTAGAGTTGTAATTCCGTCCATTACATTTTTTTTTATGAAATTGATCTGTGATCTGCTTGTAAACAACATCTCCCCAACTTTGCAGCTGTAGAGAAAGCTTGAATTATCCTTTCGATCTGCAAAGCTTTTCTGCAATATAAATCCACCGTAGACATGTTATGATCTACTTTCTGTCCAAAGTATTCCTCAACATCATGAGCTGCCATCTTGAGTGCTTGTTTAATACACTGACACACACCAGGTGCACGCTTGGTGCCACCTCCTGCTCACCACCTGCTGTTTGAAAAAAGAAGAGGCTTAACAAATGCTAGGAAACTAAATGGTGGACCAGAGCTGCTTTTGATTGAAATATTCATTAGGCCTAAACTTGTACAGTTGGCCACATCCTGAGATGTAGCCTACTAACTAAATACAAGACTGATAACTGTGAAATTTACATAATAATTAATTCAAGCTTTCTCTACAGCTGCAAAGTTGGTGAGTTTGACGTTGTTTAATACGAGCAGATCACTGATCAAACGCGTTTTCAGCCTCTGCCTCAGCCTGGCCATGGCGCTGACCCGACATCTGCCAATGGACCATCTTTATGGCGCACACTCGGCTTGCCATACATCTTCACCATGTAAGTTAATGGCAAGGCGCTACCAATGTGCAACTTCCCATTACAGTTCATTCATCCAAACAGAAAAGTCCTTTCTGATTGCACTATACAACGTTAAACTCACCAACATTACAACTGGTGAAAATCCAGGGCAGACGTGTTATGAACTGTGTTGGGGTTTGGAAGCACTCGTGAAAAATCACTCAATAGCCCATGCGTAGGCTACCACCTGTTTTGAATTTGCACATCATACAGGAGGCAACAGGACGTAAAACGAGCTGTGCTTCCCAAAAAGATGGCTGCGACAATGGTCTGACAATTCTTTTAGCTATCCACTTTTCAGTCAGTTTGCACTTTGCAGCACTCTTCAGACAGGAAGACAGACAGATGAGCACAAAAGGGACAAAGACAGTTGTTGACAAGTTTTGGCAACAGGTATTATGAGGTTCGCATGTTGCATCGTTCTGAAGTAGGCCTAATCCATGGCCGACGAGCATGTGGACGGTGGACCAGTGGTATCACCACACCTACAGACAGCGCCTCCAGGCTTGAAGCTGCCACGCTGGTGGTCAAGTTTGGTACTGCAGGCGGGTGGAATTCATGCACGAACGCCCCGAGAGCACGCACGCTCGTTTGCTTTGTGCACGTGGACAGGGCAGTTTGTTTTTAAGTTGTTTTCTGAATAAACCAGCGGCCCTCACGTCATATACTACCTCTCAAAACATAATGTATGTATTATATGACAGATAATAAGCTCAATGCAAACCCACAAGCTTGTTTTTGATGCTTTTTGGTGTTTTTTTTTTCCTTTGCTCGTGCGCGACGGCGCTCGTTCATGGTTCCCATAATCCCTTGCGTCGGGCGCGTTCATGGAGAAATACTTCCGCATTTGGGCACCAAATTTTGGTCAAAGAGATTCTATATAAAGAGGCGACACTTCCGTTAAGTCCAATGGAAACAACCAGCCCCAGTGCCTCCGCCATATCGGAGTGATGTGACGTACTTCCTGTTGCTATTAAAGACTGCTGTTCTGACTACAGTTCTTGGAAACGCCGCTAGATGGCGGGAGCGGCACACGCCGCCATATTGGAGTGATGTCGTCAGCGCGCCATAGAGTGGTGTTACCGCTGCACCATCTGGTGGTGAGTCAAATAATTGCATTATGTCGGCTCTTTATATAAACCCTCTTTGTTTTGGTGCTCAAATGCGGAAATAGGCGCACTTCCGGCGGTCTTCCGGGTGCTTCAAAGCGCCAATGAGCAACTCGTATTGAAATGAACGGCAAGGGGCGGGGCTGTCGCTCGAGTCAGGTCTCTGTTATTTTATTACTCTATGGGTATCACCTACTCTATGGGTATTATGACAATATACATAATGTGTCCAGAATCAGATGGGTGAGCCGTGGAGGTTTTGGAGATCTTCAAGCATGGCGCCGGATCCAAAAAAGGTGACATATCAAACATCATATAAATTGTATAATCGAGATTCTAACATTTTGGCACTGAACATGGATGGAAGGCAGTTAATGTCCTCTAGGCTTGTTTGTCCTCCTTCTGACCTGAGATTAGTTCTATATGAACACATACATTGGAACCCCGTGATCCCGGCCTGGGGGGTCCAAAATCTTGTAGATCTGCTATTTTGGGGGTAGAGTTCGTCTATAGGCCTAATGTGCAGTTTCGCCAGCTGGTCCGCTTCACTAAGGTTTAAGTGCCTTCGGCCTGTTGGAGACAATAATGATCAAACATCAAAGTAATGTTACCCCCCCCCCCCCCCTTTTTAGAGACGTGACTATAACTATAACTACTTACTTTTTAAACTTCGCCATCACTGGTTACTACTGTTTAAGGCATCAACATGTAGAATAAGCCTGGAGCTACAAATTTGATTGAGCCTTGCTTCACTGTCACTGAGCTCAAGGAGGAGAGGAGGAGGAGATGAAGAAAAATTATTTCTGAGGCATATTATGCCTCAGAAGAAGGGGGAGGGTGTGGTGGTGTGGTGGTAGTGCTGGTGTGTGGAGATGGATACAGTCTATTCCAAGTAGAAGATGTGAGGGAGGAGGAGAGGCGAGAGGGGGCGGGGTTAGGTTGCTGTTCGTCGGTTCGTAGTGCTGAAAGCAGCGGTGTGAACTACACTAGCCTAGTATTCTGCTTCAGGAGCGGCCAGGAATTGGCCTGGATCCCCCTTTTAATAACACCCATCAATCTGGCCGTATAGCCTCACTCCTGCCGGCTTAATTATTCATCAGCGAAGCGAACCGAGCTCGAGAAAAACAATCACTTGAGATGGATTGACGATAATAAGAGCGCAGAGACAAGAAAAACATGGATCCGTTCGCTATTTTCTTGGCAGTGGTCCTCCTCCTTCTCTCTTCCCCGTCCTGCTGCCCTGCCTCCGCGGACAGGACCATCGGTGAGTCGGTCTAAACTACAGCGTGATGACAATACGGGATTATTATTATTATTATTATTAACGGCGAAACGACGCGCGTTTTGATTTCTCTTGTAAATATTACGGGACCGTGTTGCGCACATATCAGGCCATGCTGCTATCGTTTGGAGCCGTGTCAATATTTTATTAGCTGCCCAGTGTTTTGAATGCTCTGGCTGCATCTGTATCGTTAGATATATTTTTATTTGTTTTCACTTCTCTAATAGGCAGGCTGTTGTTGTTGTAGTCGTTACTACTGTTATTATTATTTAGCCCAGTGGTTTTCAACCTTTTTGATACCAGGGCCCCACTATTTATTCTGAATTTGAGCCACGGACCACCATTTGATGAAATTTTAGCCCCACAGACCACAAAACTAATGATTTGTTTTTGCTTTTGTCCACAACTCCAGGCTGGATTTGGGAAACGAAACAGGCAAACATACAGATCAAAATTACCATTGATCTTCTACATTATCTAGTTGTGTAGACTTTGGCTAATTCACATGATGAATATTTTAACTCTTGAGAGTGTAAACATGGAACCAAATGGACCCGCAAGGGTCCATTTGGTTTCATTTTTACGCTCTCAAAGAGTTACACCTGGTTGACTAACTTTCCATCATTTAGCCTGGGGACCACCTGGAGCTCTCTCAAGGACCACTGGTTAAAAACCACTGATTTAGCTCATTTGTTTTTATCACTAGTCTTATAGGCTATGTAGGGCAGGCTATTATTATTTACAAATATGGTATTATGCACAGTCAAATCCCCAGTGTCACGAGAGAGTGTAGCCTACAAATGCAAATTGGTCCATTTGGTTCCATTTAAGCTCCAGGTAAAACTGTTAAATGCACCAATAAAGGATTTGTACTGTGTAAGCTGACACGTGTTTACACTTGGGCAATGTGTAAACAGATCGCCACACACACTTCTAAGCTGACATGCATCCAAATCAGCTCATTTGTAGGCTAGGTGAACCAATGCTTTCCCTATTAGTTCACAGATGAACAGTTATTGATTGAAAATGGCAGGGTGGGAGACACATATGTCCTGTGTTCTCACAGACACATAGGCTAAATACATTCGTAATACAGGCTAATACATCATTCATAATTGCATCGATATCTACCTGCGCAAGTAGCTGTGAGCACAGTTAGTTAAACGTGCGTGTGCCCCTATATTACATAACAGAGTCAGTATTTCAAGTAGGCTTAACCACTGCATAGCTTTAGCTGGTAAAGGAAAATAGGCCTACTGGTGGTCATTTGTCCCATTAGATGGCAACGGAGCTTGCATATTTATTTATTTACTTATTTATTTCGGTAACTATGACACATGTGAACATGGTAACATTCTCCTGTCTGTATATGTTTTGTGAAATGTAATTACATTAAATGTAATTGGTAATGCCTGCATATGGACAAGATGTTTCTTGTCCACATGCAGGCACACCAATAGCTGACAAACAGTAATTTCATTTTGTAGTAAGTGGTTACTTGCTGTTATTTGTAGCCTAGTTGTTGTCGTACTATACGTACCTCATACTGCCAACCCACTAAGTATTTAGAATAATTTCAGAACACTACCCAAAATTACTGACTAGTTCCACATTGTCCAATTTACTCCTGCAAGTACAGGACATCTCAGTTAGACTAGTTGATGACTCAGAACCCATAGTGTGAATTGTTGGATGTAAGAAGGTAACTAGAAAAAGAGCCCTGCCAGGCACAGGTCTTCACCAGGCTGTGGCCTTCTGGTGGCGCTATAGGCCATTGTGAAAAAGGGTTCCATTCATTCTTATGCCTTTGATTCTTATGCCTTTGATTTGAGGCTTTTTCTCCCCCGAAAAGTGTTTTGCAAAAATCCACCTGCTGATGGGGCTATAACAGTCCAATGTGAAAAGTATGTGAAAAGGGTTTGAAAGGGGTTTTCAAAAAGGGGGTTGTCTAACTTGTCTTTTTTTGAGGTAGAAACAGTTGGCCTGGTGCAACTCTATAGGGGGCATTTCCTGTAATATACAGTACACTCCCACTGACATGAACATCAATAGATGACAATTCAAAACAACCTTAAAAAAATCTGTAGAAAAAGAGCCCTACCAGGCACAGGTCTTCACCAGGCTGTGGCCTCCTGGTGGCGCTATAGGCCATTGTGAAAAAGGGTTCCATAAAGCATCACAGAAACAGTACCAGAAACCAGTATAGTGCAGAGATCTTGCTTGCCCCTTGGTCATGTTGCTGTGTGGGCATAGTATGATGGCCTAGTGATGTGATTAAAGTGTGCTTCCACCAGCGAATAGCATTCACTATCATGGCTTTGGCTTTCCACTCTCCATGTGTGTTTTGGCAGCATGGACTGTTTGTATAAACCACGGACTGTGAGGCTGAATGAGGGAGAAGGCATCAAGTCAACTTGAACATGTGACCCTGATACTGAACCTGGGTCTATGTATGAATCTGAACATTATCGCAAGTTTAAACAGCTACTGTACCTGAGACTGCAGTATTAATGTTGTATTGAAAAGATGCAGGCTTTGTTTCCGTTGTGGACCTCTGCATGCAATTCATTGGCAATACTTGAAAAACATAATGGGATTTACAGAGAAAGCGGGGGGGGGGGGGTCTGGGTGTCTGATCACTCCACTCTCAAGGTGATGAAGCAGGGAAACTGATCACTTGTATTTTGAGATCCGTAGCCTACTTCAGCGTGAAGCATTGTTTGTGAAAAAACATAAATCATTTGTGACTGTTACTATCGGTCGGCCAGTTTACTATTTGGTTTACTTTATCGGTCGTGGTCAGGAAGTGATATTGGCCCTCTTGGTTTCAAAAGTAGGCCTAGGACTACACAAAGGTATTTAGGTACACAGAGATTTTTAGATACACAGAGTAGTACAATCCCCTCTTTCAGGGCAACAGCAGAGAATAGTCTAATTTTTCCCTTGTACATTTCATAAGGCAGAAATATCTTTCAGCCTTGGACAGAGCAGTTGACAAATAATGACAAACACATTATTTTTCTGGGCCAGAGCAAATAATTAGAAGAAAAAAGGGCAGGGTATTGGTATTTTGTTGCAATCCAAGTTGCAACTTGTTGCATTGTGAGCGTGCACGTACACACATTTCAGTTACCGGTACAGCTGTCCATTTGCTGCTGGATGTGCCTGTAGAAAAAGGATGAAATTCAATTCAATGAAAGTGATTGAGCTCTTGTTGCGGCCGTCCATGGGCTCTGGAATAACTTTCCCCTCTGTATTCAATATTGCCAGAACTTAGTTCAGAATCAGAATAGACTTCAAACGTTTTCCTCAGAACTCCTCATAACAGTATTGTATTTTTATTGTTTTTTCTTTTGCAATACTTCCTGCTTCGCAGCCTAACACTAGCCATCGACATTTTAAATGGGCTTTTCTAAATAAGATTTAGGTTGAGTTGTGAACCACACACAAACACAATTAAAGAGGTGTGCAGTGCACCCACAGCTCTTTATCATTCATGCCTCTCTCCCAGCATTTCTGTTTTTCTCCTCTGTCTCACTACCCCCCATGCACTCGCTAAGGTAAACCATTTCCCTCTATCAGCACAGTACCTCTCAGCCTGTCATCATTCTCTCTTCTCTTCCTTCACCCTTTCATCTTATCTTTCTCTTCCCGTGACATTCAGAGCTACAAAGCCCATCCATGATACAGAGCACACAGAGCAATGTTTATTCCAGTACTGTTCTTAACCAACAGGTGTCCCTTGTCCCTACCTAGACACTAGATCTATGTGTTTGCTGTGGGCCTATACCTCTACCTATACTAAGGATTAGCTAGCCTATTTTTCAGTTTGCGTTTGCATTAGTCTGTGTGTGCATTAGTCATACTGTAATACAGAGGATTTGGGAGGCTGTAGGCTACTGTAGACGACGTGGCATGAAGTGAGTTAAGAAAGTTCCAAAGAACTTTGCTTGAGTGGTAATTTAAATACCTGAATGGGTAACTCGATGATATGCATCCTAACATCTAGTTTTAGTATGTACTACAATGCATGGTATTACAGTATGTCCTGTATACTGTTCAGTGCAGATGAAATACATCAAATTTCCATTTTCAATCAATACTTGTCCATACTACATCGGCAAACATACATATAGTATTCCACTACTACAGCGGTTCCTGTTTAGGTGATGACTTAGTCCTCCTGGGGGTGTCAGGGTCTCTGGTCGCTCACTCTGCTAGTGACTTGTGCATTTTGTGTGTGTGCGTGTGCGTGTGCGTGCGTGCGTGTCTATATCCATATATTTAGCTGGCCTATTCTAGACACCATTTTTGGGCATGCCTGTGCATGACAAAGACAGAGGGATTAAAAAGTATACAGACATAAATAAAAATGCACTCTGTTGAGCTGCTAACTTGCAGAGCTGCTAATTGCGAGACACATTGCAACTTACCTCAACAAAGTTATTGAGACATCTTGCTTAATGGTTAGAACTTACAGTATAATGTCTATATAAATCCCATTCCAGATATACCCTACAATGATTTCTAAGTGTCCTATATTTAGGTTTGCAACTCAAATCGGTTATTATTCGCATTATGTTTGTGTAGGATAAGGCAAAGCCACCCCCTATTTTTGTGTGTGTCATTCTAATTCATCCCACTGAAGTTCATGCATAAGTGTATTTCATTTTTGCCATTGTATTATGTAATGCTTTATACTCAGATAGTCAGTATGTCTTCCCTGCTAAGAACAGACAGAGCTATAGCACCATTAAGCCACAAGAGGGCAATACACAGAAGTCAGTACCTTCTGTTGTATTGTATTGTATTGTAATGGCTGGGCAGAGAAACATGTGTCATTGTGTTTGTGTAAAAACTGTCTTTTGCAGGTGAGATATAAGAAGTGGGTTTATCTAGACACATGAAAGAGTATATGTGATTATAGTGGGAAGGATGGCCATACTGTATGTGACCACAATAATATGTTGACAACTTGACATGTACAGCAGTCATGTTTTGCTTGGTGTTCTGGCAGGTTAGCTACCAGCTAATGCTAACTTATGGGTACACTGCTGTGTGTGTGTGTGTGTGTGTGTGTGTGTGTGTGTGTGTGTGTGTGTGTGTGTGTGTGTGTGTGTGTGTGTGTGTGTGTGTGTGTGTGTGTGTGTGTGTGTGTGTGTGTGTGTTCTGTTAATGAATGTAATATTTCCAACCCATTGCGATGGTGTCAGTCATATAGCCTAGGGAAGTAATACTCTTTGACAGACTCATTTTTGTTATTCTGTGTGAACTGAACTAGTGATGTTATTGCTGTTTATGGACTATGCAGTTATTAGGCCTGTAATTTTAGCTCATGTTTTACCTAAAATTGGAATAAATGGTAACATGGGATTTTTCTTCACAGATCATTTCTTTGAGGTCTCCAGAACAACATATTAAAAGTCCCGAAAAATCCCAGTTGCGCAAATATGTTTAATTTCATAAAGTAATAGAATACATAGGCTCCAATGGAGTGATAGCCCCGCCCCCTTCCTATACAAACCCATTATAACTTAAAACTCCATTTTAACCATGATGGATTATTCAAAAACAACCCATCTTTTTTCTGGTGACTGATATTGTCCTCCTAATACGTGAGAGGACCGTGGAATTTCATTCACAAGTTTCAGTTATTTTTAAAATATTGTTTTGGAAAATGTAGCTGCCTCCATATCTGGCTATGCCCACCCAAATGAATATTAAAAAAATAAATAAATGAAACCTGTAAATGAAATTCCACTGCCCTCTCACATATTAGGAGGACTATATCAGTCACCAGAAAAAGGTGAGGGCAGTGGAATTTCATTTACAGGTTTCATTTATTTATTTATTTAATATTTATTTGGGTGGGCATACCCAGATATAGAGGCAGCTACATTTTTCAAAACAATATTTTAAAAATAACTGAAACCTGTGAATGAAATTCCACGGTCCTCTCACGTATTAGGAGGACAATATCAGTCACCAGAAAAAAGATGGGTTGTTTTTGAATAATCCATCATGGTTAAAATGGAGTTTTAAGTTATAATGGGTTTGTATAGGAAGGGGGCGGGGCTATCACTCCATTGGAGCCTATGTATTCTATTACTTTATGAAATTAAACATATTTGCGCAACTGGGATTTTTCGGGACTTTTAATATGTTGTTCTGGAGACCTCAAAGAAATGATCTGTGAAGAAAAATCCCATGTTACAATTTATTCCACTTGAAACTCTATTTTGCCTGGACTATATGTCCTATTAGTAATTCAGCCAGTCAGTAAGTCAGTACACTCTGTTGTATTGAGGGTGATGGCTGGAGAGAGCAACATGTCTCATTGTGTGTGTGTGCGTGTAAACCTTTCCAGAACTGTTCAGTAAACCCAAATTAAGAAATTCAGAGATTCATTGAAGTGTGTAATATAACAATAGATAGCCTACACATGTGTTCAGCCTACATTTGAACAGTACTCTTTAGCCCTACTCAAATAGGCCCTAATATAAATGCCTGATCAAGTAGATTGACAAGCTGTTCTGTCCTTTCTTCAGGCTGCCTGTTTGAGAACGACTTGTGTATGCCGTACGAGATCTGTGTCAATGGTAAGAACACACACACACACACACACACACACACACACACACCTTGCTGCCTGTAAGGGGTCGTGTACAGTACAGTATGAAGCCATGCTGTGAGGTAACCTAGAATTTAAACCCTTCATAATTCAGTGTATTTCCCTCTCTCCCTACTATTTTTTTGATTGAGAATAATGAGGTTTATTTTTAGCCCTAGTGTTTCTAACCCGAAAGGCTTTTTCCCCTCCCTCCTGTGGCTGTCAATCGCTCAATAGTGGTGAGTTCTCGTCTGGTAATGCTTCCTGTTATCACTGCTTCCCAGCATCTGGGATGTCAGGGTGGACAGGCACTACATACGTATCCTGTTGTGTTATTTCCATTTCCCATAATGTATGTCGTAACTGTGGTCATCATTATTTGACAGCTTTAGTTACTAACTAGATACTTAAAGCAGATTTATTAGTGTGAGGATTCCTCACATCTACAGTATGTCTGTTGATATCCATTCATGTGCACTTCGTGGAAGGGACTGTGGGCGAGGTGTCCACTGACTGATCTACCGTACCCAACAATTAGAACTTTTAATATAAGACCAATGCAAAGGAATTTGGCTATTGGATAACTGATTTTGTGCACTGTGAGCTTGCAGGGCGTCTAATTTGAGGAAATAAAAGATTGACATGTTTTGAAAATCATTCCACTGAAGTAAAAGTTTCACATATTTTGGAAACAATTGTAGGACTTTTTTTTAAATTGTGATGCCAATCTACTCCAAACGTGCTTGCCGTGTGTTTCGTTTCAGCCTGAATGAAATTTGCGGAGTCGTTTCCTTTTCATGCCACAATGTTCAACAGAGTGCATGTGTGTCTGGAACGTGGTAACAGCAGTCTGTTTATTTCAGGAGGAGCTATTTCTGTTCTGTTTTAAGTTGATCTCTTGATTTGTATCAAGCTCTTTGGCTGCTGTTTTTGGTTGGTTTGGGGTCTGTTTAGACCAGGGGTGCCCAAAAGGTAGATTGTGATCTACCAGTAGATCACAAAGGCTGCACAGGTAGACCACATGACCTACCCCGGCCATAATATTATACACTTTATCTTTCAAATGAATTAAGGTGATTTAATTGATTGGCATAAAAATGACAGAGAAGACAGAGACAGAGAAGAATATATGTTTTAATATAATTGCAGTTCTCAATGACACCTGGAGAGAGTTAAAAGCATTACCAGCTGGGTATAATTCAAAATGGGTCAATGAGAGTTCATACATCACATACCACATTGTTTATTAGGCTGTATTAGGTCGTTCTAGTAGTAGTACAGTAGTAGAGCTTGTTGACTTGGTCATTTTGAACACTCACAAGACGCTCACAAGTCAAAAAAGTGTTTAGACATTGATTTTCTGACTTCTGATCAGTAAACGCAGGTGATTTTCAACCAGGCAATTTCCATAATGTTACTGATGTCTGAGGTGGGTCTTTCAATACCTTTGTGATGCTCACTGCTTGTTGTTTGTGTTCACCCGAAGTTTAGTCATAGAGAAATATCATTTCAAAGGGACCTTTCCACATGTCCCAAACTGGACTATCACCAGGAGTTCCCAGCTCTCTTTTCTATTAATATATTTTTTAAAAATATTGCCCACATTTTTCACTGGTTTTGAACTCCTATAGGCCACTCCCATGATCTATTTTTTCCGTTTTGATAAAAAGTCACAATGGAATATAAAAGAAGAGTGCCTCAAGTTGTAATGTATTACTGTACTGTACTTTAATATATTCTAAAGAGAAAATGTACCCGCGTTTGTGGAATTTAGTAATGGTTTGGCAACAGTAAAGTTTAGTGCTCTAGTGTTAACGTGTTCTGAGGTCTGTAGCAACCTTGTTTCTCTGACTGCTGGTCTCTCTGTGTTTCTCTGTGTCTGTGTTTTGGCTGGTCTCAGGTGTCTATCGATTTTGTGGTATTTTGATACAGATCGTTTGCCAATGTTGTGAGACATGGTACTTTAATCATCAGGGAAGGCCAAAGGGTTTTACCTTGCCATGATATGCTGCACGGAGAATCCAAGGAACAGATTGATCAGCAGGCATTGCCTTTAATAGGCTATCTATCTGACCGATAAGTTGGTTAGCTGTGCATCATGAGTTACCACAGGCAGGTACCTGGGTAAGAAATGTCAGGAAATTATATGTTGCCATAGGATCTCTTTTCCATTACTTCCGTAGATTGTACTTATTGATGAAATTGTCAGTAGCCTTGTATTTCATCATAGTGTCATAGTCATAATTGTTAATATTCTTGAACCTTTATTTAGTTTTTTCAGCAAATGGCTGACTGTGTGGCGATGTGGTGCAGATTTGTCTATGTATGGAAATGAGCAAGTAGTTCATCAGGATCATAATGTAAATATAACTGGGCTGCTCTCCTAGTCATCTCTTGGTCAACGAGAGTCGAGACAAAGACCCCACCAATGGTGCAGAGGGGCACCACTATACCAGCAGCACAAAAACATAGTTCCATGTGACAGGGGTCAAAGCTGAATGAATCTGAATCTCTCTATGGTAGAAATAGGGCAAAAAGGGTCAACAATAAAAATGATGCTAGTTTTGTGGATTCATGTATATATTTTTTAATGAGTGGCATTGAGTGCCCCCCACCAAATGACCAGAGCTACTTAATATTCAACAAAATCAAACCAGAAATCCCACCTTGCAACCAATCTGATCTAACCCTTTAACAATTCTATCTGCCTCTACTCCCTCTGCTGGTCACTGCTGAGACTATTCTAGGAATGTGTGTCTTTCTGTCTGTCTGTTACCTGCGCAAATGCACTGTGCAATGAGGATCACCCACACATGCCACGGTGCACGGACAGCCTCGGTGAACCTCGCGTAGCACAGCCCTGTCATCCAGCACCAATGTGCGCTACTTACAAACACCTAACATTATATCAATCATTTTAATTTAATAGATCTGCATGAAAAGCTCATCACCGCGCAGATCACGTCACACGGACACACATTTATTTGTGGTCACAGTTTGTCATGCAACACGGGACCATCTCACTTTGCGTTCTGTCCTCACTGTTCCGCCTGCCACACGGCCACGGCGCGATGATACATGCGCTACTACGGTCACCTACGACTTATTTCTACGACCACTGAAATCTACACGTCTGGATATTCATTACGCGCGGCGGCCACGGCATCCACTTCCACTCTCATCTCATCCACTCTCCAAACTTTTACACGGAAAAGTTAGGGGACCACAGTACAGTGCCGTTAGCCATAGCCCAGGTTCCTAACTCAAATCAGTTGTATTGCTTTTCTTTGAACGGGAGCGCTTGAGACACAGCTGTGCCGCAATCATACCTTCCACACCGGACAACCCCGTCTCCAGCGCACACCAAACATTATACCAATCATTATAATTTAATAGATTTTCATTAAAAGCTCATCGCCGCACAGATCACGTGACACGCACACACATTTATTTGTGGTCACAGTTTGTCGTATAACACGGCTGCCAGACAGCTGATCACACACGGCCACGCCACGATGGTACACGCTACTACGGTCACCTACGACTTATTTCTACTACCGCTGCAATCTGCAACGCCTGGATATTCATTATGCGCGGCGCGGCGGCCACGGCACCTTCTCCAAACTTATTTGCACGTTTCAACTGCTCACTCGAACACCAACAAAGACAGAACCTCAGAAAGACTGTGTGTGTGTGTGTGTGTGTGTGTGTGTGTGTGTGTGTGTGTGTGTGTGTGTGTGTGTGTGTGTGTGTGTGTGTGTGTGTGTGTGTGTGTGTGTGTGTGTGTGTGTGTGCGCGCGCGCGACAACAGCGTTTGGACGGGGAATGCAACAATTCACATCGATACGCTCACAACATCATATGTAGCTATAGCCATGCGTTTCCTCAAGCCAGGGATAAACACTGCACATTGTAGCCTACACGCATGCCAGGCCGTGTCACTGAGCATAGGCTACTTTCAACAGTATGAAGCCCTGAAACATGACTGTCCAGCGTCATGCCAATCGATGCATGTTCAACACAACCTTTCAACTTCAACAATTTCCTCCCAGTCATCTGTCATCTATACATAATTTCCAAATCATATTACACAACGGGTATAGGACTAGTAAATATAAAGTCTAAGTTCAAGTCGATCATCACATCACCCAGGTTCGGTGTAAAAAGAAAAACAACAACAAACAGTTGGTGCATTTTTGTCCCATTATTTGCAGTAGAGTAAATATACAATAACATAAGATGCATGGTTAGTAGAAACATCTTTAGTAGCTGGACTAACTTAAAATAGAAACAGAAATAAATGTAATGTAAATGTGGATATATTTTACCTATATTATATCCAAACTGTATTTGCCACTTTTGAGTGAAGTATAAAATAGGGCATTCATTTACTAGACACACTCTGGTCCTTTAAGCTTGACTTAGTTGATTAATTTCCAAGACCTTGAGTATAAGTACAAGTGCATTTGTGTTCAAACACTTGGTACTTGGGTTTATTTGTTTAACACAGTTGTAGTTTTAAGCTTGCCTGTGCCGTGTGATAAGGTATCAGTCACACATACAATCTGCCATTTCCATCTAAAAAAAAGTTGCACATTTCCGCTTTAATTTTGTCAGCATCTCTCTTTAGTGAAATGAGAGTTTGGCATCTAAGGAGCATAAAAAAATCAATGTAATAAGATACTCTTTACTTCCTCTAGATGTCGCCTAATACTCTTGTCATCTTTGTTAGCTGATCTATTTGTGTGACCGGTGTGACTGGTTGACCTTTTCCTACACTACTGTTCGTGTGTCAGAGTGGCAGACAGGAAGATTTCCCATGATGCACCCATTTCCCATGATTCTCTGTAAAAAAGGGACGATTTTCTTATCATTTTTTAAAGTAAAAGCGTATCAATATTTTATGTCTATGGTATTCAGAAAATTCAACAAAAGCCACATCAGCTAGCCTGAGAACCAGCTGCTCTTTTCAAATCTAAGATGAACACACACGTGCGCACAAATGCACACACACACACACACACACACACACACACACACACACACACACACACACACACACACACACACACACACACACACACACACACACACACACACTGAACTACCCTTGATTAGCTGCAACGGACACAAACACTGAACGATGAAAGTCACCATGGTAACAGGCGAGGCAAGAGGAACAGGCTAAATTGTTCCATTATTCAGCTGCGCCCTCTTGCATTGATGGTGCACTGTCAATGTCTCTGAGATTTTTGTACCTTACACCTTATTCCTAGCCTTGCATACTGATACTATGTGTGTATTCCCAAAAGTGGATTTCATACACGGTGTCCAAACAGATGACCCAGGCAATTGCTTAGGGTGGCAGTTAGTAGAAGCACAAGTACAAAGTAATAACCTGTGAGCATAAGTAGTAGCATACTGTACTGTATGTGCAGGAAATCAACATTGCCTCTCTTAGTGTCTCTATCTCTGTGTCTTTGTCAGCATGCTGTGTGGTAGCTGTGTGTGTCACTTGACTTATCTCTCATAGCCTGGGTGGAACAGTGAAATCATTGCCCTGGTGACACATATTCTTGCATTGAGTTTCTTAGCCTACCGCCAGTGCAGTGCACACCATTCATTTTTTCCCTACTAGGTGCACTACTAGGTACAACACAGTTGTAGTTTTAAGCTTGCCTGTGCCGTGTGATAAGGTATCAGTCACACATACAATCTGCCATTTCCATCTAAAAAAAAGTTGCACATTTCCGCTTTTTTGTCAGCATCTCTCTTTAGTGAAATGAGAGTTTGGCATCTAAGGAGCATAAAAAAAACAATGTAATAAGATACTCTTTACTTCCTCTAGATGTAGATCTTTTCCACTACTAGGTGCAGTGGAAAAGTTCATGCATTGACATTAAAAATACCGGTGTATATATAAATTGTACTTTGTATTTGTTGTTCAAATCACTTCTCCACTTTTTAACTTATTCTCATATAATTGGTAAATAATAATAATGAAATGCCACTTTTTCCTACTCCTCCTGCCTCTGATAGGGCTGTGGAAAGTTCAGACACCCATCCACCATGCACATCATCTTTTAAAACAATATTAAAACAATGTTCAATTTTTTATTATCATGAGAATGATGGCTTACATTATCGTATTGCAACTTTTCAGGCATGAAAAGCCCACAGTTAATATAATCTTTGTTTCTCCAACGTTGATGCACCGGTACATGGTGTATGGGTGTCTGAACTGCCCACAGCCCTCCTATGAGTCACGGTTCCTCTGCAAGCACATAGTGAGGTCAGAGAACAAGATGACACCAGGCAGCATTTATGACACAGTCTGGAGTTGACTTCATTATAACATATACAGGTCAAACCAAGATACTGTGAATTATAACCGTGTCCAAGCTTGCCTACTTAAAATGGTAAAGAATGTAAGCACAGATTCTAGTACTGTCATAAAAGAATAATGCAAACAATACATGTACAACCATACACATTTATTAAATCAATGGTATTCAGCATGTGTGTAATTTGTTACATTATTGTAATATAATATAATATATATGTTAAAAATGTGAATTAGTTTGTCATATTTATTCTATTTGTTACTTTATGACAACAAGACTACCGGTATACTTTCCATACTGTTCCATAACGTTTCCATAACGTTCCAACACTTAAGAAAGCCTAGATCCCTCTCCATCAAGTATCTACAGTATATCAAGTAGGAGATACAGTGTATGCATAATGATAAACGGCACAGTTATATATATATATTTTTGTAATTTGAGACTTGTTTAGTATTAGAATTGTTAATTCAATTATTTATTCAATTATAAAGAAGATATTCTGGACTTGTGAGTTTCAAACACAACACATGATCTACTAGAGATCACACAATTCAGCAGCACCAGAATACAGTCCAAATCCAAAATAGAGGGGCTGGGTGAATGTGGTCTGGACTCTGTGGAGGAGAGTCATGGTGTCAGAGACGCTGTAGAAGGACAGAGTACCTGCACTGTGATCAAGGTACACTCCTACTCTGGAGGACACAGGACCTGGAATTTCAGTTTGTTTGTTTCTGTGTCTGAAAACACGGCATTGTTGATAATTTGATACATCTAAAGACCAAGATTTATCATTGTATCCAAATCCACTGTCCTCCTTCCCCCCTATTCTGCCAATATCTTTGTATGAAAAAGCGATAGTATGAACATTGACATTGGACCCACTCAGCAATACCTCACCATACCAGCATCCAGTCAGACCCTCTGTACTGAGAACCTGTTGCCAATGAGTGAATCTATCTGAGTGATATGAGTAGTATTTGTTCTGTTGTGAGTGTTGTACCTTTCTGTTTCCCTGAGACAAAGCTAGTTCTTTATTTACTGTGTTTGCATCCAGTGTGATTGGACATGAATATTGTAGGAACTCAGCTCTGGTCCTATGTTCTGGTAGTCTTGAATATAATACATCCACTCTGTTCACCGTCCCTGATACATTTGTCTCTTCCTCTTTAAGCATGGCTTCTATTTTGTCCTTCATCTTTGACACAACCACAGTCACATCCTCAAAATATCTCAGATGATGGACATTACTGCTGATTGGGTAAGGAGGTTCACCGGTCTTTGAGAGGGAGGTGGGACTGTTCACAAAATGGATGTCATCCTCTGTGTGTGAGATCTTCTCTAGTTCAGCAAGGCTGATCCTCAGTTCTGTGACCTCCTGCTCCACAGCCTTCCTCAGTTCTTCAACACGACTTACTTCACGTTTCTGCTGGTCTCTGATCAGCCTTCTCACCTCAGATTGTCTTCTCTTAATTGAAGCGATGAGATCAGTAAAGATGGTGTCACTGTCCTTCACTGCTGTGTCAGCAGAGTGATTGATAGACCCAACCTCCTGGTGAAGGACCTTCACGTCTTTCTCTCGCTCCTGGATTTGTTGCTGAATGTTCTGCTGATGTGTGGCAAACTTTTTCTGTCTCTCAGTTCTTTCTGCTGCAACTGAGATCGTATCGTGACCTTTGTGTTCTTCCATACAGCACAGATAACAGATACACTGCTGGTCAGTACGGCAGAAAACCTTCTTTACCTCGTCGTGAAGAGAGCAGATATTCTCCTGAAGCTTACTGGAGGTTTTGACCAGCTTGTGATTCTTAAAGGCAGGAGATTGATAGTGAGGCTGGAGGTGAGTGTCACAGTAAGAGACCAGACACTGAAGACAAGTCTTCACAGCCTTTAGTTTACTTCCAGTGCAGAAATCACAGGCCACATCTCCAGCTCCAGCATAGCAGCTATCACGAGGAACATCTTGGAGTCCTGTCTTCTTCAGTACATCCATCATGTCAGCCAACAAGGTGTTTTTCATCAGAACAGGTCTTGGGGTGAACATTTGTCTGCACTGTGGACAGTTGAATCTCCCTCTTTGATTATTCTGATCCCAGTATCCCTCAATACACTTACTGCAGTAGTTGTGTCCACAGGGAACAGTCACTGGATCCTTCAGTAGATCCAAACAGATAGAACAGCAGAACCTTTCCTGGTGCAGTTGAACTCCTTGCTCTGCCATGTTTCCGACTGTCTGTGAGACTGAGAAACAGAGTGCAGTGTAGTTTCGTTTATAGAGAAACCACATGACATGGGAGTGTGTGTGTGTGTGTGTGTGTGTGTGTGTGTGTGTGTGTGTGTGTGTGTGTGTGTGTGTGTGTGTGTGTGTGTCGCACGCACGCACGCATGCACGCACGCACGCACGCACGCACGCACACACGCACACAGAGGGAGCATAGGTAGGCTTTATAACCGCTGTTTAGTTTATATTTAACTTTAATATTCTGTCCACAATATTTACACAAGCTACATTGCTTGTGCATGTGATGATGAAAACTTTGAAATTTAAACATTTACCCATACACTGATTTATTAAATATAGTAGTTGTCAACCAGCACAAAGTTCCAGGTGTTCAGCAACTAATGGTGGAGAGTTTTTAACCAAACACACCCTCATACTGTACACTAGATTGCCCAGCGTGAAATGAACCATAGTAATTAATGGATTTTATTAATAAAATCCATTAATTACTATGGTTGTGTGTGTGTGTGTGTGTGCACACAGGGCATATTATGCCCTGTGTGCACACACACACACACACACACACACACACACACACACACACACACACACACACACACACACACACACACACACACACACACACACACACACACACACACACCCAGGCGTGCGCGTCTGGGTTTCTGAGGCTATAGCCACACCTGTAGCAGCAGACACTTTTTTTTGATGAGGTCTTGTGATATTGGACCACTTGTAATGTCAACAATCAATCTCATATGTCCTGACATCATGACTTGCTGAGAGATCATGTCTACCGGTAGATTGTGTGCATTTTGGTGTTGTAAAACCAGTAGCAAAAAGTGTATTTTGAAAAAGAATGGTAAGTAAAGAAAATTGATTTAGCACAAATGCTTGGCAACACTGTCAAATGTGTCGGCGTTGCTGCCTGCTGGTTCTGCTCGGCTGGATTGATTGGTGCTGGGTCTGCTGTGAGTCTCAAGATTAACTTTAACAACATCC
Source organism: Benthosema pterotum (assembly GCA_039105355.1). NCBI lineage: Eukaryota > Metazoa > Chordata > Actinopteri > Myctophiformes > Myctophidae > Benthosema > Benthosema pterotum. The sequence continues at coordinate 17,641,907 of CM076976.1, forward strand.
AACTAGCTGCAGCTGGTTTGGCCCAAGTCACAGCTGAGTGAGGAATGAAGACTGACTAACCTTTAAAATATAGCAATACGACGATGTAAGCGTAACATAATCTGTACGAATATATAGAAGCATTATTCACATGTGCTTAGTTTTCACCACGGCACTGGAGTTTATCTGGATGCCACGGAACCAAAACAATGACCTTTGGTCCACAGAATGGATCAAACAAACATTAAGGACCTCTGAATAGTCCACAGAATGGATGAGCACCTTAACATCAACCAGTTGCTGCAAAGTCCCAAAGGGAAGGGGACTGTTTACTGTACCATTTTGTCCACTTGACAAGTTGACATTAATGATAATTTATTCATTTACAGAGTAGCTGTCAGTTCAGTAGTTTCCTCTTCTCCTTGCATATAAAGGAACCAATGGGTATATAAAAAGGAGATGGCATGGCTTTCATCCTTGTCTACGTTTTAATATGTTTTATGATGTATATCACTCAAACCTTGTGTAAATATATCTACATTCCTTTTCTTTTTCTTAAATGAATCCCGCATTTTATCATATGTTGTGAAAGTTGTGAAAAATAGCTGATCAGCTATTTTCACTATATTAATATACTATTACTATATACTGTATTACAATGTGTTGTCTTTATTATGTAATATATCATATCTGCATTTTCCGCTTACTATCTATTTATCGGCTGTTGTGCTTGCACTTTAAATACTCCCTTGATGGAGGGAGAGTTTTGTGTGCGATTGTTTAGGGTTTGAATATGTGATGAAAAATGTTCAAGTGAAAAAAATACATGTTTGACTCATTGTTGTATGAATCAAGGCTGGTTCACATAAATGTGAGTCAATAACACTGTTTTTTATAAATACTGGTGGTGAGTCAACATGAATGCAGCTTGATAGTCAATGTCGTTAAAAGATACTTAGTGATATTTTTGCTTAAACAAAAACAAAGCTTGGTTATAATAAAACCCAGTCGTCTTGGCTCTCCACCTTGGTTTGGCTTCAACAATGCAGCAGCATAGACAATGACAGCAGTGTAGAATATTCATAAAATATCTGTAACAAGAAATGAAGGGAGTGCCATAGAAAGCAAGGTGAAAACAACAACTTTTTATATACATGTATAAATACAGTGCATGATTGAAGGTATTTTCATTACAGTATGTGCTAAGCATTGACTTGTGTCTCCATGTGGCTGTGTGCAGATGGCATGTTTGGGAGGTGTCACTCTGTCCCAGTGAAGGACACAGTCACCTATGATGTGACCCCTGCTGTGGTCCAACACTTCAGAGTCCTACTGGAGAAGCTGTCCAGCAGAGGTACACACACACACACACACACACACACACACACACACACACACACACACACACACACACACACACACACACACACACACACACACACACACACACACACACACACACACACACACACACACACACACACCAATCAACCTCCCACGGAAGCCTTTGACCCACTCCCGCCTACAGTATGTGCATTGTGCACACACACTGTAAGTACACGCTCCAATCAATCGCCCACACAATTCATTGACCAAACACGCTCACACCTCACTATTTACACACACATGCACCCACCCACCCACCCACCCACCCACACACACACACACACTCTGCTGCCATTATACTGCTGTTAGTCACACCTGTTGCGGCATGGAACCCATAAAATATCACGATCATTTTTGAAAAGTCGATGACGAAAACTAATGAGGAATCCGTTTCTGGAACACTAGCAGCGTCATGCCAGGACTGCTCAGCTCTATAACGTCAGTCCTGTGTGTGTATGTGTGTGTGTGTGTGTGTGTGTGTGGGGGGGGGGGGACGTGACGGGGGGGACGTGACTCACCCTGTGAAGTCTTTGAACCTGCGCTTTCCTGCTAAACCCACTAATGTCTGCTTTCCACTTTCAGCACACGGTCCCTATTTTGGGAATATTGTTGCTGTTGGACAGAAAACGTCTTGTCCATCTTTTGATTTGAAAGAAGACTCAAATCATGGTTCAGATCAGATCCAGATCCTTTTTAGAAAAAAAAAAAAAACATGTTGATGACATTTAGAAGATTTATCGCACTTTCATGGGTCTTTATGTCTCTAATATGTGGTTTTAGATATTTTATGATCCTTTTAGCAGTGAGCTCAGTGTTTTCAAAAGGTGATTTGGTGCAGTGCTCCTCTTTGCAGATGATAGGGAGAGAGCTGATTTAGTGAGACAACATGTAGTCCAAGGAAGCTCTTTACAAGGAAATGTCATGTGACTGAGCTGCACCATGACACTTTCATGGGAGAGAAAATCTCCCATGAAGTTACATGAATGAGACCTTTGAATGGCAAGCTGGAACATTATTCATGAACCATTGAGACCTGTGTCATATAATAGGTTCAGGACTATAAAAGAAGACATGTCACAGTTTGCTTTCTAATCACTTGCTCTTTTATTTGCACAGAGTGCACAGTACATGATTTTATTTGAGGAACTAAACCACGGCAGATAGATTTTTTTTTCTTAGAGATTTCACCGCTTTTCCACCGAAATTCTATAAAAGCAATTGTATGTATGTCTATATATTCCCATTGTAATAACTGTTACAGAGTTTCCTCAGTAACAGGGGTCTCCCCACTGTCATCCAATCAGGAGAGAGTACTCGTACAGCATAATAAACAAGTGGATGGAGCGACTAAACAAATACAAGCTTGGCACTTAGCAGACAACATTGGAAATGCATGGAACACAAGCTGGTAAATACTCTTCGCAGGGGTTCTCTTTCCTGATTGGAGGAAATTGGCTACCCACCTGGAAATGCATTTTCTGCTTGAGAGACTGGAAGACCCCCATTTACTGAAAACACACACACACACGCACGCACGCACGCACGCACGCACGCACGCACGCACGCACACACACACACACACGCCTCCTGTGACATTGTGAGCTTGTCGATGGGCTATTTTACAATGGGAATGATACCTGTGTTTAGTGATGGGGTACAGTAACTAAATGTATGTTTAATGTTCTAGGGTTAATAATCATGCACTTAGTATCAGAACACAATCAGTCACTGCATTAATTGGCAAATGTTTTTGGAGATCAGTGCTGCATGGCATGTTGTGCTGTAGTTACCAGCTCTGGCCTGCAGAGTGAGACAGACACCCATCTTCTGGTGCCAACCTGCCCTGCCTGCTATAGCTGCTAAAGACAGACTGGGATTTCAGCATGTTACATCATGCTGCTTTTTACAGTGAATGACAATGAGACCCCCCCCTCAGCACCAACACCACCACCCAACCCCTGCCAAAGAAATACCGATGCTACCGTTTCTCCACAGTAACTGTGTCAGTTCACACTTCTGCAGTGCTTCCTCCAACCACGGGTTGCCAACTTACCTGCAGCTCAAATAAGGGACGCCCAGAGAAAGATACGATCTCACTGTATAAACTGTTTTTTTTGTATGTTATATTAACCACTTGGAACCACATTGTCCATATTCTAGACACATTGGCCACAAATAGCAGACCTACAAGCTCATAACATGTACCCGTACGTCACAACGTGAAGCCGTGATTGTGTATATTTTAGACATTTTAAGAAAACACATACAGAGACAACTCAGATCCAGTATAGGTAAAATGTTAACAACTATGTATCACATAGGCTTATGCAAATTAAACCTCTTAATTCCATTGTTTCCGGTTTCCAAATTAAGGACAGTTCCATATATAAAATAACGGTTGGCAACCCTACATCCAACAGAATGTGACCAAAATCCTCCACGCTCCTGTCATGCTCTGTTAGCGTCAGACACTGTTGCTGTCAGGTAGAAACCTCTTATGTCCAAAGTAGTTACATTTCACGCAGGCAATGAAGAATAAATAAACAAAAACAAACAAACAAATGGCAGATCAACGACAGCTCAAGTGTGTCATACCACAACGTGTTTGGTCTTGTGCATATTGAAAATGTATTTAGAAGATGAGCCTCTTGAGATGTTTTATCTCATTTTAGTGGATGGGGGGTGCTCGAAAAATGTATCTTGCCATGTTTTATAGATTTGTGTGACACTTTGTTATGATCAAAACATTGTCTAGTGTTGTGGTTTTCAACCACTGGTCCGTGGGGTGGTGGTCACAATCTAAATGATGGCTAACCATCTGGTTAGCCGGGTGTAACTCTTGATGTTTAACTCTTTTATGTTTACGCTCTCAAGAGTTAAAATATTCATCATCTGTATTATCCCAAGTTTACACTAGAGAATGTAGAAGATTAATTATTGGTCATTATGTTCTTTAGGTTTACCTGTTTTGTTTCTGAAATCGAGCCTGGAGTTGTGGACAAAAGCAAAGTAAATCTTTAGTTTTGGGGTCTGTGGGGGGAAAATGTCATCAAATGGTGGTCTGTGGCTCAAATTCCCTGGTGTCTATAATGTGGGTATGCCATTATAGGGGCAAATCAGTGGCAGAGAGAGAGAGGGGGGAGCGAGTGGGAGAGAGGGAGAGGGAGAGAGAGCAAAGACCATCAGGTGGGCCATACTTGCGACTAGCTGTCAGGTTGCATTAGAGCGGCGATATGTGCCTTAACTGCTAACCAACACACCTGTTTAGGCTGTTTCAGGTCGTGTCTCTCCCTGCCTGTTCTCTGCTGGCACCCAAGCCTGATGCTCTCTCTGTGGAAAATTATACAAACCAAATGAAACTGAAAGACACAACCGCCTGCCCTTTGAATTGGGCAAAGCAGCCAGGCGCCCGGTGATAGAGGGAGTGAGATACTGTATGTTGGGATATCACAGAGAGAGAGGGAGGGGGAGGGAAGGGATGGTAGAGAATGAGGGTGAGAGAGAGAGAGAGAGAGAGAGCGAGAGGGGTGAGATGAATTTAGGAGCATTTATCAAGCAGTTGTGAGGAGAAATGAATTATGCAAATGAGATGTTGGCTCTGGCTGTCTGGAGAGACCATTAGAGGGGCACAACTCACATCTGCATTTAAAAACCATGACGTGCGCACGCACGCACGCACACACACACACACACACACACACACACACACACACACACACACACACACACACACACACACACACACACACACACACACACACTTGCATGCACCGATCCCGCACACACACACAGCTAGAGAAAGATAACACAGTTGCTCTCTTTCTGTCTGTCTGTTTTTCCGTCTTTAGAGCTTGCATAATTTGCTTACTCACTGGCTGTCTGTCTGTCTGGCTGTTATAGCACACACACACACACACACACACACACACACACACACACACACACACACACACACACACACACACACACACACACACACACACACTCCCCGCTCGGAACACTAATGGCCCTCAGAATATTCAAACAGGCTCATGCCGCTGTTGTGAGCCTCATAACCGCCCACACATGCACCCCATCCCTCTCTCCTCCTCCTCCTCCTCCTCCTCCTCCTCATCTCTGCATATTTATCCTCATCTTCTCTCCATCCTCCTCCTCCCTGCAGACCAGATGAGGGTCGCCTTAAAGTCTGTCAGGGCAGAAATCAAACCAAGGTTGTGTTGCGATCATCCCTGAAGCATGCACACCGTAACAGTAGTTCTGTCTGGAATCAACCGCCTCCGCTTTATTGTAACGCATTAACCCTGGCGATCCCTATTTCTCAAAACAACATATGAATATTGTTAAAAAGATATACCTGTACACAAAAACATAGGTATGTATAGTTCATATTTACATGTTTATTTCCCAATGTGTCTTGATATTTCCCCCAAAATCGTCAGTATATGACCACCGACCCCCATCGGAAAATATTTAGTTCAAGGGATCCCCCACCTCCAGAAGTTAAAAACATTCACTGTGACAGAATATTAAAGATTTTTCTAAAATAGCAAACCTTGAGCTTGTAGACCTGCTACTTTTCAATAGCTAAAATACAACATAATGCTTAGAACACCAAAAGGCAGTCAGAATGGTGGGGAGGAGGATGCGTTAAAGAAAAATATCACATCTATTTACAGACTGTTTTCAATCTAAATAGAATATCATAATTCTCTTTTAAGTGTTTTGCTCATGGCCCAACAGTGTTGCCCAGGCCCACAGGTCGGGAGCCACTGGTGGAACTCCCTGGCAGAGCCTCTGGCGTTTATCAAGCCGCCGTGTCACTCATCATCTGTCGGTGGCCATTAACGCGCGTGTTCCTCGCCATCACAGCGGCCATTAAAGCCTGGGGTTTTATGGGGGCTTGATGGAGGAAGCTGGCACAGCGCCGCATGCATGCAGCTGCCTCTGATAGCTCTGACTCGGATGCTTTTTTTTCAGGCAGCAGTGAAGCTTGTGTGGCATTTGGCTAACGTCTGGAGCACAGCTTGTCAAAGTGGGGGCTTGGCTGCCATGGGGGGGGGGTCATGTAAAAATAAATATATTAATATTAACAGTAACAAAAAGAAAAATAATGTATTATTATAGAAAAATATGTTCATCAAAGATATTGTTGGCCCTAATGGTTAAATGACTTTCGAACTTGGATACTTTCAAAGTTGTATGGTTTACAGATTCAAGCCCGTGTTGTGATGGAAGTTGGGGCAAACACTCTCGCCAGAACATGATTATGTGATATGTTTGGAATATTCTGCATGGTAGCTCGCTTGCTTATTGCTGTTGTTGGTGGTATCTCACGTGGCTCAAGTTCAAATCCCCCCAAAACAACAGCCTTCAAATGTATGTGAGAGGCACTTCCACATTGGCCACAGTAGTGCAGCATGTTGATGAGCACAAGCCGTGGAGCATTTAGAATGTCGCGTCGGTGTCACTACAGGAAACAAAGCTAATTTGCAAGCTCGCAACCCATTGCCAAAGAAGAAACAAAATGTAGACGTTGGAGAGACAAAAAGGAAGGGGGTTATTACGATTTAAGGAATACAGTGATTTTTATATTTTGAATGAAAAGGTTTGACACAGACCTTGTGCATGTCATCGTGAAGGCACAGACAGTGTGCATGGCTTGTATCCTTTCACCTGGAAGACACAGACAGTGTGCATGGCTTGTGTCTTTTCATCTGGAAGGCACAGACAGTGTGCATGGCTTGTGTCTTTTCATCTGGAAGACACAGACAGTGTGCATGGCTTGTATCCTTTCATCTGGAAGGCACAGACAGTGTGCATGGCTTGTATCCTTTCACCTGGAAGACACAGACAGTGTGCATGGCTTGTATCCTTTCACCTGGAAGACACAGACAGTGTGCATGGCTTGTATCCTTTCATCTGGAAGGCACAGACAGTGTGCATGGCTTGTATCCTTTCACCTGGAAGACACAGACAGTGTGCATGGCTTGTATCCTTTCATATGGAAGGCACAGACAGTGTGCATGGCTTGTATCCTTTCATATGGAAGGCACAGACAGTGTGCATGGCTTGTATCCTTTCATCTGGAAGACACAGACAGTGTGCATGGCTTGTATCCTTTCATATGGAAGGCACAGACAGTGTGCATGGCTTGTATCCTTTCATATGGAAGGCACAGACAGTGTGCATGGCTTGTATCCTTTCATCTGGAAGACACAGACAGTGTGCATGGCTTGTATCCTTTCATATGGAAGGCACAGACAGTGTGCATGGCTTGTATCCTTTCATATGGAAGGCACAGACAGTGTGCATGGCTTGTATCCTTTCATCTGGAAGACACAGACAGTGTGCATGGCTTGTATCCTTTCATCTGGAAGGCACAGACAGTGTGCATGGCTTGTATCCTTTCATCTGGAAGGCACAGACAGTGTCCATGGCTTGTATCCTTTCATCTGGAAGACACAGACAGTGTCCATGGCTTGTATCCTTTCATCTGGAAGACACAGACAGTGTCCATGGCTTGTATCCTTTCATCTGGAAGACACAGACAGTGTGCATGGCTTGTGTCTTTTCATCTGGAAGACACAGACAGTGTGCATGGCTTGTATCCTTTCATCTGGAAGACACAGACAGTGTGCATGGCTTGTATCTTTTCATCTGGAAGACACAGACAGTGTGCATGGCTTGTATCCTTTCATCTGGAAGACACAGACAGTGTCCATGGCTTGTATCCTTTCATCTGGAAGACACAGACAGTGTGCATGGCTTGTATCCTTTTCCAGACACCAGCCTTCCATCTGCCGAATGTCTCTGTTGCTCTTCTTGTGCTTGGTGCTATTTTCTTTGCACGGCCATATTCCAGCTAACGTGGAGCTCCTCCACTCTTGTCCCATCTGGTGTTTTGGCACCGGCTCTGCCATTCGCCTGCCAAAAATGCCATGTTTGGATGCACGTTAAGCATAGGAAGGCATGATGTGTGAAGCCTCAAGCAAAGCATCCCATGAAAGCTTCTCTTCTTGAACGACGGGAGGGAGATCTTCTGGCTCTACTAGTTGTTGATGAGTCTGAAAGTAGCCAGGCTACAAGATGACATGTTGCGTCCTCAATGTGTTTTGATCTCGTAGATCCGCTATTTTTGGCTGTGCAGAACAAGAATGTAGGATTGATTATGGATGGTTGGAGTAATTTATAGCTTTATTTATATAGCACCGCAACTGATGCAAATTGGTTTAAAAAAAGAAGCAACAAAAGTAAACAGCACACAAAGCAATTAAAAAGAGATTTAAAAATGTTTTTTTTATTGTTTGTTTTTTAGATACAAACAAACGAAATCTAAAGCAGAAAAAAAAAAACAATCTGTGACTTTGTGTTAATTGTGTTATCTGTTTCGTTTCTGGTAGTGTTTATTATGATGTTATTGTGACTTAATATTTTCCTTGTTTAAAACTTAGGAGAATGAATGATGTTGGCTTCATTCAGAAGCCATGTAAAAACATTAATAAAATAAAACAAATTGCGTGGGTGGAATACTCCTCCAGACAAATCCGCAACCCAATCATGTCGGCTAGATATTTATAATTATATATTTTTTTTGTTATTGGTGTTCTCTCATCCTGTGATAAATTGTTTATTCATTTATTTATTTTTTGCTGACTCACTGACTAAACAGTATACTTTTCAAGGACACTTTGCTGTTGCCTGGTCTCCTCCCCTACTGAGGAACCATAATGGGTTCACGGTGGGAGGCATACCAGCGCACGCTCAGCACAATTTGCAGAAAGACAATTTATTTGTATATCGTCAATGTTGGGGGGGGGGACCTTGTGTGTCCAAAACAGCTACAGTTATGCTAAAGGGAAAAAACACGGTTCCAATGGATCTCTTAGCTAAAATATTGTTTTATCTTCATAAATGGCTACAGTGATAAATACAGCAATGTCATACAAAATAATCTAAAGTAAGCAGATCCATAAGCTCAAAATGTGGCCCAAAGCTGCTGATTTACTTCAAAGTGTGGGAAGTTAGCACACTCTCTTATACAGAGGCACTAGCAGCACACAAGGTAAACATACAGGTATACTGTACCCAGAACACAGACATGCTAGGCAAACCAACAACCTAGCACAGGGAACACCAATACCACACACACACACACACACACACACACACACACACACACACACACACACACACACACACACACACACACACTGAGGCACCCCCTCAAATAAATCCATGACAAATATTGAATACGGAATATAAATATTGAATCCCAAGACTTCTTCAGAGAGCAATTGCTGACATTGACTAAAGATTTAAGCGTCGATATTCTTAATAATATGGCTTCTTGTGCTGGGTAGTAGAGTCCCTAGAAAAACTTCATCACAAGGTCATGGGTTCAGTCCTGGGAACTGCCGACTCAGCATAACAATAATCACGACTTGTGGCCAATGGCTAGAAAGTTACTAGGTTCAAGGTACTTGAGTATTTCCATTTTCCATGTAGTGAAGCTCCCATTTCACTACATTTAGGAGCAAATACAGTATAATATTACTTTTTCATAAACTGCATTATTCTTCTTTCGATGCATTTTTTTGTATATTCATGAAATATATATATACTCACCAAATTGTTTAACACAAGCTCGCAAGATGTTTAACAAGATGTTTTGCTTGAAATATATTGAAAAGAAAAAAATTGAAAAGAAACATCGAATAAATTTGCATTTCAAATAGGCCTACGTAGAAATTTAGGGGTCCTTGACATAAAAATGTTATAGAAGCTATTTTGTAAGGGTATGAATACAGGTGAGATTGGTTGACTGTGATGTTGTGACCTTTCATACACAATTAAAGTGTGAGTATTGTCTCATATGGGTACACATAGTTTTGCTACAAGGCTACTTTTTCCGCCAGGCTATGTGGCCTTTTTAATAAATCGTGTGTTGAGTCTTCTGACCTGTTCTTTCATCCGCTGGTTTAACAGCCTCACAGTTGAAGACGGAAGCATGAACCGTGTTCTGTACATCTGTTCTGAGATTATTACCGTGAAACACAAGAGACTCTATTCTCTAATTGCAAGCAGGCACAGACTGGCACCTGGCATTTGTATACTTCAAAGGCGCAAAGACGCAACAATATCTTTTTTTATTACATGTTCTTATTGTTGTGGCTCAGCCCCAACCCCATGACTGCCCAGCCCTTATGCCAGAATTGCCAGACCAGTCAGTCTGGCCCTGGCTGCAAGGCTGAAAGAACTTTGGTTTTCTCATGGACATGTTTTAGTCAATTAAGGGAAAGGTGTGTGTGTGTGTGTGTGTGTGTGTGTGTGTGTGTGTGTGTGTGTGTGTGTGTGTGTGTGTGTGTGTGTGTGTGTGCGCGTGCGTGCGTGCGTGCGTTTTCAGGGCTGACCTGGGAGGATGAACGCACGCAGCAGGTTCTGTCCAGGGAGCTGTCCAAACTTAGGAAGATTCCATACACACCATTGGACCACCAACCCATCTACAACCCAGACAGCAGGTACTGTGTGTGTGTGTGTGTGTGTGTGTGTGTGTGTGTGTGTGTGTGTGTGTGTGTGTGTGTGTGTGTGTGTGTGTGTGTGTGTGTGTGTACAGTTGCTGTCAATGGTGACAATCATATGTTCTGACCATGCAATGGAGCATTTACCGGTAATTTCATACATACCGGTACTGCCTACTGTGAGTAGGTGACTACGAAACCTAGAAGTGAAAATGTCTTCTTTGTGGTGATGATGAGAGCATTGTTATCAGTGCACTCCGCCATCCTATTTGTGCTGTAACAGTCCATGATTACTGTCTGGAACAATCTTATAAAGAAATCAAAACTGTATCATCTGAATACTACAGTATTTAGGTGTGTCAGTGTTACATTCAGGCAGAATAACTGTGAGAATAAAAGAGCAGCTGTGAGAATAAAAAGTGAAAAGCACAACTGCACTTACACAACCCATGGCAGAGCATCCACATTAGGATTTAATGTTAAGGAGAGGGTTCTCTTCACTTTCCACCCTCTGTACTCTGTTAGTAAGGATTAAGAGGCATACTGATGAATTATGTATGGATTCAGTACTAACTGTAGCCATCTTTCTTTGACACTAGAATACCAGGCTGTATTGTGTGGGAAGCCGTAGAGAAGTCTAAAACTAAAAGAGCACCCTTGCATGATTCCTGTAAATGTAATCAAGCAAATTGCTTTCCAATGTTGATATTTCTCATCTTGGATTTTTAACCCCAAAATATGAATCCTACCTTTTAAATTAGTAGGTTGTTCACCCTAGAAATTGACATATTTTCTGTCAACTACATCCCACAGTTGTCCGCAAAACACAAAATAAAAATTCAGGTGGGTTGCCAATTTCAAGCAATCGAGAGAGACGTTTTCATAGTGCTCCACTGTTTCCTTCTGATTGTTTGCTGGTGTTATTTTTCCTACGTATTCTGTATGAAAGCTCTCTCCTGATTAATTAAAATTGGTATTACAACCTGAAAATGCATTTTTGGAAGCTAGAAAAACATGAAGACCACTGCTACTGAACATATACCCAAGAGCAATGATGGCCCAAATCACAATTTAGAGCTTGTTAACAACAAAAAATCTTATAAATAACTTATCCTATATCGTAATGATGAAAGGGAGCACTGTGCAAAGAGGAACAGAGGGAGATTTGAGAAGTGTGTGGTTGATTATTATTCATTTTTCTAAGGTTTGAGACAGCTAGGGTTCAGACATTGCATGGAGAATTATGCCTCTAAAAGCAGGTGCAAATTAGTACTGGCATATTAAATGACGTGTGTGTGTGTGCGTGTGTGTGTGTGCGCGTGTGCGTGCGTGCGTGCGCACACGTGTGTAATTGTACCAAGGAGATGCGTAGGCCTTGATGAAACGCTGAGAGAATGTTTGGAACACATTTGTTTGTCAAGGCAGATTTGCCCAGCGTGATGGGGCCATAGAGTGCTCTCACGTGCAGCTTAATTCCTGCTTCCAGCACATTTACAGAAACAGAAGACATCTGTAGCGCACTGATCATTTTGACAGAATAAGTACATTTTGATTTAGTTGTCTTTTAAATGAAATTCCATTTACTAGTCATATGTCAAATGAAATCATTTACCGGTACTTTTAGTCTAGTTTTATTTAACTAAATATCACAAGAATTGAGTCAATTAAACTGACAATTTAAAACGTATTTGGTAGGTCTAAATAAAGTGTACTGTAATAATAAAATGTGTGTCCACAGACCTTTGTGGCATAATAATGCCTGGTTTATTCAGTGCTTACCAAAGGTACTAGCCAAAACAGCTGCTCTACAAGTCACAAGCTCCCAAGACTTGATTTCAGACCACTGATTTATGTGACTCCAGGAGAGGAGAACATTATGAGTCATATCTCCAAAAGCAGAGTGAAACTGGTGGGTCAGACTGAACAACCATCCGTCTCTCTCTCTCCTCCAGGCCCGGAGCAGAGGCTATGGATCCGGTTGACCAGAGGGTGAAGCCGGTGGAGGTGGAGCTGAACAGAAACCTCCAGATGTACCTCCAGCGTCTGGGTCTCCTCCCCAAGACTGCCCCCCCTGCTGCCCCCAAATCCCCCAGCAAGGTGAGGCTGCTGCTGGAGTGTACACATTATTCCAGAATGTGTTTTATTTTCATTTGCATTTGAAAAAAAGTTGTAAGATTTGTAACAATAGCAAAAGGATAATATTGACCTTTTGAACACTGACTGTGTTATGCAAAAAACATTTTTAAAAAGTTGAAACATGGAGATACAAGGTTTCTGCCTGACGAGGATGTAACTGTCTACTTTGTGAAATGAAGAGCAGGTGTCTGAATAAACAGCCTGCAGCCTGACCCCCCCCCCCAACACACACACACACACACACACACACACCACACACACACACACACACACACACACACACACACACACACACACACACACACACACACACACACACACACACACACACACACACACACACACACACACACTCTCTCTCTCTCTCTCAACCAAGGGCGAGCTTGCATGCGTGTGTGTCTGTGCGTGTGTGTGACTGATGGTCTCTCCCAGCGGGGGTCTTATGACTCCAATTATACCAGCCCAGGGTTCAGGAGTTCACACCCCTAATTAATAACTCTGCCACCGATTGGCCGCCTGTCATGTCCGTCACAGAGGGGGGACGGCTAGAGGGGACGGACTGAATGCACCCCCCCCCCCTCCCTGCTGAGGTGGACGGGGAGATGGAGAGGCTTAGAATTACTTTGATTATAGTAGCAATAACCACAATATACAAGCATCCAAACACTGTGTTACAAGTACTATGCCTGAATTCTTAATATTGGAAGCAAACCAAAACGTTTAAAGTAAAATTAATACTACTATTAATTATTATTATTAATAATAGAGTAATAGTAAAAAGTAACTCACAATGCATTATTTGATATGCTATTGTTGAATGCATGAGGTATAAAATTGGAGATTAAATGGTTAATACATATTCTGTGACGCTCTAAATCTGCAAAGTAATTAGTAACATATTTGCCTATGACATGGAGTTGAAGTGTAAGCTAACGTATAGGAAAATGGACATGCAAAGTATAATAACTTGAAGGGGAATTCCACCCAGTTTCAACATTTTTTCTGAGAGCGTACAAATGCAACCAAATGAACCCTAACGGGTTCATTTGGTTTAAAGAAATCAATTAACATTGTGAAAATACATATTGATGATGTCATCAAGATCTTTCACCATGTTAGTGGTTTTCTTAAGACCTCCATTTCTAGGTAACACAGAATGGGGAAACGTTTTCATCATGTCCATCCACCACCTCTATCTAGGGTATACTAATGACATATTAGAATGTTGAAAATGGGTGGACTTGCCCTTTAAGTCTTTCCACTGGGGAGGTACGGTTAGAGGGGTTGGGCTAGAAATGAGGGGCTCCCCAACCCCCTCAGAGGTGGTGGAGGCTCCTGGGACCAGCCGTGATGAATGAGAGTGTGTGTGTGTGTGTGTGTGTGTGTGCGTGTGCGTGTGCGCACGCGCTCTGCATGAGAGTCATTTAGAGTTGTAATTTACACTGAGGAAGATGAATGTGAAATCTAGGCGCTTTTGATCTGTATTGTTATGATAATGTTGGGTTTGCTTATTGCATGCTTAGTATTGTTAATGGTCGACTGTAAATACTGTATATTGCACAGTACACACTCTTAGTCTTACATATACTGTGTGTGGGTGTGGGTGTGCGTGTGTTTGTGTGCGCGTGCACAAGAGTGAGTGCAATCAGGTGTGTGAAATTCAACCCAGGCATACTTATACTATGGTATCAGTGTTTAGCAGTCTTTATTTGTCTTGGATAGCCACGAGGAATGCTAAATGGACAGAGAGAGGGCGATATGCTGTATCAGCCCTTGGCTTGGCAACTGCTAACTAAACGTATGCTAACTAAAAGTATTTCCTTGAGCGGTCTGATAAGTTCTGTTCTGCCTTGTCTGGATAAAATAATATCCTGCAGCGAGGTCACTCACTGTGACATCTCAGCAAAGCAATACTCGTGCTTGTACTGATTGGAATTTGGTAACCGCCCTAGGGCCGATATGGCTTATCACTGCGAACGCAGTGAGCCACTTACTATGTAAGCCAGGCCAAATGTCAGTCTGTGCGTTTGTGCGGACGTCCCACACTCCTTCGCTTCCCGCGCGTGTTCGCTTCCTGTCCGTGTAGCTCAGTGGGTAGAGCTCTCGCCTTTGGACCACAAGGTCATGGGTTTGATTCCGGGCACCGCCAACTCAATGTATGAGTAGCACAGCTTGGGTGTGGCAAGTCGTGTGGGAAGTTGTGATGCGTGGGTCGACCCGTGACCCGTGGGTTGCCCGCGGGCTGGGTTGGGCCGAGTCAAGAAATGTTCACTTTATTTGCGGGCTGGGTTGGGGCGGGTCAAATGTTTTTTTCCCTCCAAAATTATTGTTTTAAACACAAGTCCTGGGCGCAGCCTACCGGATTGTTGCATGTTGCTGTGCTGGTTGATATCTCTTCCAGTGTGATCAATAAATCCCCAAACAGCGTGACTGTGATAGCCTACTTTAGAAGCCTTCTTACAGATTGCTGGAGTAGTGTGGCTAACCTACAATCGATCACCATCAAGGATGTGCACAGACAGATGTGAGGGGCTTCAGCCCCTGCTCTTTTACTAAACAAATGCTCTGCATGTTGTTACACAACTCCATCTTTAGCTAAAGGGTGCTGGGCTGCAGCCCCAAATATAGCGAATCTACAAGCTCTCAGTGCGCGACAGCGCAACGTTCTGAGAGCTATTTTTGTCCAGATGCCCTTTTGGGTTGTCAGCCCCTGCCCCTCTCCAACACTCTCTGCACGTCCCTGTTACGGCCAGCCGTTATTGTTATTATTATTTATTGATATAGGTAACGTGATGTATAGATCCTTTTATATTATATTAGGTCATGAGCATACTGCCACAGTGTCTATCCTGTGCTGTGATGTTCTTGTATTCTTCCCATGCAGTTGGAGAGCTTGTGGAAAGGGGCTTGATTGCCAATAATGACCAACTATGTTCAAATTGCCTTGGAGGTGTGTCCTTCAGTGCGGATCTGATCAGCCCCCTCTGACTACCTGGACAATGATGAGCTGACAGGCCTGCAGCTCGTTATGACTATAAAAGCCAGTCTGTCCCCAGCAGCCCTTGGGGAAACAACTGTTGTGTTCTTTCCTCCAGGCGACCTACCCTAAATTTAGTTTCTTTTTAGTTTGTATTTTTTTCGGAAAGGAGTTAGGTTTTAGTTTCAGCATCATGTTTTTGTCTTTATTTTCACTTTATTGTCCATTCACTTTGTTGTACCTTATTGAAACGTATTTATTATGTTTGTTAATGAACCCCATTATTTTATCAACGGTTGTCCTCCTCCTTTAAATGTGTGTGTGTGTGTGTGTGTGTGTGTGTGTGTGTGTGTGTGTGTGTGTGTGTGTGTGTGTGTGTGTGTGTGTGTGTGTGTGTGTGTGTGTGTGTGTGTGTGTGTGTGTGTGTGTGTGTGTGTGTGTGTGTGTGTGTGTGTGTGTGTGTGTGCGCGACTGCGCCTCTGTTTTCGTCCTCTCTTCGCACACGTTTATGTCCTCGCATGTTTATGTGATGTCCATGCTTGTCAGTGTTATGACATGAGAAAAGCTTTTTTACACATAAAAGCCGCGTTCATAGGCATATTTGGCGTGTATTTAATGTCAACGGGCTGCAGTCCGAGTCGAGTCATGAAAATGAATCTAACACTGCGGGGCGGCCTGGGCCAAGTCAGAATATTATAACATGCGGGACCCATCACTAGTGGGAAGTATACCACCTCAGCTATCCATCCCACAGGGGATAGACTCATGCGCGTTACCGGCTGATACCGACAATAAGCCATTCCCAGCCTACTTCTTACTTTTTCTTGTTGCCCATTCAATCACTCGCGTCATCCAGGGCAAATGAATCCTGGGTAAAATAATTACTAGCCTCATATGCTCTAACATGGAGTTACTGTACGTCCATTTCATTTTACAGAGCGACCTCTTCCAGTCAGGCCCTGGAGTGGACTACTACCCCTCCCGGTCCAAGGCCCCAGGTGGGCGCCAAAAGACTTCATCCTCCCTCAGCATCTCCCCCAGTGCGTCCCAGTCTTCTGGCCTGCAGGACAGACCCAGTCCTCTGGGGACGGAGGCCGAGGGGGACCTGCTGGTGGCTGCACTGAGGCAGTACCTCTTGGGGCAGCTGGACCTCAAGCAGGGAGCTGTGAAGACCCCGGAGATGCAGGACGCCCCACCGGCCCCTCGCAGCAGACCGCTCTACGGTAGCAGCCCTGGAGGTTCTGGGCCTGCCAAAGAGACACTAAGGGTTCCAGCAAGTCGTGGTTCCACTGTTAAGCAGCCGCTCTCTTCTGTGGATGGTAGGTGTTTCTATTCTGTGTGGATGGTATATGTTTCTTTTCTCTGGATGGGTGTTGTTTATATTCTGTATGGATGGTAGGTGTGTCTATTCTGTGTGGATAGTATATGTCTCTATACTGTGGATGGTAGGTGTGTCTATTCTGTGGATGGGTGTTTATTTCTGTGAAGATGGTACTGTAGGTGTTGTTATTCTAAGTGTAAGTCTACATGTTTCTATTCTGTGTGGAAGGCTACATGTTTCTATTCTGTGTGGAAGGCTACATGTTTCTATTCTGTGTGGAAGGCTACATGTTTCTATTCTGTGTGGAACGCTACATGTTTCTATTCTGTGTGGAAGGCTACATGTTTCTATTCTGTGTGGAAGGCTACATGTTTCTATTCTGTGTGGAAGGCTACATGTTTCTATTCTGTGTGGAAGGCTACATGTTTCTATTCTGTGTGGAAGGCTACATGTTTCTATTCTGTGTGGAAGGCTACATGTTTCTATTCTGTGTGGAAGGCTACATGTTTCTATTCTGTGTGGAAGGCTACATGTTTCTATTCTGTGTGGAAGGCTACATGTTTCTATTCTGTGTGGAAGGCTACATGTTTCTATTCTGTGTGGAAGGCCATCATTCATGATTGATGGAACAATCTGGAAGTATCCTATATCTTCAATCTTCAATAGTCTTCAATATACATACTAAAATAATGACTTTTAGAGCTTTTTCAATGTGCAATATTCTTGGAATATAGCTATGCATTAAATAAACACCATTGATGACATCTCAACAATAATTCATGGCGAAGTGACTACAGCCCAAAACTCTATCAAAATGTTGTTTTACTCTATTCAGTGAGTGCATGAGAATCAATTCTTAAGAGGCTGGTAATTTGTAGATGGACTGCATTTATGAAGGGCATTTGTCCAAAGTGCTTTACAATGTACTTCTCACACACACACACACACACACACACACACACACACACACACACACACACACACACACACACACACACACACACACACACACACACACACACTCTCTCTCTCGCACGCCGAAGTTCAGTATCTTCAGTATCAGTATCTTTCTCAAGGACATTTTGGTAGGAAAAAAAAGACCCTCCTAAATGCAGTAACTACCTGACTGACAGATAGTTGTAACAGGACAGGAGACAGACTTTGAAGTGATTTTTCGATGTTCCTGTACAGCCTCTGCTTTGTAGGCAGTATGAACATCTGTCTTACACAGCACCCTTTGGGAAACACACTTCCAGCTCTGCTGCACCATAAAATGTGCTACAAAAACGTTTTGTAGATCATTCATTTAGTTCTCCTGGTTGGAATTGATCATTTTAATTGACAAATTAGTCAGACATTACTTTCTGGGTTTGATGTGTTTTTATCATGTTGTATTTGTGCTTGTATGTTGCAATCTCTACTCTTTACATGCACACTGCTTTCAACAGAATGGAAATCTCACTGTGCTTTAACCTTAAAGCACGGTTAAATGACGGAGATACGTCTCCAAATTTGGACAACAGTTGCAGTGCATGCATGTATGCGTGTGTGTGTGTGTGTGTGTGTGTGTGTGTGTGTGTGTGTGTGTGTGTGTGTGTGTGTGTGTGTGTGTGTGTGTGTGTGTGTGTGTGTGTGTGTGTGTGTGTGTGTGTGTGTGTGTGTGTGTGTGTGTGTGTGTGTGTGTGTGTGTGTGTGTGTGTGTGCGCGCGTACTGTACATGCACGCGCGTGTGTGTGCGTGTGTGTGCGTGCGTGTGTGTGTGTGTGTGTGCGTGTGCGTGTGTGTGCGCGTGTGTGTGTGTGTGTGCGTAAGCACCTTCTATTCTATACAGCTCAACTATTTGGTGTACATCAGGGGGTTTTCATCAGGTGGTCCGGGGAACACCAGTAATCCTTGAGAGGGTTCCAGGTGGTCTCCAGCTAAATGATGGCCAGTTGGTAACGTTAAAATGAAACCAAATGGACCCGTAAGGGTCCATTTGGTTTCATTTTAACGCTCTCAAGAGTTAAAATATATTTAAACATCTGTATTACTTCATTTTCAAGAATCTACACATTTGGTTTTTGACTAAACTCATCCTCAAAGGTGGGTCCGTGGCTAAAATGTAGAATAAATAGTGGGCCCTGGTATGATAAAGGTTGAAAACCCACTGGTGTACACTAGAAGATGAACTCTTCTATTCAGAGACTGGTCTGTCTCTACCATTATAAACTAACACAAAGAGCACACAGCGGAGGGATAATGACCTGTGTGAATAATTAAAGTGTATCCTCCTCCTCCTCCTCCTCCTCCCTGCAGAGAGGTTCATCCAGACTGTGGTGCAGAACGTGGGCAGAAAGCATGTGAACATGGAGGACCTGACGGCCCACGACCTGGACCAGCTGTCCAGCCTCATCGCTGACGCCCTGCAGGTAAATACAGCAGGATGGATAGGACGGGAATGGATGGACCCACAGTCAGTGTTGTAGTGGGACTTTTAGAAGTGGGGGGGACGCCTCTTAATAGGGAATTCCACCCATTCTCATTTTTTTTTCTGAGAGCGTACAAATGTGAACCAAATGGACCCTAGCGGGTCCATTTGGTTCCATTTGTACGCTCTCAGAAAAAAAGGAAACTCATTAACACGGTGAAACACTTGATGATGATCTTGATGATGTCATCAAAGACGTATTTCACCATGCTAATGAGAGCTTTTTTTTTTACCATACAACATCTCTAAGGTATATTAATGACATAGTCAAATATTGAAAATGAGAGGAATTCCCCTTTAAGACACGTGCATGCCACTTGCATTTGTGTGCACCTGCGCAACACACACAGACACACTATTAAAACAAGTATAGCATATTGAGAAAGATTGCAAGATTACAATGCCTAATTGTATCCATATAAAAGACAAGACAAAAAACATAGGCCTACTTTTGGCCCAAGAATATCTTGCCGCCCCCCCGCGTCCCCCCTCCACTACACCCCTGCCCACAGTCCACACAGCACGATGGATGGATGGGAGGGTGGGTGGTTGGGGGAATGGATGACCCACAGTGCATTCTGTCATGGCACCAAACAAAGTGGGCCAGGACCTGTTTGTTATGGGTCATGGGTAAGTCAATCAGAAAGAGCGCATTGCCGCCGGTCCCCCCTACCAGCAACTGCCAGTGTGGACCAGCAGGACCGGCGCCTGCCGCGGCTGTACCGTGTTTGGTTGGGGTTAGGGTAAAGGTTTGGGTTGTGGAATAAAACACTATGTTGTTGTTTTTTTTGCAGCATAAAACACGATGGCAATACCTTTGCCGAAAAATACACTCGCTTTCTCTCAAGTCAATCTCTCTCAATGGAAGTTAGGAAGGAAGGAAGACCCAATCGACTTTATTTAGCATTTTATTTAAAGTGCTGTTCAGAAACTATGAAATAAATAAATAAATAAAAACAAGTATACTATAGCAACAACACAGAACAATCAAGAGCCAGCATTCAAAAGAAAGAAAAAGAAAACTGCTACTTTTAAGGATTAGTAAAAGAAAATACATTAGCAGATCTCAAAACATGTCGCTTTGCACAAAATTTGGAGGTTGGCGATTTGCTGGTGTCGATGCTTTGGTGTGACACACGGTGTGTGAACACATTTAACTTACGGTACAAACAACACAAAAAGTATGGAGATAAGAGGTTTCTGTTCTACCACATTGCAGGTGGTGGAAAAGGAGCAGGCCAGACCCCAACCCAGAAACCTGGAGGAGGAGGAGGAGGAGGGGAAGGAGGAGGTGTTGAGAGATGAGGAGCAGCAGGTGGAGGAGGTGAAGAGCGCAGACCCCACAGCCAACACAGAGGAGCCACAGCTTCAAGGTATATGTGGTTTTAGGTGTTCGGCATTGCACAATGACAGTAATGATGATATAAAAATGTGCATATTTAACTGCATTAACGTAATATCTAGTGAGAGCATTCAGTTTCGTAGGAGGTAGCCGATCTACAAGATCACAAGATCTACAGTGTTAAAGGGAAATTACACCCATTTTCAATATTTTTCTCTGAGTGGGTATAAATGGATTGTGCATGCTCAGAAAATAAGGAAAATCTTAATCATGGTGAAACACAACTTGATGGTGACATCAAGTTGTGTTTCACCATGTTAATGATTTTTTTCCAGACCTCCATTTCTAGGAAACACAGCATGAGGGAATTATTAATCATGTCCACACAGCATCTCTAAGGTATATCAATGACATAGTAAAATGTTGAAAATGGATAGAATGAGCCCTTCTCAAAACCGCACCCTGGGGCGGGGTTTAGCCGCTGTCCAATGCCAATCCAAAGAGTTTAGCAACTGTTGCTATGCAGGTCAAGCTTTCCTGATCAAGCTTTCCTCTACTAACGTGCCTATTGGACAAGGACTGATTGGGGAGGGGATAAGTGAAGGGCTCATTCCCTTTAATAGAAAAACATTTCTATTCTCTGTCTGTCTGTGTTTTCACTGAACTGTTCATTGCAATATCAGATCAAACTGTACTCAATTTATGGAAATGTAACTGAATTGTTCTGTCTGTCTGTCTGTCTGTCCATCCATCCATCCATCTGTCTGTCCGTCTCAGAGCGCCACACAGACGACACAGAGCGACTGAACTCCAAGGATAAGGTAAGACCTCCACCGTCAGAGTCTTGACCTCCATGCGGATAAGCGGTTCAAAGACGTGCCAAAGCTCCGCTCGAACCCGCCGACATAAATAAACTCTGTGTGGAGGATAAACCTGCACTCCAGAAAAACACATTTCAAAAGAATTCCGGGGTTGTTTGATGTCACCCCATCGAGCTGACAGAGCCCCGGAAAGATCCAGGCACGTTTCATGTAGGCTCTCCAGCCCTGTTGAGCCCAGCAGAGGGCTACTGACTCCCAGGACAAAGATGTTGAGACATTTCATCATATTGCAGCATAGAGATGCTGCAACGATTGTTTATGCTGTTGTTGTGTATCAAAAGGTTCTCAATCTGTGGTCAAGGGACCCCCCAAGAGTCCTTAAGAAGTGTTCCAGGGGTCCGCAATGAATCATCCATCAAAGTGGTTGGTAGATAGGAACTAAAGTAACCCTTATGTAACTCAGAAACTATAGAGATGACGGAATCCTTAGATGTATACAGAATATACTTTTTTTTCCACCGTAATTGTTTGTGTAACCAAGTCGAACAAAATATACTACCAAGTACTAGTTATGGTGGAAAGGAATTGTTGGGGTCACATCCTGAAAGGTTTGGAATCACTACATTATAGGGATCACGCATATTTGATATACCGGTACAGGGTACACACATTCTATGGTGTACAAATTGAACCAAATGGTTCATGTGGTTCCATTTGCAGACTATGGGAGTTACAGATCCATTTCGTTTGCAACTATCCCCCACCAGAGCCTGTAACCCTAAAGGGATGTCTGACTGCACTTGAGAACCAGCCTAGATGTTTATTACATGAAGCCATTTTAAAAATAGATCTTCATTGTGGAAGGTTAGGCATTTAAAAATAGATCTTAGTCATTTTAAATACATGTTACATTGTCACTACATTGATAATCTGACAAGACTAGCAATTATCTGCGTGGCCAGCAGCACTAGAACAATGAGCCACATCATTATATTTAGGCTATTGTTCAACTCTATCATTATTTCAGGCTGAACTTACAATACTGCAACAATCTGTTGCTGTGGTTAAAAGATGATATTGAAAAATGTTGCTTAGACAGATGATAGCATAAATAATACAACCATAAGAATTGTTTCTATTAAACATACTGTATCTCTGTGCCCAAAAGATGATTGAAATAATCAATACATGATTGTTTACCAGTCCAAAATGGAAGTCAAAAGAATTTGCTACCTGAGCTACTACTGTAATATGCACAATACCAGCACTGTGATTTTATGACCAGAACAGTGTTGCCCATTTGGTGCATTTGTCACTATATTTAGTTTTTTTTGCCCCCCTAGCGCCAAAATTAATGAAAAACACCTGGCAGAAAATCTAGTGCTTTTTTGCTGGTGAGTTGGGACGAAATTGGTTGACAGGCGCCAGAGATAAAACCCTCGTTTTTCATATTTTTTCCTCCTAAGATACAGGTCCATTTGGTTACATTTTACGCTTTAAACATCTGAATTACCCAATTTTCAAAAATCCACACATTTAGAAAGTGTAGAAGAATTGTATTTCTCCTAAATTAGTCCAAGAGACTAAATTCAACATGAAATGATGGTACATGGCTAAAATGCAGAATAAAATGTGGGCTGTGGTATGAAAATGGTTGAAAACCACTGCTCTAGCACATTCTTGTGCACTTTGGAAGTGCCACTAGTGCATTTTGGATTTTGGCAGTTGGCAACACTGGGTCCAATTTCTGTCCCATAATGGCTGCTCTGCTGGGAGCCTATTACCTTTTCTTCAAACCACACCTCAAAAGAAATGGCTTCCCCCCTTTGTTTCAGGCCCAGAACAACAACAAAGACCTGTTCAGCAAGCTCCTGGCGTACCTCGACAAAACTGCGCTGAATGCCGACCCCGACTCCGTCGAAACGCCCACCGCCAGAGGACCCACAGTGGGCCTGGAGAACGTGCGGAGTCGAACCAGCGAGGCGGAGGTGACGGTGCAGAAGAAGGACACCACCCAGACGGTGGAGGAGGTGTCTGAGGTGGAGGGTTGGATTAAAGAGGTGGCGCCCCCTCCTGCCGCGGTGGTGTATGAGCAGCCCCACCAGAAGACCGCGCACGTCCCCGAGCTGCAGCTGGATGTCCAAAGCGACGACGATGTCTTTGGTTACGTCATCACTGACACCGAGTAAGTGCCGCTGTCACTGATGAAAATAATTTTAAAAAAAAAAAAAAAAAACAATAGAAACTATCCTATGATGATTATGACTATGACACTTTTGTCAGCAAATAACAACGATACTAAAATGTTATGAAATCCCTAGCCTGGTCTAACCTGAATTGACTTTGGCCTAGGCGAGCGAGGTGCCGTTCATTTTTGATCTCACCAATGTGTCGTCATCCCTGGCCCCTCCCACGAGCCTCCACTGCTGTGCTACATCACATCATTTGGAGCCACGTCCACCCCAAAAGGTTGACTCCCACTCTAGGCCACCATGGCTTACAAATTAGTCGAGGCTTTCCGTTTTTTTGGGTGTTGAGGCTAGGGATGCCCTAGTGGAGGAGATATCCAGTAGTAGAACAAAGGTCACATTCTCACCTGATACTTTGGTAGACTTGAGAAGCTGGTATTCTTGCAAACTTCATTTGCTGAGGTTTGCTTTCACACTGCGTGGAGATATAAATATAGAAAGCTAAAATATAGACAGTCTACATATAGATGCTTAAAAACAGCTAATCAACATCTAAGCTAAGCTTAGCCATTAAAAAAACTTTCATTTTTAAACCAGTTACATGCCAACTTTAGACAGACAGCTAAAAGCAGACTACGACTCAGTGGGAACCCTAAGGTCCTAAGTAACACAACTTAAACTTGGCTTCAAAAGCAACACAGTCGCACCGAGTGGGATTACTGGAGTGCGTGAAATAAGTTTTGAGCATTGTGTAAAGACAGACATTTTTGTCCTGAGGCTGACATGGCAAAAAGGAAAGAAGAGGAAAAAGGGAAGGATTGCTGGAAAAATGTAATGTCTTCACAGCGTGCCGGTGCAGGTCTATGCTTTGCGAAACAGCTCTGTCTCACTTTCAAAGTTGTTTCGGTATAGAACCCACAGAGTGCCCGAGGTTTGTGTCATCATTCAAATTGGAGGTGGAAACCTTGCATCTCCATAATTCATCCTTTGTGGTTTTGTTACTTCATCATACCGGTACAAGAGTGTCGGACAAATGTATGGGGAGGTTCTGGGAAAGGGCCTTTCTGTGTGGAGTTTACATTTCTTCCTGTGTCCTCTAGTGCAATGGTTTTCAACAGGTGGTCCGGGGACCACCAGTGGTCCCTGAGAGGATTCCAGGTGGTCCCCAGGCTAAATGATGGAAAGTCGGTTAACCAGGTGTAACTCTTTGAGAGTGTTTATACTTGCAAGAGTTAAAATATCCATCATCTGAATTAGCCCAAGTCTACAGCTAGAGAATGTAGAAGATTAATGCTCATTTTGATCTGTATGTTTGGCTGTTTTGTTTCCCAAATCCAGCCTGGAATTGTGGACAAAAGAAATCTTTAGTTTTGGGGTCTGTGGGGCTAAAATGTCATCAAATGGTGGTCCGTGGCTCAGATTCGGAATAAATAGTGGGCCCTGGGATGAAAAAGGTTGAAAACCCCTGCGCTAGTGTAGGTAAGTACATGGCCTTGATGTCATCAGCCCCAGCGAGTCATGAGGCCCATAGGTCAGCAGCCTATGCCCTGTCTCTGTAGTGTGAGGCAGATTGATGTACAAGTGCACCCACTGGACATGATGCCAGTATGTCCAGGGCGCTAGTATGACATACTAGCATCATACTAGTGTGACAAAACATGCAGTGAGACTAATCTCTATACTGCCTCCCCCTCGTCAGCCAAGGAGCCTGATCGAGGGGAAAGGACCCCCGTCGTGTGATGCGCAGTGGCCTCCACACGCATTGAAGGAAGCATGAGCTCAGTTCGAGGCTCTCCCCAGGCTGGCTGAGGGAGAGCAGCACCTATAGGATTACAGCTTAGGCAATTGGCATGTGGTATGGTAGCATTTTTATTATACTATTCGTTTTGAAAAGGTAGCAAAAATATAGGATGGGGAAGCCCTGTTTGCCCTGGCATCTTTAGAACAATAAATCACATCATTATGTTTAGGCAGAAACTGTATTTACTGTAGGCAGAGACTATATTACAACCCTACAGTTATTTTTGTGGGCTCTTACCTAGATCGAGATGATGGCAAGACTCCAGTTGGAACCATTTAAAAGGTATTACTGAGAGGGGGAAAATATATGGGCCTATTCAGACAAATTATAAAACGATTATTACAACTACAGTACATAGCTTTTTAAAAGCAGTAGAAGAATCGCAAGGTGTTCTACATACATCGGGGGGGCAGGTCGGCTGTGGTAGAGCAGCTCATCTGATGATCCATGGGTCAGCGGTTCGAATCCTGGCTCCTCATGTCTCCATGTCGAAGTGTTCTTAGGCAAGGCACTGAACCGCAAGTTGCTCCTGATCACTAGTTGATGCCTTGCGTGGCTTCTAGGATAAAGGATAAAGGCGCTATATAAATGCACCTATTACATTACATACGTAG
Source organism: Benthosema pterotum (assembly GCA_039105355.1). NCBI lineage: Eukaryota > Metazoa > Chordata > Actinopteri > Myctophiformes > Myctophidae > Benthosema > Benthosema pterotum. Next base: position 17,668,461 of record CM076976.1, read on the forward strand.
ATTACCATTTGCATTGTGTCTTTTCACTATTTCAAAATATGGAATGGTTTTGGACATACCAGTTTTTCCACCAGTCAGCGACAACCTGGAAATAGGAGGACATACAGTATCTCCTCTCTCTCCAGACCTCTGGCTTTTATATCCTCTCACCCTCTGATGTCTCTCTGTTGTTTCTGTTGTTTCTCTGCCATCAGGGGATGCAGAGAGATGCAATGTCTCATCGCTCACATAACAGTCGGAACAGTATATTGACGCTCAGCCATCTTGTGTCTGAAAATACCCCGCAGGCCCCCCGCTGCAAATCAGACGCCAACGCGCGCTCATTGTTCCTCCTCCTCCGTGTTTTTTTTTCTTTGCCGTGAAAGGTTCAGAGAGCTTTTTTTCTTTCTCTTTCTTTCTCTTTTTTTTCTGCGTTTACTTTCATTGCCGTTGGTTACACTTTTATTGTGACACAGCGAGACAAGGTCAGCTTATATCACACTGAGATGTAGTACGGTAAATGGTAAATGGTGCATTTATATATACCCTTGGCCTTTATCCAAGGTCGCTTTACATAGATTGTGCAATGCATTACATTGTTCCAGTTATTAATTAGTCGCAAGTTCTTACCTAATACTTCTTAATACTTTAATACTTAATAATAATACTCCTCACACATTGTCTTTATTTTGTGGAGGCGTTTTGTTCGAAACTAAGCAATCATGCAAATTTTGGTAGCCAATCTTGGCCAATCAGGATGGAAATGGTGCAGATCCATGTTGATCACATGGAGAAAAAAAAAAGTTTGGGGCAGACGTTCAATGGTGGCATCCAGGAATTGTGTGTGTGTGCAAAGTTTACCATCACCAAGGTTACCAGGCCAGAGATTAGCTAGTAACAGACCAATGGATGGACGGAGGGAAAAACATGCACTCTCCCCATGCCTTCGGCCTGGTGGTAATAGAGATACAATGTTTTAGCCTGACAAATTAACAAAACAATTAACAAAACCAATTACATACTGTTTTATGTACAATTGTTTGTTTGCTTGTCTTAAAGGGGAATTCCACCCATTTTCAACATGTTTTCTGAGAGTGCACAAATGGAACCAAATGAACCCGCACTTGGTTCCATTTGTACGCTCTCAGAAAAAAGAAGCGTCTAAAGAAATCCATAGTGAAAATACATCTTAATGATGTCATCAAGATGTATTTCACCATGTTAATGATTTTTTCAGACCTCTACTTTTATGAAATACAGAATTGGGGGAACTTTTTATCATGTCCACACAACATCGCTAAGGAATATTAATGACCTCTTCTCTTCTCTTCTCTTCTCTTCTCTTCTCTTCTCTTCTCTTCTCTTCTCTTCTCTTCTCTTCTCTTCTCTTCTCTTCTCTTCTCTTCTCTTCTCTCCTCTCCTCTCCTCTCCTCTCCTCTCCTCTCCTCTCCTCTCCTCTCCTCTCCTCTCCTCTCCTCTCCTCTCCTCTCCTCTCCTCTCCTCTCCTCTCCTCTCCTCTCCTCTCCTCTCCTCTCCTCTCCTCTCCTCTCCTCTCCTCTCCTCTCCTCTCCTCTCCTCCCCTCCTCCCCAGTGGTCTGCAGACAGATGAGGGGGTCCACCTGATGGAGATCTTGGCTCGTAGAGCAGGCATCCCGATGACAGACGTGGCAGAGCTCTCGTATGTACAGTACAGTAGTTACCACTGTCATGTTGTCACCTTAAACTCACCACTATCACTGAGTGCTGTGCAGTGAAAACCGTCTAACAGGATGGTCATATTTTTTTTTACTGTACGTTAGATTTATAGCGGTTGTATTCCAAACAAACTATAAACCAACATAATAACCTTAAGATATGGATGTGTCTCGATATAAACCGCATCAACATTTTCCATCCAAGCAAATACAAATTGAGAAGATGCAATGTTTTAATTAAAAGGCATATTTCAAATACATACATATTTGAAATGGTGCCCTCATGTGCGCAACATACTCAAGTGCAAAAACACAGATATTACACGTTCCGTCTGTCTGTCTATATGTCTATGTCTCGCTGTCTGTCTTCTATCTCTCCTCTCCTCATACCGCATGTCATGTATGTGTAGTGTAAATTTGGCGTGACTATAATTATATGGCTAATCGTGGAAAGTTTATATTGTGGGAGGGAGGGAGAGACCCCTACTGGCTCACCTGCCCATGAGGAGCCCCCACCAGAAGAACACTCCGTCCTACTCCTCCCGTTCAACATTCCTCTATACTTGGCTCTGCCCACCGGGAGTGGGAAGTCATTGTCCCGTCCAGGGACAATGGTTCACATCGGATATACAGTATAGTCTATAGTCCATCAGTTCAGACTGATGGATGGTGTGATTCGGGGGCCATGTCATTTCTACGTTCATGTCAGTGCTCCGGGAACACGGTGGTAAAGTGCCTGATTGTTGGTTTGAATCCATCATGGTGCATCTGGCTATCTCAAGTATCGATGAATTCCCATGTTTGGGTGGCGGTTAGGGTGTTAAAGTGTCTTTAGAGATAATCTTAGTTTGGAAGATAGGCTAGTTTACATACAGTACATACTGTACATACATTTTGACCAACATTCACACACACTAATGGTAATTGAAACCACACAAGGCACTAACTGGCACATCAGGCGTAAGTAAGACACTGAACACCTAGTTCAGTGTTCAGAAAGCAATTTACTCCCTCCATGGCTTCTCTGGAGTCTCTACATGATTTGTGTTGATCAAGGTGACGTAATGTCTGTCTGATCCGTCCTGTTACAGCCTGGCCACTAGAGGGGGACAGTGGTCCTGAGCCCAGAGTGGACCATTATTGAGACTGACAGGTTGAACAAAGAACAGTCATTAATAAATGTGAATTATGACTCCTTGTTCTCATTATGTTACATGTCTAACCCTTACGGCACACTGTGTCTATTAGCCAGTGACATTATGGTTTGACATGGACTCTCTATGGATGGATGGATGGATGGATTTATCGAGCACCGGTACATGTATAGCTGCATACTAAATTAATATACTGTTAGTACTTTTGTAAAAATAAATAAATAAATAAATAAATAAATACATAAATAAAAAAATCACACCCATGTTGAAGTGAGGGGCACTCTTATCTTACACACTTTGAACACAATGTAATGTTTACGTTGGCAACGGGTGATAATCTCTTAGCGACAAAACAAACATTAATTTCTCGTCATTGCCAATGGCACTTTTCAAATCAAACAACGCTGAAAAGACGCCCCTCCAAAATTGAATAGCATATGTTCAACATAATGTATATAATTGCCATTTTATATACCCAGAACGTATCACTCAGTAGCCTACAGATGTCAGATTGTGACAAGGGCACCGGGGTTATAAATCTTTTCAAAGCACAAGGTTAGCCTATAGCTGCTTCAGAGTCGACAAGGACATATTTTATTTCCCTTTTTGTTCCTTTCTCCCATTGATCCACAAGAGAAATGGTAAATTTATGTAGCGCCTTCATCCAAGGTGCTTTACGTAGATTGTGCATCACATTCACCCATTCACACGCACATTCATACACACATGACGGCGGAAACCTTGCAAGGCACAACCAGCACATGAGTTCAGTGTCTTGCTCAAGGACACTTTGACGGTAACTCTACGGGAGTCCGGGTTCGAACCGCTTACCATCCAGTGACTCTACCCCTGAGCCACCGCCGACTTGTATGTATCAATTAATTGATATGAACACTAGTTTATTATTGACATGAACACTTTTTTATTAATTGGAATATGGATGTGTGTATTACTGGGGACTCCTGCTAAACTTTCCGGTAAACTCCCGAATTGTACCATCAGACCTGTTTTATTACCATATATTACTGCTAAACTTGAGGTTTACGGGAAAATCCAGTGCCAGTAATTGCCCAATAACTCCTCATTTCTCGCAGTATAGGGACACACCGATATGAACATTCTGCACAGATAACGATGTTTAAAATTATTATTATGTGCAACAAATAAATGTACATTATGAAAAAATGCTGTTTCAACCAGCTCTTCTATTGGCCTTGGTAGATTGCAGAAGACCAACAGACTAACATAGCCACCACAATTACCAGTGTTAAGGTTGTACTCCATTCTGGTCAAAACAGAGTCACCTAGGGCTGATATTGTGCATATTGGCTCGCACTAGTAACACTGGTCCAGGTACCCTCATTGTGCCTGTTGAGGAGGTTCCAAATGGCCCCGTAACACTGAGGCGATAGAAATGTTTTGTTTTGTGTACACTGTCAGAGAAATGGGAGTCCTTGAAATGAACAGTTTGATTCTAACTGGCGATTTGTAAACTGCGCTGCCGGAGATATGGTTGCTTACCTTTGGAGCATAGCTCAGCATACATAGACGAAAGTATTTGGCCTTTTAATCCAGGGGAATCTCCCTGAAAATGGTCCCACAGGTTGTCATTGAATAACAAAACGCGATACAACCAGGAAGTGTCATGGAGATCATTTTCCCAGCAGCCTTTGGCCTTAGGAGCGACGGCGCAGTGAGACCAACGACACAAGCCTCATATCCATAGCTGTCCGTCCAGATCAAAATAAAACAGATTGAAAACACGGATAAAACAATTAAAACACTAATCTAATCTAATCTAATCAATTAAATCTACTAACTCGTCCTTGGTAGTCAAGCTTGTTCTACAAGCAAAGAACTCGCCTAAGTCGTTCATGGGAGTAAAACTGTTAAGAACTTAACGTTTCACTAGTTTGGGTCCCGGGCATATATCTACTATCTTTTGGGTCTTGACCTGAAACATCCACTGAGCATTCTCCATGCTATGGTTATTCATCCATTTTCTTTAGTTTTTATCCCCCTTTTCCTCCTCCCTGGTTGGCATAATATTGTGCATTCATATTTATTGAACAATCTTAAGAAATAGAGAAATAGTGGCACAAAAATCGCTATTTGAAAATAGCTGATGTCAGCCTTTTTTTGTTGTAATTTTTCTTTTTTAATGAAACTAAGTATATCAATACAAAGTACCAATTACGCTTTAAAGGTGTTGAAAACGGTTAAAATGAAAATAATAATGACATATAATAACCTTGCCTCAATGTCAACATGGCTATCATTCCTTTTTCTTTCCCATTTTGTTTCTTTCCACCCTCCCCCTCCCTCCCCCAAGGCCTTGGGTGGCAGGCAGGGACAGATGGATGTGTGATCAAGTCAAGAGGAGTGATTTATTCCATCAAACAGAAGGACCCCCTCTTCCCTCTGTGTGTCACTCTGTTGATGCAGGTGACAAATAATGTTCCAGTGTGTACCTGGGAGCCACGCAGCTCCGCTGACAGCAGGAGAAATTATGGCCTCCTCCAACGCATGCACGCGCACACACACACACACACACACACACACACACACACACACACACACACACACACACACACACACACACACACACACACACACACAGCTAGAGGATATTTATTTTATTATTTATTTAGTTCGTATTTTTATTTATTTATTTATTTTTGCATTGTTGGCAGAGAGAGAAAAACGTCACACCATTGTGAAGTGAGTGGTGCAACTCCGTGTGTGGGTCTCCGGGAGTCCCCGTAGTTCCAAACACACAGGAAAGCAGGCAGGGTGCCGGTCCAGTTGAAGAGGTCCCCAGGGTGCCCATCTGCTGTTACTGTACTGTATTGTAACACCCCAAATGCGCAACAGTGGCATGGACATACAGACTGACGACTTTGACTTTTTTGACCCAGCCTGTTCGGGACAGATGGATGAACCCACACACACACACATAGTTGTCTACAGGAGTGGTTGCGCCACGCAAAAGGATACCATTTACAATTACAATTTAGGCATTTGGAAGACGCTCTTTATTATTATCATTAGACAGATTAAAGTGTACAATTTAAGCAGAATTTATAATACACTTTACAATATACAATGTAAGCACTAAAACATGGTAATACATTAGACATCCTACAGTATATAAGCCACTGCTATCTAAACTACCTAGGAGGGTACTGCAAGTACTATGGTATGTGATACATATGGGCTGAGATGGAGTCTGAAGAGGTGTGTTTTCAGACCACGGTGGGCAGTAGACTGAGTCTGTGGTCCTGATTGCATTGGGAAGTGCATTCCATAGTTTTGGAGGCAGGAGGCAGAAGAGCATGGGGCGTGTGGAGCGTTGTCCATGCGTTTTAGTGGGGGTTCTGCCAGCCAGTGTTGGCTGAGCAGAGTGCACTGGAGGGCGTTTGGGTGTCATGAGACCAGTAAGATATGGTGGAGTCAAACCTTTGGTTGCTTTGAATGCAAGCGAAGCGTGAGAGTTTTGAACACTGTGCGTGCAGCAACCGGGAGCCAATGGAGGGAGAAGTGGAGTGACATGTGAGAATTTTGGCTGGTTAAAGACCAGGCGGGCCGTGACAATGGCCAGTAAAAGTAGAAGAAAATATGTTATAGGCCTATTTCTAAGTGTGAAATTATTGTGATGCTGCATCAAATGTAGCTACAGACACTTGCACACACCCCACCCCCCAGTAACACATTGAGAACCACTGCTGCTGTAAACCACCACCGCCACCACCCCTCCAACCCTTCCCCAGCGCGCTTCTCAGTGCTTGCGGCCATGTAATGTAATGTAATGTAACATTTGGACTGAAGAGGTTATAGCTGGCGTCGGCACAGAGGATTGTGAGGGGCTCTGGGGAGTGCCCTGCACGGTTAAAGCCTTTTCAACACAGCTACACACAGCCCCCATTTAATGAGCTGCACCGGTCTCTCTCTCTGTCTGTTTGCCTGTCTGTCTGTCTGTCTGTCTATTGGTCTCTATTGCTCTCTCTGTCTCTCTCTCTATGTCTGTCTGTTTGTCTGCTTGTCTGTCTGTCTGTCTCACTATTGCTATCTCCGTCTCTCTCTCTTCTGTGTGTGTCACTATTTGTGAAAGTACAAGTATAGTATATTACACATCCCATCTGTTCGCCTGCCACCCACCCATTCATCCTCCAATATATGGTCATTCCTCATGACACATCATGCCACCATATATGGCCACCTAAAGCTCTAATACTGTAATACGTCAGGCTTGTCCTACAAAGGATTCCAACTTTTAGTGTGACAGGCCCTACACTGCTCCTTCAAGAGGCCAGTCCATTGATTGATTGATTGATGTACAGTAACAGTTTGCACTAGGTCTGCACGATATGGACAAATTGTCATATCTCTTTGATATCTACACAATATAGGGTATTACTGCTGAAATTGTATATTCTATAATTGAACTTTTGCTACATTAAAAGCAATAAGAATGTACACAAATACACATGCACACACACACACCCACACACAGGAGCACACACACACCCACCCACCGACAGGAGCATGAAAAAGGGAGTTGGTGGTTTTCTACTATGCCATACTATACTATATTATACAATTATATTCTGTCTGTCCGTCTTATAAAATGCATTATTTTTGTGTGTAACAGGGTGGTGGGTCCGGCTGTGACCTTCAAGGTGCGGCGCAACTCTCAGAACGTCAGCACAGCAGATGTGGCCAACGTGGCCGGTAGGTCCTTCAATCACACACACACACACACACACACACACACACACACACACACACACACACACACACACACACACACACACACACACACACACACACACACACACACACACACACACACACACTCTCTCTTTCTCTCTCTTTCTCTCTCTCTCTCTCTCTTCAATGACTGCAGCCCTTCAGAGTCACAGAGAACACCATTATCTGTGGCTGTGTTCTGCACCTGTGGCCTGCCATGGCTGTTTATCAAAATGGCTGCCAAGAGCATTGTGTCTGCTGAGTAACTATTGTGTTCATAGGGTTATAGAGAGACATTTTATATTGTAAGTATGGTGCATATAACAATAGTACGACTAACAAGCATATTGTTGCTGTTGTTAAAGGCTTATAGTATCTCACAAATACGTAAGGGATAACACCCGACGAGGCGGTGATTGTTTCCTATTAACTGACCGAGGCGCAGCCGAGGTCAGTTAGTTAGGAAACAATCACCGCCTCGAAGGGTGTTATCCCGCTTATTACATGGCTTACGTCAGTGGTTTTCAACGCCCGAGGACCACCAGTGGTCCTTGAGAGGGTGACGGCAACGGCATGTAAACAACCAAATACGTAGCTGCTAACCAAATGGACCCACTAACGGCGTGCTGGAACTAAATGCGGAAGCGCACCGCGGGCTTACGTCAGTGGTTTTCAACGTCCGAGGACCACCAGTGGTCCTTGAGAGGGTGACGACAACGGCATGTAAACAACCAAATAGGCTACGTAGCTAACCAAATGGACCCGCTAACGGCGTGCTGGAACTAAATGCAGAAGCGCAGCGCGGATTGATATGAACACAGCTGTTTGCACTTTAGGGAACTTGTTTATGCAGCGGTCAATAATAGCGCGGAGCGGTGAACTATAGTGTATTATGTGACCGGTCACATGACCAGAACGCTGGCTTCTGATTGGAGCATTCATTCAAGCCATCTCACAAATACGTTGACATATGTCATGATAAGTTAAATAAGTACTTGGTCGATCCAGCGACCGTCAGAGTTTCTTGTGGGCGTTCTGAATTGCGTAGTAATTGCCGTGCTGAACCCTCATACAGTATGTCCAAACTTTTCAGGAATCAAATACAAAAAAATGCAAAAGTAACAATTACAGGGGCAAAACGGATCCATTTTAGATGCTTTTATTTGACGCGGTGCTGTGATCAAGTAGGGTGTTGATTTGCAACCAAACGCAGCACATTAGAGTGGGGAGATTAAGAGGTTTCACAGCGAAATGTAACATACGTACTCTCTCTCGGAATTAAGGGCCACTCATACTGAGCACGACAACTATAATGGTATTTATGTAAGCATCCGTGATGTACTGTACGTTCTGTGTGTACAGATCTAACCCACACAGAAATGGTAGAGAGAGAGACGACTGACAGATATTTGTTGTAATGCTATAGCACACGGTCAACACTGTGTGTGTGTGTGTGTGTGTGTGTGTGTGTGTGTGTGTGTGTGTGTGTGTGTGTGTGTGTGTGTGTGTGTGTGTGTGTGTGTGTGTGTGTGTGTGTGTGTGTGTAATGAGGCGAGGGTGTTGACGAAGTGAGGAATAAAGAGCGAGAAAACGATTGTCATTTGATACACTGTCACTGTTGGGGAGAGAGAGGGAGAGAGAGATGGTCACTCATTTCCCAATGCACAGTGGATCCATTTACACACACACACACACACACACACACACACACACACACACACACACACACACACACACACACACACACACACACTCACACACACACACACACACACACGCATGCACGCACATGCAGACACCTCTTCCGAATTACCTACAGGGGATATTGTCTCTGTCAGAATAACGTGTGAATGGCCTTGTTTTTCTTCTCCCCAGATCTTATGGTAGTGGTGGTTGGGGGAGGAGGGTTAATTGCACACACACACACACACACACACACACACACACACACACACACACACACACACACACACACACACACACACACACACACACACACACACACACACACACACACACACACACACACAGCATCTCTTAGACAAACGCAGATATGCAAACACGCCCTTTCTGTCTCTCCTCTCTCTGTCACCCACACGCTTGCATGTGCACACACGCACACACACACACACACACACACACACACACACACACACACACACACACACACACACACACACACAGCCCAGTCTGATTATGCAACGGGTCGTTCTGTCTGTCTGTGCTTTTTCTTTTTAAGTGCTATTGTTGCCATTCTCACCCCCTGCTCCGTTCTGGAGGGTGTCTGGGCGTAGATGGGCCTGGCAGGTTATTAATGCATGCATTCGACGGAGCTGCTGTCGGACAGAAAACCTTGTATCTCCATACTTGAGCATTTATTTTGCTTTACTTATTATTACAGCCTAAATTGTTTTGCAAATGAAAGCCCTATACGTCATCACAGCTAAATGTTTGTTGCAGTACAGTATGTGCTGGTATGACTTTAGGGAAGGAACCTGCACATTTTTCACAATTGATTGATGTACTGCTACATGGATCGAGTGTCACACAAACGTGTAGTGAAAGTGGTCTTAGTGTTTACGATTGAACCAATGAAAAGCAGTTACAAAAATAGCTACTTGAGATCCACTGCATTCTTCTTTAGTCATTTCCTTTAAAAGTAACGTTTTTGGACATGCAAGGAATCCATCCCCAGAGCGATGAAATAAAACACACCTCTCTCTGTCTCTCTCCCTCTCTCTCTCTCCATGCTGAAGTGCAACAGTGTGGGCGGGTCGATCGGTCCTTAAAGCGCTGTTTGTCAAACTCAACTAGAATCCATCCATCCTTCGGTACATCCTAGACCAGCGCTTCTCAGAGTGGGGTCAAAATGTGTTAATTCAGCGTCATAATCATTTCACACATACTTTATCCCCTTTAAACGATGGCCCTTTCAAAAGAAATAGCAGATGTACAAGGTGACAAGATTTTAGCAGAATTCTGAAGGACACTTTATGATTTTGAATTATTAAAATGTGACATGGTGACCTCTGGCACAAAACACTTTTTTCCCATGCTCCGAATTTCGGATCTGTTTTTAGTCCCGAATAACGCCCCGGTGTGCAATGACCTTTACTGTAGGAAAACATTTCATCATTTCAACTAATGACATCTCTATAGCATTCCCAAGCTGATTTAGAAATGAACCCATCTATCATCTTATAACGTTGGCAGAGCAGCTTTGTTTGTTTATTATTAGTTTTTGTCTCGCTTCAGAACGTTACCAGATCGATTGTGACCTTCCCTGACCTTTGGGAGTGGCAGGTGAGGTGGATGTCTTGGAGTGAACACCCCAAACCACCACCACCCACCCGATCCCACCCTGCCCAATCCCCCTACTGCCCAATCCCCCACTGCCCAATCCCCCACTGCCCAATCCCCCACTGCCCAATCCCACCCTGCCCAATCCCCCTACTGCCCATAACCCCCACTGCCCAATCCCCCACTGCCCAATCCCCCACTGCCCAATCCCCCACTGCCCAATCCCCCACCGCAATGGACTTAAGTAGCTGCGGTAGCTTTTCTGTCACGCCCGCCTAAGCCATTGTCCAGAGACCTCTAGACTACTACAGCCTTTGTGAAAGAGTGTGTGTGTGTGTGTGTGTGTGTGTGTGTGTGTGTGTGTGTGTGTGTGTGTGTGTGTGTGTGTGTGTGTGTGTGTGTGTGTGTGTGTGTGTGTGTGTGTGTGTGTGCGTTCGCGTGTGTGTGCACACTTGTATGCGTGTGTGGGAGCATAGTTTTAGAGGGGATATCTTTTCTTGTCCTTGTCCACCAAAATCTATTTGCTGGAATAGCTCATAAAAAAGTGTTTGTGTGTGTGTGTACTTACAGCATAGCATTTGAGAAATGGACATTGTGAAATTCTCCTGTTCCCCCAAACTGATTTTTAGTATTAGGCTTTATAAAATTGGGAAAAGATTGAGCTTGAGGATGGTATTAGTAAAGGCATTCAGAGGTTGTGTTTCGGGGGCTATAGGGTTATGATGATTCATATAGCTGTGTGTTTATGGGCCGTGCACCGGAAATAGATAAAGATAAATTAAATTCTTGTGCGACCATATATTATGGCCTAATTGCTGCTTCTGTGGTTGTTCTATACACCTAACCGATTGTTTCTCTTGCACCATACCTGAACTGGTCACCCCTCAAAGTTGCAGGTGTGATGCTTCGGCCACAGCAGTGAGGTGACAGTCGCCCTCATTGCTCCACCCCTGTAGTGTGTGTGTGTGGGTGGGTGGGAGGGGTTATAGCGGACCCACCCAGGGGGCCAGCTCTACTGTGAGCGGCGTGAGCGGCCGTGAGAACGCGACCCTGTGAATGGGAGCGGGAGGTCAGGGTCAGACCGGAGGGTCAGGGTCAGGCCAGCGGCCAGCGCAATTAGCACTTTAAGCAGCTGAGGAGCACGACTCCCCTCTTCCACCCGCCGCTCCGCTGAGCCTTGTTCTCCTCCTCGGACCGTCTGTTGGCTTTGCACTCCTCCGCCTGCCAGGGAGACGGAGGGCCGTATGTGTGCATGCAAATGAGGCTCTAGCATGCATGCTAATGAGGCTAGCCTCTATGCTAATGAATGCTAGTGCGCATGCTAATGAAGCTATAGCGCACCGGTTATCAAATTTTGGTCCGCGGACTCCCAGGGCCCTTGGGGGGGGGGGGGGGACTAGAAAAATGTGTTCATATACGGTATAGTCTGAACTCCACACGAGTCGAGAGCCATTGTTATGCTGTTGTGGAAGAAGTAGAGCCTACTCGGATGTGAGCTTGTAGATCAGCTGCCATTTTCCAAATAGCCAAAGTCAGCCTATATGACTTGATGGTCTATTGTATGTTTTAATAAATCAGAACTTTAGGTTAGGATAAAAGTTTTACTGTGCTTTCAGCGACATTATTCGGTATTTTTTCAGTCTTTTTAAACCTTTTTACCCCTTTTTAACAGGATTCAGGATGGCCAAGATGGATTTCTGGATGGCCAAGTAGGGGGTTAATGTCCGACAAAACACTTAAATTATAATATTCAGGGTGATAAGAGGTTTACTTCCCCGAAGAGACGGGGAGACGAAAGGACCTGCTGAATTCATGTCGTGACAAATCATGACAACCACCACAATATTATCATGCAATATCTAATTTAGCAAGAAGTAAAAAACGGCAGGATACAACACTTTTTGTTTCGTTATTCATATTAGAATTTTTTTTGATTGTCCCAAAAGATTGTGTGTGTTATCATGATTTGTCACAACCAACCCGAGTTGGCTTTGTCCGCGACGTAATTGTCTTTATATAAATATATATTTTTTAGAAAGGTCTATGAGAAAAAAAATGAATGGGGATTCAATTTCTGGAACAGGTGCGACGTCACAAGGGGGCGGAACTGCTAAGCTCTATTACTAAGCAGAGGTAACGAAGTCCCCCACTGCCCCCCCCCCTCCCCTCCCCCGAAAGAATATCTTTACTATTGTTGTTGTTGGACAATGGCCAGATGATGACTTGGTCTGTGGGGGGAGAAGGTGACGTTTGGCTCTGTTCAGTGACATGGAACTAAAGCAAAGGTCCTCACTTGTTCAGACTGTGTTCCTTATAGCCCTGTGTTGCCTGTGGAAGTATTCCCTTCTACTGCAAATTGAAGCAACAGCCTTCAAAGGAGGCAGCTCTCTTTTATCAATCAAATGATGTTTTAAAGGCACTGAAGTGAGGTTTTCTCGACCAATTGGTAGATCACATTTTAAGTCACTATTTCTCATTGAAACCATGCTCAAACTAAATTCCAACTGATTGAGCCATTTCTACCATTCGGTAGAGGCGAGTATGCAAAAAATATCCACTAGATGTCACTGTGGCTTCACACAGCATGCTTTACAAGTCAGGTGGTAATGAGGAATTTAGACAGAGAGAAATCACTCCTGACATCTAGGCTCTGTTTTGCCACAGATTCAAAGGTGAGATGATTTATTCTGCATATTGCCACTCCAGAGATGTTACTGAATGTAAATATGTAACTTGATTCAATTAAAATAATAATTATAATGGTTAAATAATTTTCAGAAAACATGCTCTACCAAACGGGTTGTTTGTCACTTTATGGTACAAGTAGTGCAAGTTTTAGTTTCTTGCACGATAATGTATATATACAATGATTTAGTTTCCATCTGTGTAAACAGAAAGAAAGCTCTATAGCCATTAGCAACAGTGGATGCCCAAATGTTTTTATTTTGCTCTGTTTTCCATCATAAATAGTCAAAATATTATCTTGGTATCATTCTGGCATCACTGCCTTTTACCTCTAAATGACAATTCAACCATTTGGTAGAGCATGTTTTAGGCATGAATAAAACATGCTTATACAACTATTTCAGCATCCAAATATAAATGCACCTTGTCTCTGTGTGCATATACATATATACATACATCTGTAAGCGACATAACTAGAAAACTGTTCTCCCCACTGACTACCAATTTGACACACGCATTCCACCCACCACAGGACGTACAGTGTCTGCAGTCAAGTGTGTCAGTACACCAGTTGTCCAGAACCAGCACAACAGCCTCTGCCAGGGTTCTGGACGATGCCCCAGCCTGGGCTGGGCTGGGGCACCGGTTCTCCATAAATGGAGCTGGCCTATTATGACAATACAAAAACCTCTACTTGGGCTCTGGGCAGGGGCCCTGTTCAGGCTTTGGACATCTCCATAAATGGATCTCACGCGTTCTGACATCACAATGATGTTCTGACATATGCATAATTTGCATATACTACATATTTGGGCATATTGAAACAAATAAACTCCATATAAGGGCATAAAAGGGCACAAACATAATAAAAACTGGGTGGTGCATGCATTTCCAACTTGCATCGTTCCAGGCCAGTGCCAACGGGCAACGCTCTAGTATTATAATGAAAAAACAATCAATATATCATAAACGCAACAATTAATTAGCAGAATTTGTATTTATTCATTGCAAAAACTATTTCTTGGATTACTTTAGTTCATTTTACACGTTTACCCTCAAGTGACATCTCTACCGTTTGGTAGAGGCTTATATTTTAATAACTGGTGGGTATGATGTTAAAAATAAAATTGATTCTTGTTATTATTGCCTAAAGGAAGTAAAAAATGCAAAGAAATAATTTTTCCACTGCTTCTTTAATGGTGGGAACTTTAAAGGTTTAATCAAACAGTTAAAGCTCTACAGCAGGGGGTTTCAACCTTTTTTCATATCAGGGCCCACTATTTATTCTGCATTTGAGCCATGGACCACCATTTAATGTTGAGTTTAGTCACTCAGACCCAAAACGAAATAACAATAACAATTCTACAACATTTTCTAAATTGTAATTCAGTTTAAATTTAATTTAAGAGTGTAAAATGAAACCTTACGGGGTCCTTTTGAGTTCATTTTAGGATCTCAAGAGTTACATATCTATAAGGGTCCATTTGGTCCATCATTTAGCCGGGGACCACCTGGAATCCTCTCAGGGAGCACTGGTGGTCCCTGGATCACTGGTTGAAAACCACTGCTCTACAGTGTATTCTGAGCAGGAGGAGTAAAGAGAAGACTACATCCCGGTATGGGCTCCTTACTTGCAGGCGAGTCTCAGATACAGTACAACAACAGTGTCACACACAGAAATATGTGGGGAGGAATGAATTAGAATGGCGACTAAATAGGGAATAAAGGGGATAGAAATGATTGGCTAAATCTAAGTAAAAATACATAAAGCCCTTTGAATTAAGGTATTTTTTATTTGACCATATACAGTATCTCCTCTTATCAGGGCCCCTGGTACCAAACATCTTCAAACAGGGTGTGTTATATACGGGTAAATGCAGTTTGGAGGTCCTAGAGATAAACATGTTCAAGAACCTTTAGCATATAGTCAAAGGGAACAATTACCAACTTGGGAACCGCCGCCATCCGTTTATCCTGTTACCCCGATCGTCTCCGTTTCCTTTTTTCTGTCTTTTCTGTCGGAGTGGATTAGCATAGATCTCATTCTTTGACAGAGCTGACCTCCACCGCCGCTGAAGACTTGTCAAAATGCCAGATGTAATTACCCTGCACTTCAGGTCAGACTCCTCGGCTTTATCTGCCTTCTGCGCTGCCCTCTCAGACCTGCAGAGTACTGTCTAGTTCTCCTGACCTTCCTCTGCAGTTCTGCCAACCGACAGACGGTATATTTACTCAAGTACTGTACAGCACTTGCCTAAAAACACACTGAGCATTGTTCAACATGTCCTTAACTCTCCCCCCTCCGGAATAGAGTAGAGTATTGTGGAGTACGGTAGAATGAAGTAGAAATATTGTACTTTTCACCAAGGGGAAATGCTTAAAAACAGTAGAGCAAACTCGCCATTACAGTCAAAAGTGCAAACTCACTCCCAAACTTACTTGTCTCTTCAGACACAGACTGGCGGCTGGCCTCTTCAGCCACCACCTCAGCCCCTTAGCACTTCTCTCTCCTTCTACGCCTTCTTGAGGCTAGTTTACAATGAATAATGGTTCTCTTGTTTTGCTTCTTAGATTAGATATTTCTCTTCACCAGACATGTACAGAATGCTGGATTGATTGAATATTGCTTTAGACAGAAATGCAAAACAGTATGAGGTGGCCAAACACTTCCAAACACTACTGTCTATAAGCATTACATCCCCCCAAAAAAGTCCTTGCGGCACTGTTTCCAATTGGGTCCTAAAAGTGATTCAGGCAGATGCTTGGATCCAATGTTCTCTCTGCACTTATGATTTACCTTGCTTATTGATCAAGCCGACTCTGATCTCACACTTGCAAGTCACACTTCCCAAGCATCCCTTTTCTTGTCTAGAAGATTCAGCAGAAAATAGCCGATTCATATTATTATTATTATTATTCAATTGCATTCCACGAAGTGGACTTGATCCCTTCTTGTTTCTGTCTCTTTTTTCCTTCTCCTTCTCCTTCTTCCGCCAGAAATAGCTGTTCTGGCTGAACCGTGCAGTCGGTTTTCGCGAAAATTGGTAATCTGGTAGAGGGTGATGCCAAACGGTGATGATGCGAAGCCTGTGACCACTGGTCAAATGGTGGCGCTATAGCACTCAACTGAAATTGCAAACTTTAAACACTCATAACTCATGAACTGCTCGACTCTCAGAAATGTAACTTATATTCACTTATGCGTCTGCTTATGTCAAACAACTTTTGTATTCTGACTTTTGACCTCTGACCTTTAGATGAGCCGCAATCTTTAATCATATGTAAAACAGTTAAAATGTCTCTTCTCCTACAATCTTTGATCAAAATGCATAACAATGACCTACATATGAACTTTGAAGCCATACAAACATGAAATGAGTGTGAATTTTGTTTTCAGTGAAAAAAATGATGTTTTTACGAGCCAATGAAAATTGCTTGTTTGTGAAAATTATTCTATTATCCCTAATCTACACATGCAAAGTAATCTGTTTATGAGATTTTACAGTTTGGTAGAGGGGGATGCCAAATAACACTAAAACCAGTCTTGCTCCAATCGCTCAAATGGGGGCGCTATAGCAATTCTTTGAAACTGAAACATTTGAACAAGCATAACTCAGGCTTCGTTTGGCTTAAAATCATGGGACTTGTTTCTACACGTTCCTTGATTCATGTGGAACACATCTGTAATTTCGACTGGTAAGCTCCACCCCGAGAGTGTCTGCCATTTTAAGCAGTTTGAAAAATGCTCATGCCTGATTTTATGCCTGGATTTTTGATCAATTTGCATGACACCTGCTACATGAGAACTTTGGCCCCATCCGGACAAAACTTCAGAAGCAAATTTGTTTTCATCAAAAAATGACGTTTTTATAAGCCAATGAAAGTTGCTCGTTTGTGAAGAGTCTTCTTCTGCTTGTTTCTCTCTGGCAACACTGGAGCAAGTACATTGTGCCAGATTGTGTGAGAGGAATAAGCATGTGGAACTTGTTTCCATTTGTCACTTTGACCACTAAGCTCCACCCTCGGACTGCTGAATTGTGCATATTGTTCATATTGCTTACTGCTTGGTGGCGTGTTGTTGGGTTGTTTCATTGACGACAACAACTAAGCAAATCATTGTGCCTGGATAGCTCAGTCGGTAGGGTGCCTGACTTCGGAACACAAGATTGAGGGTTCAAGTCCCACTGCTGACAATACAAAGTCTGAGTCTCCAAAAACCCTGCTGTGTTTCCACAATCACATGATGTATTTCTTCCATGTTTCTATGGCTTATTTGTGCATATTTAAGGAGCGGTAGTGGCTCAGAGGTAGAGTAACCGGATGGTAACCACAAGGTTGCCGGTTCGATCCCGGGCTCCTGCAGAGTTAGTGTCGATGTGTCCCTGTCCCACTGCCATCAGTGTATGAATGTGTGTGTGAATGGGTGAATGTGATGCACAATCTATGTAAAGCGCCTTGGATAAAGGCGCTATATAAATGCACCATTTACCATTTACCAAGCAGTCCACTGAATGTGTGTGTTGTTTCCAGTACGTCTTGTGTCTGTTGGGTAGCCTCATTGGTAGAGCGCATGACTTGGAAATGAGAGTTCCTGGGTTCAAATCCCGGCACGGACACCTAGTAATATGAGTCAATCATGCACAATCTCATGTGGTCTTCTACATCTAAGTTCATGGTTCTATGTGTAACCCAGGGTAAAACTCAATGTAATGGTGGTTGTCACCATTCGGCCATGTTGTGTTTTGTCACTATTCGGCCATGTTGTCACTAATGACAGTTCACAGCTCAGTTCACCACTCACTCACAGCTCACCAATCATTTACTCATTCAGCAACTCAGTGGCCTTGTGGTTAGAGTGTCCGCCCTGAGACTGGGAGGCCGGGGTTCGATTCCCGGCCGGGTCATACCAAAGGCTCTAAAAACGGGATCCAATGCCTCCCTGCTTGGCACTCAGCATCAAGGGTTGGAAGACCCTGTGTCATACTAGCGTCATGTCCAGAGGGTGTACTTGTACATCAAGCTGCCTCATGCTACAGAAACAGGAGATAGGCACCTGCCCTATGGGCCTCATGGCTGGGCAAGGCTGTTTGACTGTCACTATTCGGCCATGTTGTCACTAATGACAGTTCATAGCTCAGTTCACCACTCACTCACAGCTCACCAATCATTCACTCAGTCACACCAGATTGTGAGTCAGTCAGGGCAGGAATCAAAAACCCTGCCCTGCTCCCATAATTACCTGATGTATTTCTGAAGTTCAGGCTCCCATGTTTCTATGGCTTATTTGTGCGTATTGTTCTTACTCCTTATTGCTGCTTGCTTGATCCCGTTTTATTGCTGCTTGCAGCTATATTTATTATTATTATTCAATTAATTAATGCATTTTATGTAACAGAAGAGTGTCTACATTGTGCTTGTTAACTACTAAAAGTCTAGCATCCATATGGAAAGCATTCACAGAAAATAGCAGACCAATAAACTCTCAGTGTTCTTGTCAATTGGGTATCTTCAAATACCCAATAATTTTCGAAAGCTTGTCCCTCAATAACAGAAAGAGGTTAATGCAATGTGTTTGGGTGCTCAAAAAAACAAAGGCAAAATAAGGCAAGAGACAGGAGTTCAGTTTTCAAAGCACAAGTGATTTATTTAGTACTGCAGTTGTGTACAGACTTTCTTGCGATGCAAGAGACAACCCTCTCTGACTCAGAGCATAGCTAGTCTCATCACACCATTATTATAATGACAACTGTATGCTTGCACATACTTTCTTTGACATGCTATTGCTTTTTCTTGAAGTAAAAGAAAAAGTGGGGGTGGATCTGAGTGCTTCTTTCACCACAGGAGACAGAGAAGGTGTTGGTAATTGCTGTTGTCGGGCAGAAAACTCCTTTCTCCAGAATGATTTTCACTTGTTCGTGCTTCTTTGTAAATGAACGCTACTTGATCACGCTATAGCATCACACAAAAGCTAACCCCTGCACGCTGCGGTCTCCAAGGTTACCAAAAAAAGCATATACGTTTACAGCATGCCAATCTGCTAACTTTGATTTTGAATCCTGAACAATAACAGTTCTGGACATAGAGGGTTTCCATCCAACATAGAAGTGTGTGTGTAGTGTGTGGTGTGTAGTGTTGATGACTGTGTGTGACCTCCCTGTCGCCGTCGGTGACATCGGATACATAATACCAGGTGGTCTGGGTCAGACATCTAGTTTCGTTTCCCTGTGATTATTGGACAATTTCAAGCTCTCCGCTGTGCTTCTCCGTGGGGTAGAAGTGCTTCGATGACAGGACGTTTCAAAGGTCACTCGCCGTCATCATCGCCTTTTTATAGCCGTTTGGAAAATTGTCCTGACTGAAAATTGAAATGTGTTATAGCGGTTGACATGCCATCAGCTTGTCTTATGTGGGGCAGTTTGTCCACAGCGGTGTTTGTGCAAGACGTATGTATAGATGGATGGATGGATGGATGGATGGATGGATGGATCTGGGGTCCATTTTGTTCCATTTGTACACTCTGACCTAAATGAATACATTTAAGTAAGAATTTTGACAGTGTATAGTAGGGATGCACAATTAATTGGTAGCATAATCGGAATAGGCTGTATCAGCCATATAAATATCGTATCGGAATGCTCTTATTTAATTGGTGCAAGCTTTGGTCCAAGTTCCTATAAGACCTAGGCTTGTTTCCATTGTGATCATCTGTATAGTATCGGACGATATGGCTCTGGAAATAATCGGATATTGGTCATAATGTCATAATCGTGCACCCTATAGTATAGCTTAAGACCCAGGGGGGAAAATGCATATAATGGAGTACTGTAATGCATATTAAACTGGGGGAGAAGAGGAGAGCTGGCATCCTCTAGAGCCTTACAAACATCTGTGACTCATGCTGAGAGGGAGGGGGAAGAGGAGGGGGGGCAGGTGCTGGTAGAAGAAGTATTCGGATGTTTCACTGTAGTATAAAGTATAAAAGTACAGTACAGTATACAGTAATTCCACAAATAAATAAATACATTTGCGACTGCTGTACAAGTAAAAAGCGTGGCCTATTTTCATATATTTTAACTGAGCCAAACTACACGGTGAATAGCCTATTGCAATTAAAATATGCTTTTAGGGTGCCAAAGTAAGAATTCAGAAGCCAGAATTTGCTGAGGAATGGCTGATGTACAAATCAAACTCAAATCAAATCAAACTATCAGTTTTCTAAGGCTCCAAAATACAGTAAGTTGTAGTTGTCAGATAATTGTACTATTGCACTAGTAAAATGTGCAATATTTGCCTCTGGAATTAAATGTATACAGACTAGAGGTTCTATATATACAGTATATACTGTATATATTTATATATATAAAAAAGCAAAAATACTCAATGCTAGGATAAGTGCTGCAAGATTGTATTGAGGTCGAGTACTTGAATAATCGTACTTTAATTCCACCACTGAAGAGAGGAGACTGGTTGGAGTCAATCATGGGACACAGGTGCTCTGCGGAGCTGTAAGTTTGCACAGCAGTGCAGTGTGATGGCGTGCCAACCCCACAGCCCGCCTGCCAACCAATCAACCTGTACCAGCCTGTGCCAACCACACAGCCTGCAGTGTTGCCATGTCTGCTCATTGTAAGGACTTCTTTGTTTATATTTTTCTTTTGATCTGTAAAGTGCTGCGTTCATTGGAGGATAGCCCGCTCTATTAAAATTGCTGCTAAGGTTTCCCGTTGTGAGCCTTATTTTGTTGAACCAGATCTCCGTAACCGGATGTTATGATGACATAATTTTGCATGTGGTGTCTGGGTCGGTTGTCGTTGTAACGCTCTGTGGAAAAAAAAAATGGACCACCTGTCTCAGCACTTGCTCTCAGCCAGTGAAAACGCCTGGTCTGACAATCTGAGATAATGGCGTTCAAATGTATAGCATAGAATGGACGACGTGTATGCAAAAAAAAAGGTCGCTTCCATTTAGTCCCAAATGAAATATATGCTAACAGCTAACAGCTATCAGCTATCGATACGATTAAATCAAAAGAAGGATGTAATCGCTAGTTTGCAGTCTTCATGTGTAAAAAAAAAAAAGCACCCCTAGTACATCATCCTCACAATGGGCCTGCAAAGTATTAAACTGTAACTTGTCAATAGATATATGATTAAAGTATTTCAACTATATGATTTCAGTATTTCAATTAAAGTATTTCAACTCATTTTGATGCAACATTAAGTAATTGCATCATAACACATTAAAGTAATTGCAATTTAAGTAATATTTGCCAGGCACCCACCCAATGTGAGTGTGATCATGCAGTCCATATACTGTAGTTCATTTGGGCTTGTTTGTGTGGACATGTCTGCTTGTTTCTCTCACAAAATCAGATGACACTATCAGCCAGCATGCCAGTCAAGCAGCCAGGCTGCCTGTGCCAAGCACACAACAAGCCTGTATGTATACCACCCAG
This sequence comes from Benthosema pterotum, assembly GCA_039105355.1. Classification (NCBI taxonomy): domain Eukaryota; kingdom Metazoa; phylum Chordata; class Actinopteri; order Myctophiformes; family Myctophidae; genus Benthosema; species Benthosema pterotum. The sequence goes on from CM076976.1 coordinate 17,690,477, forward strand.
TTCACCATGAACGTTCAATTTGATCACTTTCAACCTGCTGTCCCTACAGTATGTTTGCTCATGTCATCATGAGCACAACATTAAAACCTACTGCTTTATAGAGCTCTATACAGCTTTTTATTTGTGTTTCCACTCTGCATTAAATATCGTTTCTGGAATATAGCCCATCAACAAACGTTTTCCCCCAGAATTTCAATGCTGTGGTTTGAGGGGTTTAAATATCAATGCATACATTTTGATGCGGTTTTGGTACTGCCACTGCTTTAGGCAGTACAAATTAGTTGCAGGCGTTTGTGCAACAGTCAGACAGACACACAACTCACAGCTACAGTATGCATAACATGGATTAGACAAACCTCTCCACCAATACTTTTGCTATATGATGAAACACTGTTTTTAAACGGAAATGTCACACACATATTTTTCCAGTGCATACCGGTATGCGCTTTTGAAGGTCTTGTTACAAAAATGAACCAGTATGTGTAAAATCCATGTTATTTACGTTGGAATGAACAAGCCCGGCTGGAAATTGTCCAAGTGGGCGTGTGTAAGTGGGAGAGGCCGGGTATTAGCTATAGGTACTCATCTGCACGGCAAAGAGAAAAGCCTGGGCACAACTAAGGCAGAGAGTCTATCGGCAGAAGTCAAGTGTCTGTCGGAACATCCGTCCCTATGTTACTCCTCTGGGTCTGGCGGTATTCAACCTCCGCTGATATAGACTCTATAGCAGTGGTTTACAACTAGTGGTCCGGGGACGACCAGTGGTCCCTGAGAGGGTTCCAGGTGCTCCCCAGGCTAAATGATGGAAAGTTGGTTAACCAGATGTAACTCTTTGAGAGCGTAAAAATGAAACCAAATGGACCCTTGGGGGTCCATTTGGTTTCATTTTACACTCAAGAGTTAAAATATTTATCATCTGAATTAGCCCAAGTCTATACAACTAGAGAACGCAGAAGAATGGTTCATTTTGATCGGTATGTTTGGCTGTTTTGTTTCCAAAAATCAAACATGGAATTGTGGACAGAACCAAAAGAAATCTTTAGTTTTGGGGTCTGTGGGGCTAAATGTCATCAAATGGTGTTACGTGGCTTAAAGGCTGAATAAATAGTGGACCCTGGTATCAAAATGGTTGAAGACCAGTGCTATACAATGTGAGTTATAGGTGAAAGAGCAGAAATCTGTTTGTTTTGCTGTGAAAGCCACACCCATCCCCTGATGGCACTGCCACTCCCATTGCCCTGCCGCCTCCATAGTTGCACTGCATGCCACTCCCATGGTGGTGTTGGCACACCAACTTCCTGATGGCACTGCCCCTCCCATTATGGCCGGATGCTGCCATCCCCCTTGCTGCAGCTGATTGGATGCTGCCATCAACAGCCTGCATGTGATTGGGTGATGGCTTACCACCATTTCCTCACATTTTCTACAGTGGTTCCTTGTTGCAGATCTGGCTCCATAGTTGCATCATACCGCTACTGGGATATTGTGTGTGTGTGTGTGTGTGTGTGTGTGTGTGTGTGTGTGTGTGTGTGTGTGTGTGTGTGTGTGTGTGTGTGTGTGTGTGTGTGTGTGTGTGCGTGTGCGTGTGCGTGTGCGTGTGCGTGTGTGTGTGTGTGTGTGATATACTGAACCATTTGTCTGCTTCTGTATATTGTGTGCGTGCCTGCGTATGTGTGTGTGTTGTCAACTGTCATACATTCCACCCATGATATAACGGTGTTGTTAAGCTAGACCCTGCAATTACTACTGCCTGTCACGCACGCACGCACACACAAACACGCGCACACACACACACACACACACACACACACACACACACACACACACACACACACACACACACACACACACACACAATCAAAACCACATTGCTTTGTCCTTCCGATCTGTAACATTGAAACGTAAATTAATGAATTAAAAGAGTAATTCAAGTAAATTAATTAATTAACCTCCTACAGTGTCATCATTTATCCTTCACTAACACCAAGTGAATGTAGAGAAACGCCTTGCTTCTCAGTCGCCGCAAAACTTTTTTTAAGCTTGTAAGTTTAATAATTTAAGCCCATTATGTTGTTGCTGTCGGACAGAAACCTTGTGCCTCCACATTTCCATTTCTTTTGTAAATGAATGCCAACACTTTGTGAGTCTCTCTGACTTTTACAAAACAGCTGAAGCTCTTGTCACGTTGCAAGCTTGTAGATATGCTGTTTGGACTATTTTCGGAACATTTTTTTACTGAATTTTATCCGTAGCTTTTATCAAATTTCCAGGTAGTAACCTCATTATCTCCAAAGCTGCTACTTTCCAGGATTAAAACTGTGAAATAGCAAACATAGCAGATCTACAAGTTCAAAACATTGTGCGGAGCACTGTGCTTTGATGCTTTTGTGGGATGGTGTAGTGTAGTACAATCAAGTAAGCATTTATTTAAAAAAACAGGGGCGGATGTAACATTTCTCAATTGGGGGGCAGGAGAAAATGGTATCGGTGCGGCTTCATCTCCCGTGTCGCTTAGCGCCACAGGCGATGAAGCCGCACCCATACCATTTTTGGCTGCAGGACTTTTGTTAGTCAAGTATAAGCATCAATAATAACATCAGTTATTGAAGTTCCAACAGACACGCCGAGTTTTCTGTTTTCAATGATGAAATGCTGTTGGTTTTGTGGTGACACAGCTGTAGTTAGTAGCAGTAGTAGTGTTTCAAATCATTTTAAATATAAGAACTTAAATTTGAATATCTTGGGCTGTTTTGCATGACATCGTGGTGGGGCAGATTGGGCATTTTGGGGGGCATTGCCCCTCCATGCCCATGCCTAGATCTGCCCCTGTAAAAACATTTATATACGCACACACAAACACACACAGTGTAAGAGGTTTCTGCCCAACAAAATGTTGCATCGGACCCAAAGTTCTGTCACCAGTTGGGCTCTAGTGGGGATTAGCAACGGAGAAAGAATTGACAGGAGTTTGACAAGAGATTGTATGGGAAACGGAGAGCGAACAGTGATGACAAGAGACCGCAAGATACTGTAGGAGGAGAGGACAGGAGTTGTCCCTGTCAGGTGGAAACCTCATACGTCCAAAACTGTTGCTGTACTATTCAGGATTCAAATTCCTAAGAAAGTGCAGTAATATTATTCCATGTCCAATTGTTTTTCTCAATACATAAATGTACATTAACCATATGGCCAACCTACAGGTGCACTTTTTTTTCTTGGCAACAGAGCTCTCAAAAAATACCTATGTGTTTCAGCCTTAGGCCGAAACATTGTATTTTTGTTGCCAAAAGCCGTTGGAATCTGTGGTTGAGCGTGCACCCTTCGCTTTCTACATTTTTTCTTTTAATACTTGACTACCTTTAGGCTGGCCACATTCCAAAATGTGAACATTCCAAAACAGGAACATTCATGTGCATAGATTTACAATATTTTCCAATCTTTTTACAGTGTGACACAATGCGCGTTGATTGTCTTTTTTAATGTGAAAACAGAAACCTGAGAGGACAAAAGTAAATAGAGCCCTGGGGAACATATAGGGGTTTTGGTGTTTAATTTTGGACAAGCCTTCTACTTCTACTCGAGAGAAAGAGAGGGAGAGAGGGAGAGAGGGAGAGGGAGAGGGAAAGAGAGAGAGATAGGGGCAGGCGGGGGTGGTGGTCTGGAACTGTGGAGAACCTGGTAATCAAGGCCCCAGTGCGCTCAAGAGGGGGGCCCAATCAATTCAGCTGCCTGTACAGCTCATCAGGCATCTTTGAAGACTGGCTAAAAATGGCAGAGGGGGGAGGGAAGGCCGGGTCCAGAGCTCCCAGAGCCACTCCATGGCGAGCTGACAGCGGGCAGGAGAAGGAGAGGGTTGTGTCCAGGGCACAGGCCCCCATAATGACTGATGGCAGGGAGCAGTCCAGAGAGTTACCTGTCTGGATTTTTAGTTTTTTTTTTTATTTTTATTCATTTCTTTGTGGCTGGAGTCTGCAGACTACAGAGGCATGTTAGAGTTCCCATGGAATTCTTGTTCATAGTTTTGGCCATTGCTTAAAATTCAGTGGTTTCAGCCTTTTTCATACCAGGGCCCACCATTTATTCAGCATTTTAGCCACGGACCACCATTGACGTTGAGTTGACTCAGACACAAAATTAAGGATTTTCAAGTTTTTGTTTTTTACAATTTAGGAGAGATAACTGGCAAAACATTGGCCAAAATAACAATTATTCCACATTTTCTAATCGTGTAGATTCTTGAAAATGAAGTAATTCGGATATTTAAATACAGTATAATTTAAATATCGTAAAATGCTATAACGTAATCGTAAAATGATGGGTCCATTCGGTTCCATTTTACGCTTTCAAGAGCTACAGATCTATAAGGATCCATTTGGTTATCATTTAGCTAGGGACCACCTGGAATCCCCTCAGGGACCACTGGTGGTCCCTGGACCACCTGTTGTAAACCCCTGGCTTAAATTAGTGGTGCTCAAATGTTAACTTTAATCTACAGTACTGTATTTGGCCATGGACTCCAATCTGAAAATGTGTTGTGCCATAGACCCCATATGATTTGTATAAAAAGAAAAAAAAAAACAAGGTAAAAATAGCCGATCAACAAGGTCACATCACAGAGACAGCAGGGATTGTGGCCTGGTATCAGTGCCGACGTGTTGGGCAAAAAAAAAAGCTGGCCAGCAGCCAGCCCTTGTCGCCCACAGCATGAAACACGCACGCGTGCGAGCATTTCACAGGGACGCACCCGTCTGGCCTCCTCGCCCCTCAGCCTCCCCGCCTGTCCAAAATAATCACCCGCATCTCATTGATAATTAATTACTGATGCGGATCACTCGCTCCCCTTAATAAGATTATAGGCGTAAGGGAAGCCAAGATATCTATCATTTGGCGCTGTTTTAAGTGCTTTACACAAACGTGTGTGTGCGTGTGTATATGTGTGTGTGCGTGTGTGTGTGTTTGCATGTGTGTGCATGCTATACGCATGCATTGCACACACACATGTGCCTCCAACATGAAATGTCCCTCACTGCTCCCCTTACTGTCATCTCTACGTACATAAAGACCAGTGGCTGACGCATGTATGCAGATGAAACTGCCACCGTTCTGTGGCTGCCAGGAGTATTAGAGTTGGGTGTCAAGGCAGGGCCTGCCGCTCAGCAGTCTGCAGCTGTCTGCTGCTCTCTAGCCATGTTACCTAGCGACCCCTCTCACCTGCCGACAGGTGAGACAGGTGTAGCGTGCATGTCAAACCCACATTCCCACAGAGAGGAGCTGCTGTGGAACACAAACAAAGTGCACACTTCCTTTATGATGTCTGCTGTTGAGCAGGAACCTCATATCCAGGGGCGGATTGGCCATCTGGAGTACAGGGAGTTTTCCCGGTGGCCTGCGCCACCTGGTGGCCTGGACAAGATCCAAAATGCACTATAGTGGCACTTCCAAAATGCACTAAAATGCGCTAGATGCTCGTCTGGAACATACAGATCAAAATGACCATTAATCTTCTACATTCTCTAGTTGTGTAGATTAAGTTGGGCTAATTCACATGATGAATATTTTAACTCTTGAGGGTGCCGCAAGGGTCCATTTGGTTTCATTTTTACGCTCTCAAAGAGTTACATCTGGTTAACCAGCTGCCCCCCCCAGGGTGGCCTGGCAAAGGCAAAATTGTCCCGGTGGGAAAATATGTGCCAATACGCCCTGCTCATATCCCTGAGCTTTTTGTGCTTTTTTTTGTAAATGACTGCCCTCCTTGATCATACTGGCAGCGTCAGTCAAACGCACCAGAAGTAGGAGATCCACAAGCCAAGTGTGGGAGCTTTACTCGCCTGGCAGGCGTCATTTCTGAGAAAATGTGTTTAATGTTTCTGATTCAGCAACCAAATGCATTTGAAAAGTGTGATGCAAATGGAACATCCCGACGCTTTGCTCCCTCTCAATTTTAGCATTAGGCTACTGTGTCACTTCTATGAGAAAGTAAACATCATTTAGAGTGTACTGACACCCTCTCGCCTATATGGTCTGTGACTCCTAGCGTTGGAGATTTAACTTACCGGTAAGGTCCTTAAGTTTTAGTTATTGTTTTTCAGTTATTGTGTTTCAAGGATAACCCATGTTATGCATGTTGGGGCATGTTGAATTATTCCAAAAGGTTTGTCAAAATAGTAAAAAAGAGATGAGGGGTTTGGGATAAGGGGTTTAGTGTGTGACGAAAATGGAGCCCTAATTGTGCAGGATGTCGTGTTAACCTTATCTGTATACTGTGATTTATTTTTTTTAGGGCGCTCCCCTTCAAAAAAGCCATTACATAATCCCCATCAATGTGATGATGTAAGAGTGGCTGTCACTACACAGCCGGCAGGTGTGATTTTTCTAAAATTATTAATAGATTTCTTTTCATAAAAATGGATATATTAATCAGTTTTGGCTTACAAAAGAAAACAAGCATTTTCTAGAAATGTGAACTTTTCTTTCAGACAGTCAAAGGAGATGCACGGCTTGGCCGTCTTCCATCAAGCCGCCTTTGGTTTTGACATGTTCTACCGTTCTACGGTCAAACTGATCCTAGTTATGAAAAAGCAAATGTACTGTATAGGTTTGCAACGTGGCAAAAAGTGATGCATTGAGTACTATTTTTGAATATATATATAGGTATAAATATTTTCGGATATGGATCTGCAGTCAAATGCAGTATACATTTTACTTTTGGGGCCCTTGGCATGAAGTTTGAGAACTACTGATTTAGAAGGCTGCTGTAACACTGCTGTAACACCATCCTGTATGGATGCAATGTATGTTTTTGGAGTGACGTGCCATGTCAGATCTCTGAACAGTCGTTGTGGAGTTGGACCCCTAGCATCAGTAATCTGGGTTATATAGGCTGCATTCAGAAATCCAAATTACGAGTGTGATGAGTTTGAATCGGGAGTGAAGTGGGAGTTAACATCACCGAGTGTATTCACTGTGCATTATTTAGGAATGACCACGGACTGGTCAATCCCATCTACCAGTGCGTGCACTAACCACAGTCGGTGCATGACGTATGGTATTTTCGAACATCCACACACTGAATGCACTGAATAAACGAACAGATATCAGAGCACACTGGGACACATCAGAGTGTTTAGGGCACACGAACAAGCCCACAGTGTACCCCCTGGCAGCACTACTGGGTTGTACTGTATACAGTGTAACTCCTGGCAGCACTACTGGGTTGTACTGTATACAGTGTAACCCCTGGCAGCACTACTGGGTTGTATACAGTACAGTGTGGTCTCTGGCAGCACTACTGGGTTGTATACAGTACAGTGTGGTCTCTGGCAGCAGTACTGGGTTGTATACAGTACAGTGTGGTCTCTGGCAGCAGTACTGGGTTGTATACAGTACAGTGTGGTCTCTGGCAGCAGTACTGGGTTGTATACAGTACAGTGTGGTCTCTGGCAGCAGTACTGGGTTGTATACAGTACAGTGTGATCTCTGGCAGTACTACTGGGTTGTATACAGTACAGTGTGGTCTATGGCAGCAGTACTGGGTTGTATACAGTACAGTGTGGTCTCTGGCAGCAGCACTGGGTTGTATACAGTACAGTGTGGTCTCTGGCAGCAGCACTGGGTTGTATACAGTACAGTGTGGTCTCTGGCAGCAGCACTGGGTTGTATACAGTACAGTGTGATCTCTGGCAGCAGTATACACTGGGGGTTTACTATTGATTGGTTGATTGATTGATGTTATCTGGTGACATAAAAAGGGCACCCAGCACTTAAATAGAGTCAATGCATCACCTAGGATAAAAGATACGAGAAAGCCTTTTGGCTTATCTCCATTATGAGGCATACAACGCAACATTAAACAACATGACAAAACATCACATCACAACTGCGATACATATAACGATACAACTATAACACTTCACTATATAACATATTGATTTCTTTCTAAAAAAAAAAAGAGTACATTTCTTGCATTTCTGCATATTTTCCACATAGTGCTTTTGAATATGTCTCAGTGGTTCAATATTTTTAACCAACACAATTCAATAGCACCGATGAAAAGAAGGCTAAACGGTTGGAGTCCCGGTGGAGTTGGGATGTTTCGCCAAAACACTTTTTAAACCTTTCCATTTGTTCAATATGATTCCTAACCAATAGCATTGTTTCATGAAAGCAACAGGAACCATATGCTTGTCTTTAGGCTTTTGTGTTTTACTGTAGTATTATCAAGTATATGGCTCTCCTGTCCGATAGCAACAAAAAAAACACACGCACACTAAGTGACGTAGTAGGACTTAGCTAGCAGCAGTCAAAAATGTACTTCTAAAAAATGCTGCATGGCTGTGTGTGTACATGCATGCCCTCAATGCGAAATGTCCCTCAGTGCTTGCCGTCCTGGCTGCGGGCCGCGCAGCGTTTCATGTAGTGAGAAGCAGCACAGAGACAAAGGGATTGAGCTTCAAAGGCTCCCGGTGACATTTTGGGCCTCTCTATCTTCAAACAGGAGAGCCACACGTTTGTAGTTTGGACTTTTTTGTGTGCGTGTGTATGTGTGTATAATTAATGCACCTCTTGCTTGGCTTTCCTATCGTTGCTGCACAGGATCGAGAAACCTCATATCTCCATGTATTCAACTTTGTAGGCTGTATTTACTCGTAAATGATTGAATGTCCTATGTGGTATGATTCACACCAGATTGTGAGATTGTAGATTATCTATTTTTTGATATTTGAAACAAGTGAAAGTGGTTTAAGCTATGTTTTTCCCTCCTGTCAACCCCTTGAATCCTTGAATGGATGGAGGTATTACTTTTCTTTATTCACGTTATTCCCAGCCAACTTCCGAGCCAAATTATGCAATATTTGTTGCGTTATGAGACCAATGCAAAACTATGCAAAATAAAAAGTAATCATTGCCAATGAGAACCAAGGAAATATCCTTTTTAAAGACTGGTCTCCTATTAACTTCAATAAGTCAAATTAATATTGGATTATTGGCTCAAGACTGAGACAAGAACTTATATTGAACAAATGAAAGGACTGAATAATGACTACATTGTACCCACTGTAGCACAGAGGCAATTATTTCGGTCCATTTCCTGTACAGTGCAACAGTTTTCATTTGGACATAAAAGGTTTCCGTCTGACCGTCTCTCTGCTGGTTAGAGGTGGAGTGCTACTGGATTAGAACCAGCCCAGGAGAGATTAAGGGTTTAGCGGCTCCTTAATTTTCACTTTGCAAAAGCAACAGACTTCAAACCACTGTGCATACTGGGTCTGTCGTTGCACGTTGGTTGTCAAACTGTGTGTGTGTGTGTGTGTGTGTGTGTGTGTGTGTGTGTGTGTGTGTGTGTGTGTGTGTGTGCGTGTGTGCGTGTGTGCGTGTGTGCGTGCGTGCGTGCGCGCGTGCCGGTGCGTGCGTGCAAGTGTGTGCACGCGTACTGTGACCTCAAGTACTTGCTCTGGTATCTTCCTGGTCCTCTCAAGATAACAACATAAATTGTCATTTCATGGTTAAAAAGATTAAGGATTGGATTAAGTAATTTAGTGGTTTTGGGGTCGGAGAGGCTATGCCTGATTTATGCTAAATTTAGCGATCTATAAATGCACATAATCTCTGTTGCACGACATTTTCTAGATACTGTATTGATGCACCCCAATTTTGTGCGTGGGGCTACACACACATTGGTTCAGTGCAGTCCTATGAGATAAAGGGTAAGGCTGCCACGTGTTAGACAAGCAGTAATGGAAAGAAATGTAACGCCTTATTTACAATAGTTACTTGCGGGAAATTATTTTTAGCCTGGGGGGGACTGTTGACTGTCGAGGCTAGTAGAAGTGTAACAATATAGTAATTGCATAAAAACTCATTAGACATTGCGTTACTTTGCAATGCAAATAATCACTTGTATCAATATACCATACTTGTTCCCTTCTGGCCCCAATACTATGGAATGCACTTCCTATGGCAATCAGAAGGCCTACTGCGGATTCTCACTCTGGAGTGTCTGGTACAGTAAATGCCTACATTGAAAATATGTACCTGTTGGTCTAAGTAGCTAGTAAAGCAGCTAGTAAAAAGCAATTCCAAAGCTATGGTACAAATAAGAATTCCCAGTTTGTGAGCAGTGGCTGAAGTATTGTGGAAGAGATATGTGTAATGATGAAACCCATTGAGATTACAAGAGGATGTATTCACAAATGTGAGAAATTAACTGAATATCGAACCCAACAGGACACTTATAGATTTCATATTTTCAGTGTACACTGCATGCCCAAAGTCCCGCTATTAGGGCCCTTACAGCCACCTGACTGCTTGGCTGCTTTCATGAACCAATTCAGGATGGATCCTGACATGCACAACTCATGTTAAGTCCCATTTAAAAACAGCCAAATGCCTTACACACGCTACAAGCTCACAACACGCCTCGCTCTGAGCTCATGTGCTGTACTTTTTTTTTCTGGCACGTGGCACCAGCGCGTGCTGGGCCGGAGCATAAATGTAAATGAGCCTTTGTTTGAGAATATTTTGCCTTAGTCTTAGTCTTAGTCTTTTGAGTAACACATATTTCGTCTTTTAGTCCCATTTAGTCTTCTGAAATTCATTTTTTTAGTCTTAGTCTAGTCGACGAAATATCAACATCGATTTAGTCTTAGTCTCAGTCTTAGTCTTTATTTAGTCTTAGTCTTTATTTAGTCTTAGTCTTTTTTTAGTCTTAGTCTTTTTTTAGTCTTAGTCTTTGAGGTTTAGTCTTACTGTTGCACTTAGTCTTACTAGCTTTCAACATGCCATACAGATTATACAGGCACATTTAGTTTGCATGTTGCATGGAGGAAAACAGCCAGATTGGTTGCATAAACCAGTGGTTTTCAACCTTTTTGATACCAAGGCCCACTATTTATTCAGCATTTGGCCACCGACCACCATTTGATGACATTTTAACCCCCCCAGACCCAAAACTAAAGATTTATTTTGCTTTGGTCATGGACCCGCAAGGGTCCATTTGGTTCCATGGTTACGCTTTCAAAGATTTACATCTGGTTAAAAAAAAAAGCTGGGGACCACCTGGAATCCTCTCAGGGACCACTGGTGGTCCCCGGACCACCTGTTGAAAGCCCCTGGCATAAACAGACAAGTGTTCTGCGGGGCAGGGCTTTGGCACGCATTGGGAACGTTTGCAGCCTATTTTTCAGAGCGCTGCGCTTCACTGGCATTGTTTGTTTGGCTGAACCATTTTGGTTGTTTTGCTCCGTGCAGCGCTGCCGTGGGAAGCCATAGCGGGCAGTTTAGAGTGCGGTCCGAGCGTGATTGTCATCGGCGGAAGCAGCTGCCAGCTCAGTCTATGTCCGTATACAGCAGCAGGAGCTCCACTGCTTCTGAGTCTGAGGGGCGGCGCGCAGCGCACTGTACCAGCGCTATACGGACATAAACGGAGCCGGTGGCTAGCCTGCTGCTGCCGGGTGCGCTCGAGCTGCTCTCTGGGCTGCCTGCTGTGGCTTCTCGCGGCGGTGCTGTATCGAGTGAGATGGCCAGCGCGGTTCAGCTAGACAAATAGTATTGATGAAACGATGTGGTGTTCTGGGGGGTAGGCTGCGGGTGTTTCCTCCGTAGTAAAGTAGTAAAAACTCCTGGTGCGTGCCAGTCCGGCATCGTGGAAGAATTGTTTGTTTGTGCAACCAATGTCCATGCAACATGCTGACGATCAACCTAACTTAACGCATTGGGAAGCGTTCTGATTGGATGTCTTCCTAGCTAGTCCCACAAAAACAGAAGTTGTGATTGGATCTCATTTCCGTTCGTCCCGCCCTAACATTTTCGTCTCGTCTGATTCGTTGACGAACGTGTCCATTACATTACGTCTTTAAGTTAGTCTTTAGAGGATACTTTTCGTTTAGTCTTTGGATCGTCTTCGTCTTGGAAAAAGCTTCGTTGACGAGCATTTTCGTCTTAGTCTTAGTCAACGAAAACAGCGCGTGCTGGGCCGGAGCATAAATGAGCCTTAAATACAGTATATGCAGTATTTCCCAGTAGTGAGTCTAGGCGTATAGATCTGTCTGAAAAAGGAGAAGGATTTGCTCCTGGCTGTCAGACTGATGGAGAGAAATGAATTATGGATCTGCTGTGAGGATCAGCCAGAGAGACATGAAGTTTGAGATGGAACTGTACAGTGCGGAGAGTGAAGAGATGTGGTAGTACTATACGCAAAATGGTACAATAAAATATTAAAATATATAATACACACAAACAACAACAACAACAACCAGTAAGGTTGGTGAGGTTGCACTGACGCTATACAGATCATATGCTCATATGTGGGCATTTTGTTTTTCTTATTCTTTTTTATGGTTTTGTGCCAGGAAGGGTGAGAAATATGTGCTATTTACTAAGGCCAGCTTAGTTGGGGCCTGGTTTGGACCTGGTTTGGGTAGGGTTGGTTAGGCCTTAATCTTTGGGCATATTTGGAACTCTAGTGCGTGACTGCACTAATCATTTTACGTCAGGCGCATCTAGCATTTGAATGGACAAGTATCAGCCAAAGGGAGACATCGAAGAGGAATGGCATATGTTGAGGATGATCAACATATAGGGAATGTCAGAACAATCCATATGCTCTATATATAGAGATCTAACCCAGCTACCATGGTCAGGGCCTGGACAAATTAGTGTCTTGATTGTCAAACCCACACTAGTCAGATATGGCTCCCGAATATCACCTGATTTCAACAAACTACATCTTTCTGCTAAAGACAGACGTCGGATTAATTTAAATCAAACACAACTAGTCAAATCTGGCCTTGGACATGACGTGAAGATCGTCCCCATATGGGCTGTGATCTGGCCTATTCCTGAATGTCACTGGAGGACGTTATATGGCTTACTGGGAAAGGTTCAAGCTTTCTGGTCAGATGTAGAGTTGCTGGCCGGCTCTAATTACTTTAGGGGAT
>CM076976.1:17705911-17723411 GCA_039105355.1 Benthosema pterotum
TAACAGGCAGCACACTCCACTGCTAGGCCGCTGTGACATAGTGCCAGCCATGCCACTACCCCACGTGCACGCCATGTTGCTACCCCCACACGTGCACACCATGTTGCCACTGCCACACGTGCACACCATGTTGCCACTGCCACACGTGCACACCATGTTGCTATACCACCACACGTGTAGGCCTGCATACCACATTGCTACCACATGGCATTCTTCAAAACCCTGCCGCCACCACCACCATCCTGGAATCACTTACGCGCACACACAGATGCACGTGCGCATATGCGCACACACACTTTACTTTAGGCGTACACTATTAGTCAGGAATGTAAACAGCATCTCCTTGTTATACCAATAACCCGGTAGTGCTAAACACATTTGGTACCAGTTCCCGTCGTCACTTTAAAGTCCACTTCACCCTGTTTGTAAACGGAGCTTATTTTAATGTTTAGGACACATGATGATGTTTAAGACACAAAGAGCACTTTCTTGGAATTTTATGTGTGTAATGTATTTTTTTTAAATATATTTTAGTTATGAATGGATGTTCATGAGTTCAGGAACATCCAGGAAGTTCCTTCGTGAACTGCGAATTCACACCTCCAGTGTACTACCCCTCCTTGTGGAGAGTGGAGAGGCTGCCTGGAGGTGTGGGAATCGCCGTGGGACAGCGGTTCGAATCCCGGCTCCTCCTGTCTACATGTCAATGTGTCCTTGGGCAAGACATCCCACATTACTCCCGATGTGTTGCTTGTGCCAAGCATGGTTTCCACCGCAATTGGTGGATGTAATGCACTACGTAAAGCTCCTTGGATAAAAGTTCTATATAAATGCACCGTTTACCATTTATATCCGGTTTATCTTACTGACGTTCTCACGTCAATATGACCTGCTGCAGAGCTGAACTGCCAGTCTGAAGACGGACATTTGGCATCCATCCACAGCACTGAGGAGGATGATTTCATCCGACAGCTGATCAACGCCTGCAACGAGTCCAAACCCCAGACATAAATGGGCCTGAGTGATGTTCACTGCCTGGATGCCTGGATGTGAACTGAGTGTGGTCAAGTATAACTTCATAAGTCTGGCCACCGAACAGCCAGATGGAAGGAAAGCACACTGCGTGTCAATAAACTACCTGCAGCAGGAGTGGAGCAGAGTGGAATCTGTGCATGGCTGGAATGACAATTTATGTGCTAAGACTTTGGGTTCTGACTGCAATTCTCTTGTATCACTTGATTGTCTGGTTCAAACTAGCTTTTAAACGTAAAGGATCAATCAGTGGTTTGGAAGGAAAAACAAGATGCACACAGGCCAACCGCACAGCCCCCCGACCTCCCCCACACTCATCCTAACCTGGTTCATACAGCCCGATCTCTGAATGAACTGAGTCTCTCGGTCTGGCCTTCTATTGTCAACCTCTAATTTCCTTTGGTCAATCATCAGGAAGATGAACTAGAGTCTGATATTAAGGATCCACAATCCTGATTGGAGGAAGGCAACTCTCATCCTGATTGGATGAAGGCTTTTCTCTCAAAGCCCAAATTGAAACTAGTGCTCTTGGTTTTAGTTTTTCCAGTTTATTTAGCACAGCTAAAGGACACAGGGAAAGGAAGAAGCCAATGGATAATATGGAATCCTTTCCTATATAAAAAGATTATAATTCACAGATTAAAAGTAAAATAAAAGATAATGAGAAGACCATGGAAACATAAAAAAGGACCTCTGATTTTTTTTTTTTTTTTTTTTATATAAAAGATTGATGTTTGGATGTGCACATATTATGTTTTTTTTTATATTTTTTGGTGAAAGGTTTACACAGTATATGGGGTTCTGGACATGCGTTTGCTGACAGAAACTGTCAACATTGTCAGAAATTGTGAATAGAAAAAAAAATGTGCACGCTGTAGCTCTTCCAGTATAACATGGGCCTACATTTAAGAAAAAAATCTTTAGGTTTAAAGTCTGTACTAAGTACTAAGCACTAAGCTGCTGCTGCGGCTTATCTCTGATACAGTCTACCACACATTCTGTGAGGTCAACGAGTCCCTCAAATGCATGCATGCATGCACACACACGCACAAGCACAGGCGGTATGGTTCAGAGCTGCTTTTAATGGGATCACCATGGTGTCCAGACATACATACAGGTGACCCCCAGGGTCTCATCCCTGCTTTGTTAAGGAGGATGAGGGTGTGTGTGTGTGTGTGTGTGTGTGTGTGTGTGTGTGTGTGTGTGTGTGTGTGTGTGTGTGTGTGTGTGTGTGTGTGTGTGTGTGTGTGTGTGTGTGTGTGTGCGCGTGCGCGTGTGCGTGTGCGTGCTTGTGTGTGTGTGTGTGTCTGCTTGTTGTCATGGTGATGCCTCTTCTGTCCGCAGTGGTTTTGACGGGCGTGTGATGCTCAATGACAGGCGTAAAACACTGTCCTAATGAGGTCACCTTGATGGACACACACGCACCTGTGTGAGTGCGTGTGTGTACATAGGTAGGTGTAGAGTTTCACATGGATCTGTTCATTGTATGTGTGGGTGTGTGTGTGTGTGTGTGTGGGGGGGGGGGTGAACGATGAGAGAGAGGCAGAGTACTGTATTGTGGTTGAGAGGTCTTTTGCTATACATATTGCTGTCTGTCTGTCGGTCTGTCTGTGAGGAATCCACAGAACACACAATCACAATGTTTCGGTGAGCCGTTGCTATTGGTTACCAGAGGAGGAGAGAGATGGCGAATGAGTGATAACAGAACAGACAATAAAGTGTGATGTCATCCTGCAGGCTGGAGTCTTCTCTCTGTGTTCTACACACAGATCAATGGCAAAGGGAGCTGTACAGGGTTTTCAGTAGCCAAAGTATAAAACTTGGTTAAAGTGGTTAGAATGATTGTGCCGCAAACACAAAATTCTGGCAATAGAAGACGAACGGGGATGGTCAACCACCACCCAAAAGATAAATAAATCTTTGGCAAGATTTACAATTTAGGCAACAGCCAATGACATTCAAGCGCAGCCCGCATCGCGTGCTTTTGGTCACCTGCGGTTAAAACGTACTGTCAGAAGAAATGGCACCCTTTCACATTATAGTGGCACCAGGAGACCACAACCTGACCTGGTGCCCAGAAGGACAGTTTTTCTATTTTATTTTATTTTTTCTATTTTACTATTTTTAAATTGATCTTTCCTTCTTCAGTGATCCTAGACTGGTTCCAACAACCAGACTGCCGTCCACAGGCTGACTGAAAAGCTGAATAGCTCTAAATCTATCGAGTTCTCCATGGTTGTAGTCATGTCAAGTCTACATCGACTCCAATGGCTTTCATTTTCGTCCGCCTTGCGCGAAAACGGAAAGCCTGGACTAACGCGCGTTGGAAAGTGGCCTTGAGGGGCGTGTCAACCTTCCGGGGTGGGCGTCGCTCTAAATGATGTGACGTAGAACAGCAGTGGACGGGCGTGGGAGGGGCCGGAGATGACGACACGTTAGTGAGATCAAATCAGAGCGCAGCACTTCCGCCGTGTGGATCCCACGACACCCCGCCCCCCAAGGCCAAAATCATTGAGGGCTAGACCAGGCTATGTCAAGTCTACATCGACTCCAATGGAATACACATTGTTTCACCAACATATTATCACTCTCAACTAGTACTACTGCATAGTGACTGACTGCACAGGACAGGATGTGACCAAAGTGGCAAATGTGCCACACAGAGGTGGAGGGAGGGAAACAGCGACGCCTCATAGAACATTACTGAGAACTGTAGCATTGCTTGTGAATTCCATAGTGGCTTCATATCCTAAAGTAAATGTTTTGCGCCTGGTTCAAGGAAACTGGTTCTCAATGTTGGGTTCAGCAGCAGACAGTGCATAAAATGTGAAACTGTATGTAAATGAAAACAAATGATCCTTAGCGGATCTTTTATTTGTACGCTGTCTGAGTATTGTTTTTTTATACAGTGTAGAGGTTTTACTTCCAGTATAGTTTAGTCCAGTGATTTTCATCCCTTTTTTAATTAGTATTTCAAACATCCCCCAAATTCTGACACTCACAAAATGCACTTCTGAATGGGTTGCTCAACTCAGGCCCACACACATAGTAGCACGCACAAACGTGCACACACACGCACACACACATACACACGCCCGCACGCACACACACACACACACACACACACACACACACACACACACACACACACACACACACACACACACACACACACACACACACACACACACACACATGGGCGTGCAAACACGTGCACACCCAGGCTATATAGGCTATCTGGGACCTCACTGTCAAACCTCAAAACCCCAGTGTCCATTTAACTCTGGGAGTGTATGGAACCACATGGGGTCCTTTTGGTTCCATTGTGTACACGGCTACACACTCAGAATTAACAGACCCATAAGGGTCCATCATTTGGACTGCGGGTGGTCCCCGAACAAGACGTTGGGAAACGGTGGACTATAGCCAAGTGTGATGTAATATTTGCTGGCTGAAAAGAACCTCTGCGTGCGTTTGTGTGTGTGTGTGTGTGTGTGTGTGTGTGTGTGTGTGTGTGTGTGCGTGTGTGTGCGTGTGTGTGCGTGTGTGTGCGTGTGTGCATGCTTGCGTGCATGTGTGCTCGCACTACGCTACATCCCCATGGAAACTATGAAAGGCCTTATGAAAATTATAATAAAGTGCCAAATACAGAATTAATATTTAATTGGTTTTTCATTTCTTTTATGTCCCATCTAGCATTTTTCGTAAATTAAGTGTTGCACATAACAGCAGTGAAAATGGCCAGTCTAGAAGCTCGCAACACCTTGCAGCACTGCGACATGCACGTTTATTTTCACTCTACAAGGTTTACACTCAGCAGCGTAGATCAGTGATTGCCAGCCAACTTAATTAAGTCGACACAACTAGAGGATTTACGAGAATATTCTATTTGATCTATGTTTGCATGTTTTGTTCGCGAAAAATCCACCCTGGAATTATGGACAAAAGAAATCCTTAGTTTGTGGTATTTGGGGTGAAAATGTCAAATGTCCGTGGCTCAAAATGCTGAATGAAAACCACTGGCGTAGATGGATGAAAAGAAGCATGTGTTGGGGGACGCTACAAATCAGCTGCTGTACACGACGCAGGCCTACAGAACAGACACATAGGCCTAGATGTTCGTCACCGCCTAACCCCTTGTCCCTTAATTTCTTTGCCTTTTTACACTATTAAAAAAGACAGTAGTTAAAATGGCTACAAGCTCACAACGTGTCAATAAATTGATCCCAAAAAGTTTATCTAAATAGTAAAAAAGGGATAAGGGGTTTGGGATAAGGGGTTTAGGGCTCCATTTTGGTTACATTAGCCCTTATACGCAATTAACGCACTTAGCATTGGGGAAGAGGCGTTCCCACACTAAAGTTGGTAATTTCGTTACCATGCTATCTCCCTTAAACACCTCCTATACCCGTTACATTATGCATAGGTGTGGTTTGGGCGTTTTTAGCTTTCATCCAATCCGTGTTGGTCTTGCCATTCCCTTTAATTCGGGTTTAGGGTAACGTTAGGGATAAGGCGGGGAGCGAAAATGGAGCCATTAGTGTGTGATGAAAATGGAGCCCATAGTCCCTCTCACCGCTGTAGCGCCGCGCAACACGCTCGCTGCATCGGTTGTGCTCTGCCGTGCAGTAGGCGCAGGCATGAGGAGGGACTGCTTGACCACTGCACCACCATCTGAGCAACATGCACGTGGTGCCGCCACGTTTGCTTATTATAAGCAGCGTTGAATGGGCTTTGTTTTGTTCTGTGAAGTCACTTGTAAATGGTGGTATTTTTTTCCTTAATTGGCCTTGCTTCCTAATAATGTTGTTCAAAGCAGTAGTTCTCGAACGTTTCCAGGTCATGGACTGCTCATATGAATTCATCTGCAGAGCCGTCGTCTGAAAACATTGTTGTCGTTAAAGGATATTCCAAAGATTTTTTTATTGAACTAATCGTGATGCCTGGTGAGCTTCTAGATCTTTGAAAACATCCCATGTATAGTACACAGATTTGTAGTTAGATTTAGTCACATCTATTGGTCTTGTTTTCACAGTTCTGTCCGCTATTTTCACAATATCCGGCAACACTGCTGAGCGCACCGTTGCTACATACCACTGCCTTTGATACAGTTGACCATGAAATCCTCATAAACGGCCTTGGCGGCTGCGCTAGCTGGCCTCTCAGGATGTGTTCCTGAACATAATACAGAAAGGACATTGTTTGTATACTATGAGATATAATTTACTGTTGTTGTTGCACAGGGGAGCTGCCTGAGGCCTTTGCTGTCCTGTGTGTGTGTGTGTGTGTGTGTGTGTGTGTGTGTGTGTGTGTGTGTGTGTGTGTGTGTGTGTGTGTGTGTGTGTGTGTGTGTGTGTGTGTGTGTGTGTGTGTGTGTGTGTGTGTGTGAGGTGTTTATGCCAACACTGATCCTGGTACAGCTGGCATGATGGAGGACCCTCAACTTTTCTCTGTATGCCCCCGGGCGTCCTGCACTCGCTACAAAACATCCACCGTCACTAGGGATTTGCGTGTCTGTGTGTGTGTGTGTGTGTGTGTGTGGGGGGGGGGGGGGGGGGGGGGTTAGTGTGCGTGTGTGTGCGTGCCAGCGTGTTCTACACATGCACATATACGCCTCGTTGTGGAGAGAGCAAGCTTTTATCTCAGCAATTTAGTTGACTTCTTTTTTTGTGTGCAAGCCTGTAGTATTATCAGCCCACTGTACTCCCAGATTAACAATGGAATATCGGTGCTTAAGCAACATGGGCTGCATCCTGCAAATACCGTAGTTACAGCTGCTGCTTCTGTCAAAACCATATCCATAGGTCACCGATTACACTGTTTTGTGTGTTTATTAGTATTATTATTATTATATTGCACCAGACTTTCACCACCGCACTTCCACCATGTCCACAGAGAACACAGGGACCTATATTTACTACCTAAATTATAGGGAAGGACAACCCATTTCAGAATCAATGAATGCTTACAAATGTTTTATGTTTAATCTCATTCTTTTGGATGCGTACGAGCAGAATGTGATATTCCACAACGAACCGACTCCCGAGTCCCACTGATTGAAAGGCAACCATGTCTATGAAAGCAAGCCCAAGAGAAGCCTGAATAGGCCATTTCATAAAGCAAGGCCAAGTCGCTTATAATAAACAAACAATGAAAAAGCCTTCACCGTCTCCGTTGGCTTGCAGACAGCAGCGTGGAGCTGCAGAGATTTAATATAGCGATGTAACTGACAGTTAAAAAGAAAAAAATATGTGTCTGTCCAGTTTGCTTTCGGAGAAGGATTTAGGATTGTCCGCCCTAAGACCAGACGTGTTACCACCCTGTATAGAGCACCCCGCACCGTAAACCGCTGAAAAAATCTCGTTATTGGCCAGGAAGGAGTTAATGTCTTGCAACTCAATCAGGCTGCATATGGCACTTCAGACCACCGTGACCTTTCTCTGCAACATTCTGAAAGCGTTCCGTTTTGTGGCGGCGCGCGGCAACTCTGAAGTAGGCTTCAAACTGGAGCACTAGAGGATCCAAACAATTTAAATTCAACATGTGAAATGATGGAAATGCTCGTTGAATGAGAAGCATGTACGCTTTTTCAGAAGTGTGGCTGTATGGAGTGAGTACAGCACCAAGGTCCACACGCCGCACACATTTTTCTCCACATCGGAGAGATAGAAGGATGTCATGTGAACAACATGACAGCATAGTGTAGCTCAAGGCTCCCTGCTCTTCAAGAGCCTCTCTCTCAGCCAGCCATCAAGGTCTGTGCATGTGTGTGCGCAAACCATGGCCTCTCATGGGTTATTGCACATGAATACAATGTGCATGTCAATGTGCAGTCAGTATAGGATGTGTGTCTGTGCAAATATATATTAAATAACTCTTGAACGCATGCATTAATATAGTCTACTGTGTGTGTGTGTGTGTGTGTGTGTGTGTGTGTGTGTGTGTGTGTGTGTGTGTGTGTGTGTGTGTGTGTGTGTGTGTGTGTGTGTGTGTGTGTGTGTGTGTGTGTGTGTGTGTGTGTGAGAATGTGTGTTTCATATTTTGTGAATAAATAGCCCCAACATATATAACATATAACATAGTTTCACATATTTGGCCGGTAAGGTAAATTTGTCATCCGAGAGCCAAAGTCAAGACACATCCTTAAAGGTAGGGTAAGTGATTTGAAATTCATCCTGTAGTTCCAGCCTGGTGCACTAGGGGCGCCAAACAGTAGCTACACTATGTGAGCCTGCTGCTCGATCCTGATTGGAGGAGAATTCGCCACCACCTGGGGAACTTTTATTAGCTCCTCTGCTAACGTGGGGGAGGGGGAAACTCCATATATGGTTTCCACACCTTATAATAGAGCATTTTAACAGAAAAAAATATTTTTTGGGTGATATCTGACAAAAGTGAAATCACTTCCCCTACCTTTAATATTACATTTTCTATTTTACCAATTTGTACAAGCAGCAAAAACTACCAATTTTAATTAACATATTGAAAGTGGTTAAAGATTGCCTGTGTCTGGGTTTTATTAGCCTCAGTGACCACAGGCCACCACACTATTGTCTTATAAATATTCAGCCAATGAAACACATTATGAAGAGCTTGAATAATGTTAGCAGTTCAGACAACACAACAGCCTTGACACAATCAGTGTTGTTTGTTTGAGAATATTTTGGCTTAGTCTTAGTCTTAGTCTTTTGAGTAACACACATTTAGTCTTTTAGTCCCATTTAGTCTTCTGAAATTCATTTTTTTTAGTCTTAGTCTAGTCGACGAAATATCAACATTGATTTAGTCTTAGTCTCAGTCTTAGTCTTTATTTAGTCTTAGTCTTTTTTTAGTCTTAGTCTTTCAGTCTTAGTTTTAGTAGTTTAGTCTTACATACACATGCATTGTAGGTTTATATATGTTATACAGATTTATAGTTTTTAGTATGAAAGATGTCTCGTTTTATTTCTTTGTATAAAATTACTCCATTAGTAATAAGTCCCTTTCCTGAAAACGTATGCAATCTATACTGCAGATATGTTCACATACTTAAAAAGAACGAAAAAAATAAGTTAAAAATGTTTCCTATTTCCATTAGTCTCAGGTTATGATTTAGTCTTCGTCTTAGTCTTAGTCTTTTGAAAACACACATCTTTTAGTCCCAATTAGTCTTTTGAAATTAATTTTTGTTAGTCTAGTCTTAGTCGACTAAATATCAAAAACCTTAGTCGACTTAGTCTTTAGTCTTAGTCTTAGTCGACAAAAACAACACTGGACACAATCATACACACATGCACGCACGCACACACAGGCAGGCAGGCGTGCACGCAAACTACCTCCTGGGCTGCTATACTGTGTGATTGGAAGGCTTGATAGACAGAGGAGTCATTTTTAGTTCTCTTATCGACAACCGCCGTATAGCAATCAGCCTCTGCCACTTATCGGCTCAGCTATACGCCACACATACTGAGGAGAGGAGGGGAGGAGAGGGGAGGGGAGGGGAGGGGAGGGGAGAGGAGAGGAGAGGAGAGGAGAGGAGAGGAGAGGAGAGGAGAGGAGAGGCGTTCCTGAGATTTAAAGAGGCCAAGATGCATATACACAGGCAGACTGCATGCTATAGACCGGGGGTTTTCAACCTTTTTGATACCAGGGCCCACTATTTATTCAGAATTTGAGCCAAGGAGCACCATTTGAGGACATTTTAGCCTCACAGACCCCACAACTAAAGATCACGAGTTCCGCCCATAAAACAACGTCAATATTGCACCATTTTGTAAATTTGGTATTTCATCTGACATTCCGCACTGCAACTAGTAGCCGTATCCATCAAAAGCCGCCGTGATGTCATTTGTCACGAGTGTCCTAACCAGATCTAGCTGTTCCCTGGGTTGGACCTAATTGGATTTGTTGACGGGGACACCGGAGCTATCAGCCTGCTCTGAGGTGGACGCACTTTAATCCTGTGGCCTCCACATGAAGACAATGACACACTTTATCACATTACAACTGCAGGGGACCGCACCCTATGTTGTTGTTGTTTTTACCTTCTTTCTTTTTTGTTAATCCCCTGGTGTTTTATTTTTAACCCATTTCAACCTGACATTGTAGATTCTACCAAACGTTCGCTCTGAAAGAACACATTTGAAAGATTTGCGCTGCGTTTTCACAATTTCCCCCCAAAATAGCAGGTGTTCGCGGTGAATAGCAAGTGTGAACACCTGCTATTTTTCAATAAAGGTACAGTACAGAATGGTTTAATGCAGGGGTTTTCAACCTTTTTGATCCCAGGGCACGCCATTTAACGCGCATTTGAGCCACGGACCACCATTTGAGGACATTTTAGTCCCACAGACCCCAAAACTAAAGATTTTTTTTGCTTCCGTCCATGACCATTGCTGTAATCTGTTCTGTAGACTTGGACTAATTCACATGAGGGATATTCTAACTCTTGAGAGCGTAAAAATGAAACCAAATGGACCCGCCAGGGTCCATTTGGTTTCATTCTTACGTTCTCAAGAGTTACATCTGGTTAAACAACTTAGCTGGGGACCACCTGGAACCCTCTCAAGGACCACTGGTGGTCCCCGGACCACCTGTTGAAAACCCCTGGTTTAATGCATTAATAGTTCTACAGTCGTTGTATTTACACTGTATATTGGTACATTTTGGAGAGCTCAAAGGTAGCACATGCAGACCCCCCTCCTGTGAACACGTGAAAGTCCACATATTCCACACAACTAAAACAAGTGGGTGCATGTTGTTATTGACTGCGAGGTTATGTCGGATGTTTCATTAAATTAGTTTCCGATAAAAATAAATCATATCTCTCTGTAATCTGAAAGGCTGTCACATATCAATCCATTAGGAGCACTTTGGTTTGTTTTGTTGAATTGGCTCTCGATCGGCTTGGCTATAACATCCACAGCCACTGTAATGTGCTTGTTTGTAGTGTATTAATTGATGACATCAGGATTGGCTTCAGCTGCATTGGAAGCGATTCCTTTTAAAAGGTGGGTTTTAAGCATCGCCATTAGCTTGGTGAGCGGCAGACAACGGGTATCTCCATTTTTCAACTCAAACCAATTCATGCCTTACTTCATTGTACAAGAGTGTGGCAGAAAAGTAGCTATTTAAAAAAAATGTGAATGTGGTTAATTGTGTCAGTGTGTTTTGTAAACATTGCGACAATGAAAGAAATGAATTAGTATGTAAATAATATGTACATTGGATCCAATAGAACACAGGGTTTTTGTTTCCAGTTTCCTGGAAAGGTTGCATTTTTGGACATACAAGGTTTCCAACAGAAAGACAAAGTTATGTAAAACAATATCAAGCAGAGGCGGATGTAACATTTCCCAATTGGGGAAAATGGTATGGAAAAATGGGTGGCCCGTGGCCGATGAAGCATTTTTGGTTACAGGACTTTTATTAGGCAATTAAGCATCAATAATAACATCAGTTGTTGTTGAAGTTGCAACAGACACGCAGCATGCGTAAAGCTAAAGGTCTGACTCAGAGAGTTTTCTGTTTTCAATGATGAAATGCTTTTGGTTTAGTGGTGACACAGCTGTAGTTAGTTAGTAGCAGTAGTAGTGGTTCAAATCATTTTAAATATAAGCACTTTAATTTGAAATATCTTGGGTTGTTTTGCATGCCATCATGTTTGGTGGGGCAGACTGGGCATTTAGGGGGGCATTGCCCCCCCATGCACATGCCTGGATCCGCCCCTGACATCAAGCTAATGAGAGACAGGAATCCTCTGGAAATGAACACAGTGCACACCCAAACACACACACACACACACACACACACACATGCACGCAGCACGCGCACACACACGGTCCCACATCAATTAGTGAGCCCCACATCAACAACTAACAAGCTGCTGACCTGTAGTGGTATTTCAATAACGATATGTCGTTAGCGCAGCAATAATGTATTAATTTCACACTACTGGCTCTGGTCTGAGCCCCATTATATTTCACTGTGTTTATTCATACAATGTCACAGCTGTGGCAGAACAAGCTGTTGTTTTTCTGCTTTGTTGCTTGTTACCCCTTTCCCTGCCCAATTTAGTCGTTATGCCAATTATTTCCTTCCCACACGATTTCTGTGTCCTACTGATTCCACCTGCAAATAAGTGAGGAGCCCCAACCGGGAGGACAGAGATTTGTCCTACTCTATCAGCCAAAGTTACAGTGGGATTAGCAAAAGTACCGCCAAATCCGGGAGAAATGCATCTGACGGATGTTCCGACAGACACTTACGCTGATAGACACCTGCCTTAGGTTTGTGCTGCCCATAGGATTTGTATATTCATTCCATATTCACATAGATAAGAGTATATTGCAGTGGTTTGAACCTTTTTCAACCCAAAGCCCACTATTTATTCTGCATTTTAGCCATGGACCCCCATTATGATTTAGGACCAAGAACTAAGGATTTTCACGTTTTTGTCCTCAATCTAGGAGAGATAACTGGCCAAATGTTGGTCAAAATAACAATTCTTCTACATTTTTAAATTGTGTAGATTCTTGGAAATCAAGTAATTCATTTCACGCTCTCAAGAGTTAGCCTACAGATCTATAAGGGTCCATTATGGTTACCAACGGTCTGTTATTTAGCTGGGGACCACCTGGAATCCTCTCAGGGACCACCATATATTGGACATTGGGTCCATTGGATTTTTTTTTATTAATTTTATTTTTTGTTTCATTTATTGTTTCCCAAGGGTCAGCATTGGACATACAAGGATTCCACTAGACAGCATCATCATATGGTGGCAGCAGTGTGTGAGGTTTTATGTGTGGGTCCGTGCAGGGTCATGTGATTACAGCTCCATGCGTCTGTGGGGTCGCGACCCCATCTGTAGGACGGCTGTCGTCTCCACCTCATTAGACCACTAAAATACACCCTGTGCTGTGTGTGTGTGCGTGTGTGTGTGCGACTGTGCGTGTGTGCGTGTGCGTGCGCGCGTGTGTGTGTGTGTGTGTGTGTGTGTGTGTGTGTACTTGTATTACTTTACTTAGTATTATACAGTACGTGTGAAGACAATATGTCCCCATGAGTGTAGTAGCAGCATTATGCACTGGATCTACAAGCTCACAACACATTGCACTGTAACATATTTCGTTTTCACTATTAGTTTGTCTTTTGTATTATTAATTCGATCAGAAGCTTTGTATCTATAACGACATGCACAAGGAATAGGAATTGATCACTGATTATTAAATGACCACTTTATTTTAATGAATAACTTTGGTTAACTGTTGCAGCCCTGTGTTATTGTGGCATTGTGTGTGAGCATTCATGCAATTCAAGCCTGTGCATGCCATGCACAGAGCAGGCGAGCGCGTGTGCATTTGTGTGCGCATGCTGTTTAAAAAAGGACCAATCCATCTGAACTATACATGCGCACACGCACGCACGCACGAGCGCGCGCGCACACACACACACACAAGCACGCACATGGAAACACATACACACACACACACACACACACACACACACACACACACACACTGTCCCCTTTTGTCATTGTTGAAAAATGAATGAATTTGGGAGTCCCCCTCCCTCCCTCCCTCAGGCGTCTGTTGATACATTGAGTTAACATAAAGCAAAAACTCTGGGACAGGCCAGTGACAAATGAAGTGCGCGCTTGCACGTGTGTGTGTGTGCGTGCGGGCATGTTTTGGAGGGAAATAATAAACCCACCCACCTCTCCCTCTCTCACACACACACACGCGCACACACACACACACACACACACACACACACACACACACACACGCACACACACACACGCACACGCCCTCCCTCCTTCACTCTCTGTATCATTTTTCTCTTTTTTTGCTCTAAATGTTGGCCTACTGTGTAAAGGTGCATTATGGGTATTAGACACTGTGTAGAGGTGATGGTGCATTAAGGGTATTAATGACACTGTACAGGTGGTGGTGGGATATGGGTAGTAGACACCAGTGTTGGGCAGTAACTAATTTTAGATTACATATTACTGTAATATTATTACTTTTGCTCCAAAAAGTAAAGTAACGAGATTACTCTGCAAAAATGGGTAATAAGTAACGCATTACTTTGCAAGTAACGCCAAGTTACTTTTTTGAAATGAGCTTGTTGTTGCATGCAAAAATAGAACAGATTTACAAGCTATCGACAGGTACTGTAACAACAGAGATGTGCAGTAGATTGTAGATCTAGTCCACCCGCTGCATCCTGCGCACAGCTATGTAAACTACAAATCGCTTGCTGCTTTATTTTGTATTTTATTTTAAAATACAAGACCTCAACTGTCTTTGAAAACAATTGTCAAGTTTAAAAAGTCAAAGAGACAGATTTTGTTGGCTTTGTTTTCAGGTACAGTTTGTGAGATTGGAGACTATTATTATTCCAATAAATTGGATTCAGTTCTAAAAAGAGCTCGCTAAACAGATTATGTTGTACATCTCTATTTTTTCAAAGGCGGTGTTGAGAACTTGGGAAAGTAATAACGTAATGAGCCTATTTCACAGCCAGCACGCGCTGGCCTCTCGCGGGCGATAGTGGGGTGGTCTCACGAGAAGTCGTGCACAACTGCAACTTCGCGGCGGCCCGACTTCTCGTGAGACCACCCCACTATCGCCCGCGAGAGGCCAGCGCGTGCTGGCTGTGAAATAGGCTAATATGTAATATATTACTCTTCAATTCCAGTAATAAGTAAAGTAATGATATTACTTTGTCTGAGGGGTAATGAGTAAAGTAAAGAAGTTACTTTCCTAAGTAATATAGACCAACACTGGTAGACACTGGATAGAGGTGATGGTGCAATCTTAGAGTATGTATTGAATAGAGCCGGCACCGGATGTCCCCCTCTCATCCACTTGTATTAAGTTGCTCACCCAGCGCATGAGGTGATTTCACTCCTCTTTGAGGGGAATACAACAAAGTGCATTCTGGGAAAATGGGCCAAGAACATGAACGCGAGGCATCATGCACTAGCGGTGCGCGTGCGTACGTGCATAGAGTGCTGAAGGTTTCTGGAGGGGGCAGAGCCTATCGCGTGTTCATGTTTTTGGCCCACTAAGCTCAAAACTGCATTCTCAACTTTGGCCACTATGTCCATTTCGCCTTAAGGTTTCCACCGGATGCTGTCTCTATTCAATATATACTCTAAGGGTGCAATATGGTTAATAGACACTATGTAGAGGTGATGGTGCATTATGGGTAGTAGACACTGTATAGAGGTGATGATGCTGCAATATGGGTACACTACATTATCAGTAGTAGATATACTATACACTGCACAGGGCTTGACACTAACACTTGCCCACTTGCCCGGGGCAAGTAAAAAAAAAGTGGGGCAAGTGAAGACTGTTGCCTGGTTGCTTGATCGGGCAAGTGTGCAACATAGTGCACTATAACACAACACAAGATAAATTTGTCTTGAAGGCAGTCATTGCACTCTGCGTCTGTGTCTTTCCCTGCTTTCTAGCTGTCCACAATTCCAGGCTGGATTTGGGAAACAAAACAGGCAAATTAACACATCAAAATGACCATTAATCTTCGACAGTGTAGTCAGACCTGGACTAATTAAAAATGAATTTTAACTCTTGAGAGTGTAAAAATTAAACCAAATGGACCCGCAAGGGTTCATTTGGTTTCATTTTTACGTTCTCAAGAGTTACATCTGATTAACGAACTTAACTGGGGACCACCTGAAACCTGGGGGGCAAGTGACCATGACCTGAGGGCAAGTAGAACCTGACTTGCACTTGCCCGATGGGCAAGTGCCTCGGAGACCTTAGTGTCAACCCCTGCTGCATCATAGAAATTCTATTGAACAAGAGATAAAACTCCCGTAATTATGGACCTGCCACTAGGGGGTGCTAGCAGACCTAGTAGCCAGGTCCGCATAAAAATAGACTTCGACGCAAACTCTGTGTATGTCATGGTTGGCCCCAACACAGCTTTTAACATTGTCCATTAGCTGGAATTGACACCCCGTACAAAAATGTGCTGTAAAAAACAATGAATGGCTCAAAGCAGAATTTAGTAACATTCATTCAGAATGTCAAGCTGCATGTCTGTGCATGTATGTTTACGTGTGTGTTTTGACGTGTTACATACAGTAAAAAGAGCTGCCGCCGTCATGGAATGACGCACCGTCTATTGTTGTAAATCTCTTTGACTCTAGACAGTGTCTGCTCACAACTCTGGACTGCAGCTATGGACCCGACCCATTGGCCTAAATGTTGAGGCCAATTGGGATACATCTGTCAGACTTCCGGATGCTTCAAATGTTACTGGGCAACTTTAATTGAAATGAATAGCTGGAGGTGTTGTGGTGTAGAGGTGGTGTAGAGGTGGTGTTGCATTCTAGAAACCAGACTGTGTGAAGAAAGGGAAGTATTTGGCAGAATTCCATTCATTAAAAAATAAAACTTAATATATGAAAGAAAAGAGACAAAAACACTATCTCTCTCTCCATTGTGCATCTTTCCCCCTTTTATTATATTTTTGTAATTCTCCTTTCTCACAACTTTCCAGCCATGTTTTTATTGATTTCCAACTGATTGGATTTTTGTTGGTTCAATCAAGGTGTTTTGTTATGGCTTTGTTGTAGGTCCGATAACATTAGCTGCTGTTGTCACACATTCAATTCAATTCCCTCCATATTGCTGCATGTTATAGTATATGACATGCATGAGTATATGGGTTCACTTCCGTGTTGCAGCATTACAGTATAGGCAGCCAATCATGACCTGGTTGCTGTACTACAAACGTAGAAAGTGACACATTATTTTGTCTGTAAGCCAGGTTTACGCCCGGTCAAGAAGAAAAAGAGGGAAAAAAACATAATAATACAAAGGGTCATTTTATGAACCACTTGAAGTCAGAATAAAGTGATGCAATCATAATACATGTAATGAAACGTGAACAAATGTGATGAAATCAGAACATAATAGACATGCTTGTCCGCCTCGGAATAATTAGGATTCTTGTGGTCACAACGTCTGTCTTGATTTCATCACCTTGTATTTAATCTGCCTGTGTGTGGGTGTCTCAATTTCTCTCTCTCTCTCTCTCTCTCTCTCTCTCTCTCTCTCTCTCTCTCTCTCTCTCTCTCTCTCTCTCTCTCTCTCTCTCTCTCTCTCTCTCTCTCTCTAACACACACACACTAACAAATAAACAAACACACACACATACAAATGGAAATGATTTCTATATTTCTATGGGGTGGTGCAGTATATACTGTACTTATTATGTTGTGGCATTAATATTTTACTTCTTCCACCACAGCAAAACAACAGAACACCATAGAGTAGCCTACCAAAGCATTGTTTATACCCACACCGTTCATCTGTCTCTCCATCTGTCTTTCACTCTTCATATCTCTGCAGAAACATATCCCATAATAGTTCACCTGTTTGAATGCAGAAATGAATGAATCCACTTGTGGAATGTAGACTGCAGTGTGGTCTGATTGATAAGCTTG
>CM076976.1:17725911-17730911 GCA_039105355.1 Benthosema pterotum
GCGTGTGCGTGCATGCATGCAAGTGAAGTGCTAGCTCTTGTTTTTGTCCTGCTGTACAGCAATCAAACGTAGCTTTGATATGCTAATGTTGGCGGACCACAAGGCCCTGTGGACCAGGTGCATGCTGGGATAGGTCTGGAGGTGTTCCTCAGTACTCTGGAAGACTCCGCTGCTTTTCCAAGTTCCAAACAGAGTTGGCTTGGTCAAGGCTTACAGCTCTTTACATTTTCTCTTCTGGGACCCTTGTTTGTCCATGTCTAGCTGGTGTACATCATTTAGAATAGTTACTGTATTCTCTATGTTTGCCCCATATTAGCCAGCTGCTTGCAGAGTGACTGATAACACGTTGATCTACAGCCCCCGGCGACCTTTTCAGTAGCTTAATGATTGTAACCTACTGTAGTTATGATTGGCTACCTCACAAGCTAATGGGAGACTTACCCATAAAACCCATAGTCTAATCTGCAAATCCCATATAGGTGCAACGTCCAGCCATATTGGCTGCATACTGTGAGCCCTGAGCTGAGGCCGAGGACCACAAACTGATTATACTGTCGCGGTTCATAAACAAGAGCTTGTTTCTTCATTTTCATACACAGTTATAAAGAAAATATCCATCACACAGACATTCGGCAGGCTCCCTGTAGTAACACCTAAGACTGTCTAGAAGAGTGTTCTAGAATGTGTCTCCGGACATGTCTCTCAAATGTTTGCTTGAGCAAATGATGACATATGGCATGACACTGGTACCCTGTGCTGCCCTGTGGCACACACTAACACTGAGTGAGGAGGCTGCAATGGTCTGTGTGTGTGTGTGTGTGTGTGTGTGTGTGGGGGGGGGGGGGGGGGGGGGGGGTGCGTGTGTGCCCGTGCGTGCGTGCGTACGTATTCTTATGCAAGTTCCAGCATAATTTCAGGACCTTGAATGTATGGTGTTAATCAAACCCACATCCAGTTCCACAGGCAGTTCACCGCTGTACCCATTCACCCTCATTACCAATGCGTTGCGTTAAATGCAGATGATTTGCTGATACTCTCATTGGACACGCACTTAACGCTGATAATTAGTTGAATTTAATCTGTGACATTGTGTCATTGCAGTCATTTCAAATAGCAGAGTAACAGTCCAAGGTAACACTGGATTTGAATGCAAAACACCAATCAGTATTCTGAGCGCTAGCCCCTGCGTGCGTCTCCCTTGTGGTCTGTGATACTGTAAACAAGGTGCCGATGTCTCCCAGCCACGTCCGGGTAATGGTGCCGGTAGACAGAAACCTTGTATCTCCAGGTCTCCATTATATTGCCCATCAAGAAGACCGAGGTCTTCTACAAATATCCTCCAAATCAGTAGCGCTCAGACCTTTAGATGTCAAAATAATACAGTATATATTTGACAGGAAATGCTTTTCAGATTTCAAATTAATTACAATGTATAAAAAATGCAGGAGTAGAGTGCTAGGAGCTTGTATATATTTTATTTTTTGCTATGTAGCCAATATCTAAAATGAGAAATGTTTGTTACGGTAAGAGTTAAACATATCCATTGTGTGCGTGTGGGTCATCAGTCAGTCCATCGGGGAACTGGACCTGGGTCATATAGATAAACAGTATACCACATGGAGTCAAATGCATTATGGAGGTCAACATGCGCTTACTGTATGTCAGACTCAATAGAAGACAGGGCCTATGAATTGTCAGGCAACATCTGAATAAACATGCCTTAGCGCATTATTACTAATAACTACACTGGATCCAGGTCTTATTAGTGCTGTGGGAACCAACACGGGGTGCACACAACAAAGATGTGACGTGGAGAAACATGTGATGCGAAAATGTGGTTGTCAGATCAATAGCGCGTCCAAAGTAAGGCCTGTACCTCGGCACCAGTCACGAGGACGTCCCACATTGGATGCACCCGAGAACAACACAGGAGCACAATGCACGGATGAGCTGGTCAGATGTATGGAGAACCTGGATGACTGGACGTGATGATGGAGAGCTCATCTGAGGACAACCTACAGAGAGAATGGAACACAATTTCTTTGTTTCTTACTATTTCCTGAAAAGAACAGTTTTTTGGACATACAAGTTTTTTTTCCCCGAGATGAATGCCAATCGTTGAGCAAATGACCCGGACGCTCTGAAGTGTATGGGGTCATTAGCTGTTTCTCACGCCTGATTGGCTGTCCTGTGGGAACGCCCCGCCCCCTCGCCAGCACTGTCAAACATTCATTAAGCTAAACAATATCAGCCAGTCTGGAGAGGTGATCACCTTGTGCATGCGTGCGTGCGCAAGTGAGGAGATGCTTATGCATAATGTAATGAGATGCATAGATGTTTCTTATGTATGTGTGTGTTGTGTATGAGAGTGTTTTGCATCATTATGTATATTCTTTCTGCATACTTTAGTGTAGGTTGCTCAGTGCTTGTTATTTTGCTCTGTAACATGACGTTTTGTACCTTGAAAAGTGCTATATAAGTTGTATGTATTATTTCAACAAAGACGATTGGCCTTACCCAAGGCTGCTGTTGTGGGTTGCAGCCCTCATGCCCCAATGAAGCGACGGAAGAATAGCATTTCTAAATAGCCTAGACACTGGTATATCTAAGAAGGAGAAGGTGGCCACGGCTCAAATCCATCTCTAGCCGGGCCAAAATCCATACAAAAAAAGAAAATAAAGTACAAACATGAGACCTTTGGGAACTTTGTGGACAGCAGATTGCCTGTTGCGTGTATCATGACCCATTGGAATGCAAATGCATGCATGCATGCCTTTCAGCCTTTGTATTGTAGGCTACTCATCTAAGCTATATATTTTTGAAAACTGTCCCATGTGGTATTGCTTCCCAATTCCCCCGCGACCCAAATCCGGCCTGTCCAAAGTCATTTTTATGAAAAGAAATCATAATTTAGTCAACTGCAGACGATAGAGATGGCACACATACCCTCCCTAGACATTTGCTGTTTACATGTCCTTTGATATGGTCTGTGGGTCTCGGAAGATTAACAAAACAGAGGCAGATGAATTCATTACTTGATTCCTGACAGTCAGTGTGTTAAGATGGCCCTCAATATGCAATTCAATTAGGGCATTTGATTATTCATTCTGTACTGTACATTAATTGTCCTGATAGCTGTTCAAACTTACAGTCATTAAGTCTTACTCTGTTGATCTGCATTCTCCATTCACGAATGTTGCAAACCTCATTTCTCATTTTGTTGCGCAACATGCGCTGCTACTCGACATGCGATTCCCCAGCTTGGCTGTCCAGTTGCATCTAATTGGACATTTAGTGTCTATTACTGTTGTTTGTCTTCTTCCCATTGGCTAATGCAGCCCTTCTCAATCAGTCCATGAACTGCATAGTAAGAACTTAGCAGCAATTAATTTCCCTGTAGCATATTAGTGCTTTTCCCCAAGTATGCTAGCTGATCAGAAACAGCAGCGTGATTCTAAACTGATGATTATCAGCTCTCTCTGAGTTGACCCAATTTATTCCTTCACCACATATTAGTGGTTGAATGTAGTAATGTTGTGTATTGCTGCAATACATCTGCAGTGTTGTGTAGTCATTTTTTGCATTGTATAGACATTGATTTTAACATTTCATTTAGCCTTAATTGTGCATTAAATCCCAAACTTTAGAAAGGGCCCAAAAGCTTGAAAGTGATTGCAGCCCACCCATCTGATGACAAAATACCAGGTAGGCTAAGTATTAATTTACCTGCTTTGCTGCGAGAGTTTTTAGTCATCTTTTGAGATCTCTCTCTTTTCACCGAACAATCTATGCATTTGTATGAACCCATTAGCGGTGGGTTGGACCAGCTAGAGTTATTTAAGAAACAATAAATATCACATGATTTCAAGGTGTATCCATTTCTGGAACTCATAATTCATAGGTTGGCAAAGAGGGTCTTCTAGCACAATCTTTGAAAACACCAGAGATCTCCCTTCAATGGCAGTCAATACCCGTCCTATGTGTTGGCCACACACATTTTCATTAGTGTTTATTTTAATTAGTCCATCCATCAATTTTATTTTCATCCAGGATTTACATTGTAAAAAAAAAAAAGGTTGACGTAACTGTGTGTGACAGTGTGGGCAGATGTTTGATGTTTCTGCTGTGAGCTGATAGTGATACCACTATTAAGACTGGTGTGCGTATATCAGTGTCCTGCACAGTTCCTGATCAATCGTCAACTTCACTAGCATGACAACAAAAACATTTACTGGTATTTCTTCATTTTAATGTGCATCCACCACAGTGCATGTGAAATGTTTATGAACAGACAATCTCCCAACATCTGACCTTGGACAGCTCTTTTATCAAACCATGAATTCTTGAACAGATTGTGTTTTTGTTTTTTTGTTTTTTCAAACCAGTACCGCTGCCTTTTTAGCTTGCTTCCAAACAGGGCAATTATCTTTTGTCCCAAAGCCAAGAGAAAGGAAAATAACTGATAATGGCTGACAGTAGATTTGATCAATGCAATCATTTCATCCAGTTTGAAAGATTTAAATGCCTTTAGAATAGTGTCTGTCACCTCTGGTAAGGACATCCAGAACATCTCTCTCAACTCTTGAGTTTTAAACTGTGTTTTGCTTGGGTTCAAGCCAGTGGTGCTAGAAGTATCCAGATCTAGTTAATAATATATGACTTTTAGTATAAACCAAATGCAAACACATTTTTTCCAAAAACATTAAGATGAGTTCTTTTGAATACACCCAATGTGGCCTTAGTTGTGAGTGCACTTGTAGATGGTCTATTCTCCAAATAAGTCTGCATTTGAGCATGTAAATGATCCATTTTCCAAATAGATCTGCACTGTGAGCATGTAGATTGGCGAGTATAAATTAGGAATTAATTGGTTAATGCACATTAATCAAAATCTCCAAAGTAACTTCAAACACAATCTGTTTATTTATATGTGTGTGTGTGTGTGTGTGTGTGTGCGTGTGCGTGTGCGTGTGCGTGGTGTGTGTTATTTGAAGGATATC
>CM076976.1:17738411-17748411 GCA_039105355.1 Benthosema pterotum
AGGTGCTGCAGGCGTTGGACCTGCTGTTGGTACATAAATACACCATTATGCAACGCAACCAGTGCACATGCTGCAACTGACACACATAGTCCCCCCCTGTCGGCGCAGAAAACCTGTATCTCCAAAACACTTCAATTTGGAGACGTTTCCGGTTAGTTGGATGGATGGATGGATGGATGCAGGGGCGTTTTTGCCATTATGCGGACTAGGCTGTTACCAGGGGCGCCATGAGGGGAGGGGAGGCACCAGGGCGACCACCAGACACTTTAAAAGGATCCCAGGCTAATACTGTAAGCCTCATGTGGATAAATACTTCATACTTGTCCTCTATAGCTAGAATTGAACATTTAAAACACATATAATATGATCTTTAGGTTAAAAATAGTTATTTTTATCCCTTGGGGGACGCCATTTTACTGTGCCTGTCATAGGTATGACGTCAGGAGATTTTAGGGTCCATTTGGTAAAGGGGGCTCCAGGGAATAACTTGCCTGGGGCTCCAAATTCCTTAGAAACACCACTGGATGGACGGATGGATGGATAGATACTGTGGGTGTCCACTGGTTCTGACGTGTGTTTGGGTGCGTGTGTGTCTGTGCATGGGTGTGCAAGACGTGTGCACGTGTTTGTATACATCCAGCTGCATTGTGTTCATACTGTATGACCCCCTGGTATAATCCCCCTCCCCTCCCGCAATCACCTCAAATTCCCCCATTCGAATCCTAACACAAATTAATTGGGTTAGGACCCCCCCCCCCCTCTGTATAATCCTGATCGTAATGTACTGAGTGAATTCACCTTTATGTTGAGTCTTCTTGGTTGTTGGTAACTTGTATACGTTTGTAAATTATTAATATTAGTTTGCTTGCATTATGATAAGTACAGTAAATAGCCGTCTATACCAGGTGCAAACATCATATGCGCAAAAGTGATATTTTTTTTAAACAAGGCCTCTAAATCCATACCTAAGAGTTTTCTGAAAAGCCTATGTTTAGAATGTCAGCGGTGCTCAACCCTTTTCATGCGGACCCCATCCAAAAATGTTATTCCAGGGGCTTCCCCCAGAAGCAAAGATTTGAGTTATATATAAAGACATACGTCATATTTATTTCTAAAACAGCAGATTTTAGCTTGTAGCGTGGCACAAGTGCTATACTTTAGCTATTGAAAAAGTAGATATTTTTCAATAGCTGAAGTTATGACATAATAATGCATAAAACACCAGAAGGGGTTCCTGAAATACTGAGATGTACAGCCTATTTTATACATCATAAATTCATGAGTGTACTGTAGCATAATCCTGTGATAATCTGATAATTTATACGTAATTATGTTGACGCTCTTGGTATTTCTCCTTTTAACAATACAAATAAAAAGGTATTACTTCTTCCATTCTTCTTGTGTGTGAAAGGGAGAGTGCGTGTGTGTGGGTGTGCCTGTGCACGTGCGTGCATGTGGGTGAGAGAGAGCTCTAACTGTCCAGTTCGTTCACCACCTGGCTTACAGGACAGTTACACATTTGAAGGAGCTGGTCCTTTGTCTACACACACACGCACGCACGCACGCACACACGCACGCACACACACACACACACACACACACACACACACACACACACACACACACACACACACACACACACACACAGCCTTACATAGGCCTACAGCACTCTCACCCCACAAAGGTTGGGGGTGTTGTGTTCCTGTCACTCTCTCAATCACTCTGCGATCATTCATCACAGCTCTCAAACAAACCTGTTCTCCCATGAGAGAGAGAGAGAGAGAGAGAGAGAGAGAGAGAGAGAGAGAGAGAGAGAGAGAGAGAGAGGGCGGGGGGCGGGGGGCAGGGCTGATGGAGAGAGGGAGTGTCAATCGAATGGCGGAAAAATGGGCGCAGTAAGTGGAGAGGAAAGGACTGAAGGAGTAGAAGCAGGAGGCAGCTGAAATGTCTGTCTGTCTGTCCGTCTGTCTGGAACTGTACAGCTCCCCAAATCCGAGTGAGGAGTTGTTGCTATTTCCGTTTCCGTGAGAACATAAATACTGTAGATAACCTGTATAATATTATGTGTGTATAATTATTTCTATTTATTTTTGGATAAATTTGCGTGCCTTTAAAAGACAAAATAGAAGTGGGGTGACTGACTCAAAAAGCTAAAGTACCAGATCTCGAGATCCCCGTCTCGAACTTGTAGATCTGTTACTTTTGAGCTTTTGAGTGACACTACAGAATATATTTTTTTCCCTGAATTGGTTTCAAGGTTTCTGCCCAACAGCAACAATATACTGTATTGATCTTCTATGCACCATAGAGTCCCTTAGAACACTATCCTATCACCTGGGTGTATTGTACTCTATACAGTACAGTAGAGTACACTATCCTGTGACTGTCACACACACTGTACCTATAGACCTGCGCAGTGACGTCACCGCCCCGGTTCCAGAAGGGTTTTGTCCATTCATTTTTCTCATAGACTTAATTTATATAAAGACAATTACAACGCGGACAAAGCCAACTTGTATTATTGTATCATGATATTGAATCAATATCGAATATCGATATCCATTAATCAAGTTGTAAAGCATGTATTTAATGTACCGTATTAAAATGAATCGTAGGTGTACACACACACACACACACACACACACACACACACACACACACACACACACACACACACACACACACACACACACACACACACACAGGTTAACATGTATCGTTGCACCCCTAGTATGTGCTGTCTTCTATACACTATATTTTGTCTCCTATACAGTGCATTCTCCCGCCATGTCAGTGTGTCCAGATGCTATATGCACAGTTGCACACATACTGTAATGTACGTTGAAAGATTGATGTCCCAAAGGGCCACAGAGGGGCTGTGGTGGGGGGCACAGAGGGGGTGGGGGGGCGCCATGTCATGTGTGGATGATAGCTCCTTTTGAACTACCCTGTGACACGCCATGCACGAAGACACTGTGGACGACAGGCTTCAAGGGGGGGTAGGGTCACAGGAATCTGCAGTATGTGGCACTCGGACAATGGCCGTCATCGGTTGTGGCCTTCAGATCGGGGGGAACTGTCACCGTGGGTGGGGTTGGGGAGATGGTTGGTCCTGCACTGAAAAAACGAGAGGAAAGCAGCTTGTTTTGTGTGTGTGTGTGTGTGTGTGTGTGTGTGTGTGTGTGTGTGTGTGTGTGTGTGTGTGTGTGTGTGTGTGTGTGTGCGTGTGCGTGCGTGTGCGCGCGTGCGTGCGTGCTTGTGTGTGTGTGTGTGTGTGTGTGTGTGTGTGTGTGTGTGTGTCGAGTGTTTGGAGTCCTGGACACACTTTGCAATGGTGCTACAGCTATTATTTGAAAACTTGGGTTTACATCTGGCATTGACACTACTGATACATTTTGCCAATGCTATTGTACTTTCGCTCAAGTCAAACTTTTGATTGATGTCGATATTTTAGTTGTTAGCAGACTATGGGCCCTATTTTAATCATCTTAAGTATCATGTCTTATGACTGAAGTCAAAACTTTGAGGTGTGGCGACTTAAGTCAGGGGTTTTTAACCTTTTTGACTCCAGAGACCACCATTTATTCAGCATTTGGACCACGGACCACCATTTGATTACATTTTCACACCAAAGACCTAAAATTAAAGAATTATTTTGGTTTTGTCCACAATCCCAGGCTGTATTTTGCCAACAAAACAGTGTAAACTTCATAATTAAGTGGTGCTAATTCAGATGATGAATATTTTAACTCTTGAGAGTGCATTTTTACATTCTTAAGAGTTACATCTGGTTAGCCAACTTTCCATCATTTAGCCTGGGGACCACCTGGAACCTTCTCAGGGACCACTGGTGGTCTCAGGGACCACTGGTGGTCCCCGGACCACCTGTTGAAAACCCCTGACTTAAGTCATAAAACCTGATACTTAAGACAATCAAAATGGAGCCCCACGTCTACAGTCAAATCAAATCAAAGGTTATTATATAGCACATCTACAAAACAACTCTTGGAGTACCAAAGTGATTCACAGGTCAGAGTGGTATTGCTACTTATTTGAAAAATAGAACTGAGTTTGCCATAGGGACTACACCAAAACCAGTTTAAGGGGGGTCTTTCTTTCCGGTATCCAAGCAATGGCCAATGGCGATGTGTCCCCCCACTCGGCATGGCGTGGCATGGTGTGGCGTTGGCGTCTTATCTGTGCCTGAGGCCACAGTGGAGGCTGCATGTCTCTGTGAGTGTCAGCGGACATAAAGGAAAGCTGCACACATGTTCCACGCAGTGACGGATGGCCTCCCGGGCTCATTATGTCGGAGACTGTAAGTCTGCGGTTTAGTGTACGTTTGGACCTACAGTCTGAACCTACGTCAAAGGTGACAGCATGGGGCTGAGGCGTTGGCACGGTGTCGTGGGCTGTTTGAATTCTGCCTGCGACAGCTAATCAAACTAATCGATTTAACCACCTCGACCCCTCTATAGTCTCAGAAAAATGGAGTCGAGAAGTCTGTTTGACCACTTTTAACCATCGGCAGAAAATCGCTTCACCATTACTAGTAGAAATTGCCTCTGAGATGTAACGTATGCCATGTCTTACTTGCATGCGGGAGGCAAACTACTCCATATACTGTATTTGGGTAGGTATGGCCGCATTTGGAGTGTGTGATGCTTGGCTTAGATAGTAACCTCACTCAACTAAAGTAGCCTATATGGTGGCACTAGCCTGATCAGACTCGAGTTCAGCTTCCTGAAGCTTGAGTCTGAAACTGTCCGCTATGTGTGGGATTTCAAGGGGTAGGGGCTTGGTCCATACCAAACAAACCAGAGGTTGATGTCAATCATGTGGCTAATAGCCTGCCAACCACACAAACACAGCCAACGAGCACTACTAGGATGTGAACAAAAGCAGTAAAATATGTTGGATGATGATGTTTATACAGCCCAACGCTTCTTTAAAGAAATTATTTGTCATAGATCGGTTTAATGTATTTGAAACGACCATGATTCACCACATCCAACCCTCCCTGCCTCATCCAGCCCATAGGAGTGAGTTCAGTGATCTCAACCTTCCCAACTGTGGATCCCCTTCCTAATTGTGTTCTTATATAGCTTTATAGCTTTGGGTTCGAACCTCCTAGGCTCCGTCCGTGGTTGTGGGCGGCATTTTACCACTGCGCCACCCGAGCGCCTCTGAAATTGTTCTTTATAGGAGGAATTACTTGAGTAGATGTACTTACTTTCTGCCAGTGTTAATGGGATGATATGTTTGGATGTGTGTGTTAAACTGTGTCTGGGATTATCTGTTACGTGATGCTATCATGGCTTGATAGCATCTGCTGGCTTTTACAGTGGAATGGAACAGCATCACAACAGCACCGAGCTGGCACAGTTGATTGTACTCGCAGATAATGTACACGGGTGTGTGTGTGTGTGTGTGTGTGTGTGTGTGTGTGTGTGTGTGTGTGTGCGTGTGCGTGTGCGTGTGCATGCGTGCGTGTGTGTCAAAAGAAAACAAAATCAAATCCGTTGTCACACTATGCGGTGAGAAAGCTATAGCTATATAGGTTCTATAATATAGGTTGTATAATATAAGCGTGTGGTAGTATGTCTACAAATAGTATCTGCTAGCCTATGCAGTATGAACTCATATTTTCATCATATAGCTAAGGCTTGTGTTTTGAAGTGTAATATTCGGACATCTTGTTCATGTACAGTATGTTATTGCTGAAAATAAATTGCAACTAATTAGACTTTTCCTTGCTTTTAGCATAGCACTACTTTATTGTTGTGTTGTGTTGTTTGTATGCATGCTTTGATAACTTGAATTATGTATAGGCCTACTGTGAAAGCTAACTTTCTTCTGAGCCGTAGGCGGTTTTATTGGGATTTAAAAGCTGCAATGTCAGACTTATTTTACTGAATGTAATTAAATTGTAACCATTCTGTAGAGTAGAATAATGTATGCTAACAGAAATTGTTAGCCTTATGTGCAGTAGTTGGAGGTGGTTTCTACTGTTCCTTTCGGATGTATGGATGGATTGATCGATCGGCGATAAACCACAGTCTAGTTACTTTCTACGCTCCAAGCTTAAGTGGCCCTGAGTGTCTGAGACTGGGAGGTTGTGGCTGGTTGGCACGCGGCATCAAAGTTTGGATCGGGGTGAGTCCCTGTGACATGGCATCATGTGTAGGGGTGTCGTTGTACAACGTACATCATGTCATCAAAAAAAGCAGGTCTCCTGCCCAGGGGAACCCTGGGCAAAGGACTATGAGCGGGAGCGGAAGTTGCTGTTGCTGACGGTAGTTGCGGAGGTTACTGTATTTACAGTCCTTAGCAAAATAATCCTGTTCAACCCTCACAAGCGATTTGACTTGTTCACTCTTATTTTCAGAAATAATCAATGGAACAAAATAGTTATAAAATTGTGCAAAGTGCGCACAAGTCCATCTTTTAAACCTTACAACAGCTTTGCTAGAACAAAGGGAGAAATAAAATGTTTCCGTAGGGTATATATTTTCGGGAGCACCGCGTCGCGACTGGCTGAAAAATAGCAACTTCCGTCAACTTCCAGGGAAGTCCCGCCTTCTCATAGTCGCTTTGGGGTACTCTGGGTCCAGGCTTTCATCTCATAGCGTGGATGTAAGCCTGGAGATCGAGGCTAGCCCAGGGGAGGGTTATTCAATGGGCCTGTTATTGGGCCCAGGCCCAGGGGCCCTGAGCTAGGGTAGAGGGGGGCGCCTGAGCTTCAACTATATGGCATAATTGTTGTGTGTGTATGTGTGTGTGTGTACAGATATTATGCGCCACATCGCGAAGAAAAAGGTTCTGGTGGAGGGTGGGGGGGAGCTTTCTATGGCGGCAGCCCAGGGACCCATAATTTCTAGATCCGTGTGCTACTGCCGTATGGGCGTCATGACTCAGCAAGGCTTACTTTTTCATTCCTTTCTGGCAAGAGCTGCTGCGATTGATTGGCCAGTAGTCACTATGATTGACAATAATTATTGTTCTTTAATTAGTGTGTTTGCCTACAGGCAAGCAGACTATGGTTATTGAACTCCAGTGCTTACATCGTTTAAAAACATTTCAATCGTGCAATAACTATTCTCCCCTCTGATTGGCCAGCGATTCAGAACTCTTCCCAAGGCATTTGCTGTTGGATGATATACTTTGACGTACACAACTCAGCTCTCAACCACGTAAGCAATTCCACAGGATTGCATCTTTCTAGGTGTTCTTCCTATTTTTCAATATGCACAAGAGCAGTTTGACTGCAGAACACGCTAAACTTGTCCTTTTTTCCATGGTCGCCTATCGGATTGTAATCCGACAGAACAATACTCTGGCATGAGGGAACAGCAGGCCTGGATGTAACATTTCCCAATTGGGGGGCAGGCGCAAATGGTGTGGGCAATCATACCATTTTCGTGTTCCAGGACTTATATTAGCAACAGACACACAGCATGCATAAAGCTAAAGGTCTGACTTGAGAGTTTTCTGTTTTGAATGAGGAAATGGTGTTGGTTTACTGGTGCCACAATTGTAGTTAGTTATTAGCAGTAGTAGTGTTTCAAATAACTTTAAATAAAGCACTTTAATTTGAAATAAATTTGAAATTTGGTTGTTTTGCATGCCATCCTGTTTGGTGGGACAGTCAGGGCATTTAGGGAGGGCACCCCCACCCCCTATGCCCATGCCTAAATCCGGCCCTGGGGAACAACGGCCGGACCAGCGCTTGAACACTGACTTTGAATGTCAGGGCCGGCCCCTTTCTGCCAGGAAACCAATCACAGCAGGCAGGTAGAGCATGTATAAGGGGTGAGTGAGGACACAGAAAGGAATTATGCATTTTGTTTTAATATTTATTTTGTGAAAACGCGATTAGGAAAATCTTGCACGTAGTACGTGAAAGACACCCAGAGATAAGAGGGCTGTGCTCGTCAGTGAAGATGTTGCTGCAGTGATAGACGGTATAGGTGTGTATAGCAGTGGGACTCAGCCATGGGGAATGAAGGAGCGGAACTATCCGTTTTAGCAGCTTGCCTCGTCGCTGTTAAGCCAGCAGGCTGAGACCGGACACGTCCAGGGATTAAAGAACCTTAACGCCTGACCCATCACCTCTGATCCCTCAACTGTGACCTCTGAGGGGTGCGATCGGGGTCACTGGCAAACACTGGAAGCTGTTTTTCTTTTACACTCCAGTGAAAAGTGAAAGTTTCTGAAGGGAGAGACCTAAGAAAATGAGGATTTCTCTCTCTCTCTCTCTCTCTCTCTCTCTCTCTCTCTCTCTCTCTCTCTCTCTCTCTCTCTCTCTCTCTCTCTCTCTCACACACACACACACACACACACACACACACACACACACACACACACACACACACACACACACACACACACACACACACACACACACACACACATCTCTGGCTGCCATGTCCAGCTGTCGCCAAGGAGACAAAGCCGAGTAGAGAGGAGGGGGAGCTGAATAGAAAGATAAACTGAAGACCCCCCCCCCTTCCCCGTAACACACACACACACACACACTACACACACACACGGACGGACGGACACACACATTTACGCACATGTGGTACACATGCACGCGGCACCCGCTGGCATAAAAGTACACACACGTGCTGTACCATTACACCTTAAATGCACACACCTTATACCATTGCAGGTCTTGGCAGGCATGCACTAACACGCATGCACAAAACACAGGCACACACACCACACGCACACGCACACACACACACACAC
The DNA here is from genome assembly GCA_039105355.1 of Benthosema pterotum. Taxonomy (NCBI): domain Eukaryota; kingdom Metazoa; phylum Chordata; class Actinopteri; order Myctophiformes; family Myctophidae; genus Benthosema; species Benthosema pterotum. The sequence continues at coordinate 17,747,166 of CM076976.1, forward strand.
ACACACAAACACATATGAGTTGCAGCTGTCTGGTCTATTGAGCTCTTCTTGTCTCTAATAACTCATTAGTCCTGCTTGTTGATTGTGTGTGTGTTTAGTGTGTTTAGTGTGTGTGTGTGTGTGTGTGTGTGTGTGTGTGTGTGTGTGTGTGTGTGTGTGTGTGTGTGTGTGTGTGTGTGTGTGTGTGCATGTGTCTGTGTGTGTGTGTGCATGTGTCTGTGTGTGTGCACATGCACACAGTCACTTGTGAGTGTGTTTGCGTGTGTGTGTGTGTGTGTGTGTGTGTGTGTGTGTGTGTGTGTGTGTGTGGGTGTGTGTGTGTGTGTGTGTGTGTGTGTGTGTGTGTGTGTGTGTGTGTGTGTGTGTGTGTGTGTGTGAGCGCGCACATGTCCGTGTGTGTTCAAAATGCACACCAACGACTGTGTGGTGTAGAAAATCAAAGGGCATATTCTCCTCCTTTGCTGTTGACTCAATTTTCATGGAATGTTTCATTTTGGAAGAAAATGGAGGAACCGCTGTTTGAATCCTCTCCTCTCCTCTCCTCTCCTCTCCTCTCCTCTCCTCTCCTCTCCTCTCCTCTCCTCTCCTCTCCTCTCCTCTCCTCTCCTCTCCTCTCCTCTCCTCTCCTCTCCTCTCCTCTCTCTCCTCTCCTCCCCTCCCCTCCCCTCCCTCCCCTCTCCACAAGCTTTTCACTGTCGGCAACATGTGGAGCGGTCTCCATAGCAACGCGGGGGATGTGACATGTGCTGGAGACAGGGGGGTGGGGGGTGCAGTGAGGGGGGGCGCTATAAGGAGGGGCTCCTCTCTCTCTCTCTTCTCACCGTGGGAGCAGCTCCTGGCCGAGACAGAGGTGGTCGCGTTTCTTTACGCCGGCTCTCTCTCTCTCTCTCTCTCTCTCTCTGATTCTCAGTCTGTCTCAGAGAAATGAAAGGTATAGAAGAAAAGGTGGAACCCGAACATTTTCTGTGCATTTCTTTGCCATCGTGTGGAGAGCGCAGGTTACCCTCCGTGGGGAAGGGGCAAACACCAGTGTTATTAATATTACTTGATTTTTTATCTTTTATTTTTTTAATTATAGCTGGAGGGGAGTCGAAAACTTTTGTATCTTATTTTCCGGGCGTGTTATTTTTTTTTTCCGCAAGAAGGAGAGATGAGGAGAATCACAGGGAGAGGTGTTGGAATAGCAGACAGACTCAGCGCGCCGCATCTGGGTAGGCTGCCGCTCATTCTTACTCACTCTCTGAAG
>CM076976.1:17755911-17795911 GCA_039105355.1 Benthosema pterotum
AAATTAGATTTACAGTAATGTGACACTTTAATGTGAGCTTGCATTGATCATTTTAGATATTTTAGAAATGGGGCTTAACTGGTTAAATCCCTCCTGAATACCAGAAGGTCTTTCTTTCTTTCTCACCCCCCCCCCCCCCCCCCCTTTCCCGCATAATAGTATGAATCCTTTTTTTTTCCTTTTCTTTTTCCCAGTGCTGTGTCCATTTGGTTTGGAGTGTATAAGCCTCACACAGAAAGCGTACCCACGGTTCCTTTTAGGAAGGGCTTGGACACTATACTCAAGTATTCCAAAGTACTAGATTCAAGTACGGAATCCGATTTTTTAACATTGATTTGATGAAATTGCAAACATTTAAAAAAGGAGGAAAACATGACATGCATTTTTGAAATCTGATTTAAGTGGTTAATTCACAATAAAGAAAATTAACAGAGATAGTTAGAGTACAGAAGATTGCCTCCATGAAAGTGAAAGTTACTCCAGTAAAAATATTTAGTTACCATTGTGCCCAGAAAGCTAACCAACGGTTCCTTTCAAGGCTATAGCGTCGCATTAGCAATGCAGCTCTCTCTCTCTCCTTACCCGCCTTTTTTACTGTACGCATCTTACAACTCCCACAATGCATCTGCAACGCCGTTGTGTGGCCTTTTGTGGCGCTGGGGCCATTCCTGTCGACCCTTTCCTTCAATTCTACTGCTTTCTTTTCATTGCAAGGTGCTGAATGCACTACAGCGTGATGAATGAAAATCATAGTGTGTGTGTGTGTGTGTGTGTGTGTGTGTGTGTGTGTGTGTGTGTGTGTGTGTGTGTGTGTGTGTGTGTGTGTGTGTGCGTGTGCGTGTGCGTGCATGCACACATGCATGCGTGTGGATGCGTGCGTGCAGAGGAGGGGTCTTCAAGTAGTGAGAGGGTTGTGGGTATGGGTGTAGTTCGAGGTTTAGCCTGTTGTTTTTGTCTTTTTATTTCAGTTTAGTTTGTGCAGCAGCAGAGCAAGACAGACGAAAACAGCTAAAAACGTAAAGACACAGATGGATAGGAATACATGATATTGTTGCTGGTCTTGTCGACACCTATACTCCATCATACTACGTACAGCATCTGACAAAAGCAATAAGTCATAGATCAAAGAACTCAAAGTGTGGCACGATACTGTATAAATTTAATCCTGAAAAGTAACCATTTGCGTCTCGATTTACTTTAGAATTTGGTTGTTTTACATGCCATCGTGTTTGGTGGGGCAGACTGGGCACACCCCCCCCCCCCCCCCCACGTCCATGCGTAGATCCGCCCCTGCAATCCATCCGACGCCAGCCAGACGTCAGACATGCGTGTTCTCATGACTGATAGGACAAAATGTTATTTCTGTTAAGACATCTTTCATACTCATAGCTCTCAGCTTGTGGGCTAAACACAAGCTGAGAGGTGAGCCCCTTCGTTTGCTCAGTAATCTGCTGGAATTAATCACAGCTGTGTGGCATGCTCTGTCCTGACTCATTTCTTGTGTGTGCGTGCATGGTGTATGCGTGCATGGTGTACAAGCATATTAGAATCCCTGGATGTCGGACACGTTTTTCACAATGTGTATTATGTGTCCTACTGACATAATTAGACCAGTCTTTTTAGGGCTGTACGAACAATAGTGGAAATGGAAAGACATGGGGCTCCATTTTCGTTACCGCTAAACCCCTTATCCCTTAACTTGTTTGCCTTTTTACTATTTAAAAAACATTTTTCAGTAGTCCAAATGGCCACTTTACTACGTCACAACGTATTAATAGATTGACATGTTGAAATATTCCAAAAAGTTTTTCAAAATAGTAAAAACGAAATAAGGGATTTGGGATAAGGGGTTTAGCATGTAACGGAAATGGAACCCATAATGTGATCATGAGGTGACTCGGTAACCACTCTCGCAGTCTGGGGCAATGCACCACCAAACATGATGGCATGCAAAACAACCCAGGATATTTCAAATGCTTCTATTTCAAGTGCTTATATTTCTTCCCCAATTGGGAAATGTTATCCGCCCCTGGTCTGACGTTGTTTTGTAGTTCACCTCACCTACAAGGTTCAATCAGTGGTGAATGGGCAGGATTCAGAAATTGAAAGTGAGTGTCGAGGACATCAGAGACACTGGGCTCACTGTTAAAATCTAAAATATCTAAAATCACATGTAACCCCCCCAGGAAAGAAAACTCTGTCATTAGAATATTAATTTACAAAAGTTGTAAAGTGTGCCATTAATTTGTATTCAACGTTACTGCAAACGTTACTTTGCCTTTGTATGGCAGCATACAGTAGAGTGCATTCTCCCACGTTTGAGTCACACACGGTGGGGTGAGATCAGATGATCTCCTTCTGGTTTTATGCCCATAGGCCTCCGTCACTGTAGAAGCAGTGAGACGGTACAGTTACAGTACATGATCACTGTTCCTTTGACTTATGCTACAGGCTGCAGTGTGTCACTTTCAGGACATGGGTGTGAAACTTTGATGATGGAGTGTATTTCCACTATATTTCCAAACTCACTCCAGCGCACCACATATGCATAGTTGCATACTGATGGTATTCATTACCACTGTTTCCTCACAAACCATCCCAAGGACGAACATTTTTGTGTACTCTTCAGGGCAGTTATTCTCAAGGTGAGGTCCGGGGGACCCCAGGAGTTCTTGAGAGCCCTATGGTAGCTCGATGGGTACCAAATGGACCAAATGGTTTACAGCAGGGGTTTTCAACCTTTTTGACTCCAGGGACCACCATCTATTCGGGATTTGAGCCACGGACCACCATATGATGACATTTTAGCCACAAAGACCTACAATTAAAGAATTTGATTTTGTCCACAATTCCAGGCTGGATTTTGCAAACAAAACAATGTAGACTTCTTAATGAAATAGTGCTAATTCAGATGATGAATATTTTTATTTTTATTTTTAACTCAATATTTAAAATCAAATGGACCCGCAAGGGTCCATTTGGTTTCATTTTTACATTCTCAAGAGTTACATCTGGTTAACCAACTTTCCATCATTTAGCCTGGGGACCACCTGAAACCCTCTCAAGGACCACTGGTGGTCCCCGGACCACCAAAACCACTGGTTTGCAGGACTGTAACTCTAAGAGCGTGCAGACGTAACCGACACAACACCACGCATAAATCTGACATGATTTGGGAGACAGACGCGTGGGTCCCTGCTGAGAGGCTTGGATCCCTTGCGGATGTTTCTACTTTCTAGATAGCGCGAGCAGGCTTTGAAATCAGGGTCATGCGAGTTAAAATTAATATTACAACAGCACATAATCAGTAGCTCTGCCAGCCGTTTATATAATGCTGCACCCAGAGAAATTGTTGGATTCTTTTTTTCTCCCTACTGCTGCAAAAATGCCACGCACAAAAAAATGAACACCACCTACTTAATTATTGCCATCTTCAGACTACATTTATTTATTTATTTTGCCATTGATTTCCTTTGATAATTCTTTGCGGAGGGGGGGATGTGTAGGAGGCTTGTGTGTCGGGGTGCCACCGCAATTTAGAGACCATTTTCCTCCCCCTCCCGATGCTGCCCGGCTTTGCATTGTTGTCAGGATCATTATGGAGTGTGTAATAATGGGGAATTATGGGGCCTATTGTCAACCGGCGGTGGTCAGGTTAAAAATAAATAAAGAAAGATGCCACAGAGCCATTATCTCAGGCTCGCTGGGCTCTGAAATGAACTCGGTGGCAGTGTGCGCGCCACTCGTAATGAATAGCGCTCTGAAAATCAACTTCCCCTGGATTATATAGACTGTGGTGGAATAAGTTGGCTGATTTTTTTAGTAAACGTAGCTATTATTACACAATGTAGATATAATATCCGCTTTGTTGGCATCAGATTTACTTAGAGCATCAAGTACTTTTTAAAACCAATAATCTGCTATAACATTTGTGACAAATGGCAACCACCATTAAACCAACCTTTAGGGTTAATATAAAATATGATTACAAAACAAAAAAAAAACATAGATTAACAACTTTAAGGTGCTGTTTGGACACTTCGGATGATTGTTTTTTTGGGGGGAAAATCAAACTCTATTTATGTCAACACGTTTGCAACACTGCCACCAGATATTTCGTTCGTATAAAGTTTTTTTTCAGACCTGGGTGTAGTGGGGTGTTGGTTACAGGCTGATAGCTGTTGGTAACATATTACTTTCAGGTCCGCAAAACGCAGATCTGAAAGTACATGTGAATGCTTCTCCCACCACTGGAAACAGCTTTGCTAAAGGAGGATTTTTATGCATGCTAAATACTGGCGGGGCACAGATGGCAGAACAAGTGCCTGTGATTATTATGCTTTTTAGCGCTGGCAGTGACATGCATATTTATGTTCAGAAGGAGAAAAAAAAAGAAAAAGATGAAAGAATAAAGGCCATGTGATTCATATCTAATCTGGTAATCTCGATTTGGAAGATATAAACATATTTATCTCTGTAAACACATACATTTAGATGTTGGATTAGCACTTGGGCTCAACGCACAAGTTTAAATACGGAGCAGGTTGGTCGGCTGGTTATTTATTTATTTATGTTTAATGGAAGTGGAGATGTATGATGAATGCCAATGATGGCATTTGATGGATGATGGATTTTGTTGGGTTTTCACAATGCTTTGGCTATCAGCATGATGTAGATGGATGTTTCATGATGATTCTTGGTCCTCTGGACTCATCACCATCACCACCTCCAGTGGTGGTGCCTGCTTGGCCATTCAGCTTCAAGGGTTGGATTGGTCCACGTTCACAGGCTGGTGGTCACTGATCAGAGTTGTAAGTGTTTATATTGCTAGGAGGAGAAGGTGCTTTCTGTTAGCTGGCTTCTTGGCCAGACTCACTTCACACAGGCTAGGGTTTGTGTAGCCATCTTTTTGTTATGCCAGACTGAATTGTATGACCATTGTGAATAAGCACCATTGTGAATACAAAAAGTACCTTTTGTGTGTGTGTGTGTGTGTGTGTGTGTGTGTGTGTGTGTGTGTGTGTGTGTGTGTGTGTGTGTGTGTGTGTGTGTGTGTGTGTGTGTGTGCGTGCGTGCGTGCGTGCGTGCGTGCGTGCGTGCGTGTGTGACTATTAAAGCACAAATAACATGCATTACAAAATTGTTTTTAATACTTAGTATTATTGTATATGTCCCTCACACTTATTTCTAATGGTTTGAGCCTCTGATATAACCAGTCTTGCCATTAATCTCTGGACAGCTTATTTGCAGTACTACAATGTCCTGAGGTGGTGGGGGCGCTGATATGCAGATTGTTTTGTAGTTGAGCCATGATAACAGTGTTGCTAGATAAAACCAGGCTTGTTTAAACTCCATGTCAACTTGGAAAATTGACAATGGTGGACATTGTAAACAAAGACTGAGGGAGAAGAGGAATTATATAAAGTGCATTGATGATCATTATACAAAGTGCATTGATGATCATTATGAGGCCAGAATCAAACAACCTGTTCCTGAGAGCAATTTCCATTATAGGTCCTATATGATATGGAAGACTGATTGTTCAAACTTGGTTTGTGGCAATAGAAAACACACATGGGAGCACCAAAACACACACACAAAAACGTTGATTTACTTTTTCTACTTTAATACATTGTTTTAGCTGATGTTTTGTCCCAACTCATCCCAGAGCAACTTTTCCACTATGATTTACTTAATGTTTGTGTCTTTGTCAGGTGCAGTTTATAGTGTTAGGGTTACACACACACACACACACACGCACGCACGCACGCACGCACGCACGCACGCACACACACACACACACACACACACACACACACACACACACACACACACACACACACACACACACACAGCCACTTGTACAAGACCAGCCTGTATAAGACCTCCATTCATCATCCATTCTCGTGTTATTCCATTAAACTCCCTCGTCTGTTTCTAACCGTTGCTCCTCCTGTCCTTCTGACCACCAGGGGAGCCAGATCAAGCAGATCCCGACCAAATACAGCCAGGCGGAGTCCAGGAAGTTCCTGATTCTGACGGTGGTGTCCATCCTGTGCATCCTGGGCGTGCTGCTGGCCTCCACCGTGGTCTACTGCCTGCGTCACCGCTCCCACCACAAGATCAAGGAGAAGCTAAGCAACCTGGGCACAGAGACGGGCGGCGATGCCACCGCCACCTATCAGGTAGGAGGACCCAACTGCACCTCTGCCATCGGTGTTAAGGGAAGCGATATAATGCAGCCATACTTACGCATATGTGCGCACACAGGGGCGCTTTTGCCATTAGGCAGACTAGCCGTTGAACCAGGCTACAATGTGTGGTTCATTGATTTATTGACCTTTGACATTTTTCAGGAAAAATTTGCATGGGTGTTCAGACTTTTTTGCGTGAAGGAGCCCCACAATTATCCATTGGCCATGGATCTTGCCACTGACACTGACACTCAGTGTGACAGGGGCAGGGGTGGACTGACAGTCTGGCATACAGGGCATTTTCCCGGTGGGCCGACCCCCCCGGGGGCCGTTAATGTCGTGTTTTAATTAAAAAAAAAAAAAAATCTGCACAAAACCGGCCCACGAATCAGTGCTGGCGGCCCTCTGTCCTCTTCAAATGAAACTGCCTATTGCAGGGTTTTTATAGTTAACTAAAACTAACTAACTAACATTATAAGGGTCTTCAGAGGGCCGCTCTGAGACAAAATTGCCCGGTACGTTTTGAGCTCCCAGTCCACCCCTGGACAGGGCTGTTGGCCAATCAGCTAGTTTAGTCAGATTTTCAACTACCGGTAACGGCCCTGTAGACCACGACCTGAATCGCCAAGAAAAATACATTAAGGTGGTGATTTAGGGCTGGAGCCAGACAAGCATGGATCCCCATCTGAAAATGTGTTGTTCCAAGGACGTCCCCAAGAAGCAAATATTTCAGTTGAAAACGTTCAATAGATGTAGAGATTTGCCTACCATTTTGTTTTTGTAGCCTTCTTTTTATCATTTTTGGACCATCACAGGGTTGATGTGCTTATTTTGCTTGTGTTAATTGTATCTAGTCCCTCACATGTTCTGTGTTACCACCCCAAGCTATTACCTCTATACCCCTCCTCTCTCTAGGTCGTCCTCAGACGAGCCTTCCATCGTCGCCTCCAGTCGTCCCGATTCTCCATACATCCGGCCAACTCGCTGGTGTTCTGTGCTCCTGCGTCTTTCTTGAGTACATCCACATATGTTAATGTGGGACGCCCTCGTGACCGGTGCCCATGTGTTGGTTCCCACAACACCAGTTTGCTGGCTGGCAGCTCTTGATGTCTTTGGCAGTGTCCTGCAAGCTGCATTCTCCTGGCTGCAATCTTGTCGCTCACCCTGAATATCCCAGCATACAGATTCTCATTTGTGACATGTTCACTCTTGCTGATGTTGAACACTACACGTAGCATTCTGGTGTAGCAGCCGTCTAGAGACTTCTGCAGGGCTGGCTTCAGGGTCCAGCATTCACTGCCGTATAGGAGAACAGATTCCACCGTCGCATAGAAGAAACTGAGTTTGATTGTTCGGGGGAGGTTGGAGTTCCATACACTGGCCATGCCATTCAGGGCCCTCCATGCAAGTGCCTTCCTCACTTTTAGATCTTGCTCTGTCGAGTTGACCCATGAGCCAAGGTACTTGAAGTCATTAACTTCCTTCAGAACCTCGCCTTCTGCTGTTGTTAGAGGTGGATGTTCCGTTTGGATGTTATATTTGATCACCTCGGTTTTCTTGGCATTCAACCGCAGGCCAACCATGGCACACTCTGATTCCACTCTGCTCAAGAGCTCCTGCGCTTGCTCCGTGTTGTTGGAGAGCAGGCTGATGTCATCCGCATAGTCTAGGTCTGTCAGGACCACTGCAGGGTGTCTTCTTGACCTCCTTGGTATGAGGGTGAAGCCAAGATCCTGCTCCCGTCCATTGATGGCCTTTCTGAGAGCGTAGTCAAGGACAATGACAAAGAGGAAGGGGGCTAGAGTGTCTCCTTGCATTACCCCAGCCAGGATGCCAAACTCCTCAGTGTCGCCATCCGGGGTCACCACCTTGGCCCGTGTTCCTGCATACATGGTCTCAATTGCCCGGAGCAGGTTAGGAGGGACACCGTAGGCCTTCAGGATCTTCATCATTGTGCCTCTGTGTATTGAGTCAAATGCCTTTTTGAAATCAATAAAGCACAGCACAGCCGTCAGGTTGTTTTTCTTCACCTCCTCGATTAGCCTCCTCAGGGCCAGGATCTGGGCAAGCGTGGTTCTCTCCTCACGAAAGCCGTTTTGGCTTTCCCTCAGATGGGGGTCGATGGCAGGCCGAATCCGGTTCAGGATCATGCGGTTGTATACCTTTGCTGCGATACAGGTCAAGCTGATGCCGCGGTAGTTGTCTGGCTTCGAGAGGTCCCCTGACTTTGGGACCGGGATGATGCTGGAGAGGGACCACATGTCAGGCAGCTTGTTGTCTAGCAGGGCAAGGTTGCAGAACTCAAGGATGTTGCTGTCGAGACCGCAGTTCTTTACGACCTCTGGGGGTATGCCGTCCGGCCCAGCACTCTTTCCCTCTCTCAGCGTGTTTTTCGCCTTAGCAAACTCGGCGACCGTGAAGGGACCGTCGCTGATGTTGAGGTCATGGAGGAATGGTGTTATTTCCTCCTCCCCTCCTTCTGATGTTGTTCCCAGCAGCTTCTGGAAGTGGTTGTACCAGGTCACCACCCTTTCCTCTGGACTGTGTCCCTCAACCTGTCCTTCCTTGGTCCTCTTCCGACCTGTCATTTCATTGTTGACCTTCCAGGCTTCGCCGTACTGCCTCTCACCATGTTCAGCCTGAACTCTGTGCACCCTCTCCATGAGTTCATGCTCCTTGATTTTGTCGTAGGTACTGAAGAGAAGCTGTTTGGCCTCATTCAGTGCCTCACGTTTGTCCACAGTGGGCTCACGCGCAAAGTCAAGCCGCGCATCTTCGACCCTGCCACGTGCCGCTACGACCTCCGGGTGTTTGGACCGCTGGGAGCTTCTGGATTTCTCCAGCAGGGGCACGCAGATCTTGGTTGCCTCTTTGTTGGCAACAACAAATCGCCTGTATTCATTGCTGGACTCTGCACCAGGGTCTAGCTGCTGAAAGCGGCTCTTAACCTCCTCCGCATACCTGGCTTGCAGGCCAGGGTCGGCCGAGAGTGCCCTCCAGTTGTACCGGATCTTGGGTGTTGGCTTGGGGACCCTGAGGCTCAGTTGCACCCTCATGGAGACCACACGGTGGTCAGAGCCAACAGTGCTGAACGTGCTGTATGGCTCTGCGTTCAGGATGGAGTTCCTCCACTTTCGCCTCACCAGTATGTAGTCTAACTGACGTAAAGTTCCGGAGGCTCGGTCTCGGAAGGTCCACCTTTTGCCTGTTCTTTTCTGGAACATGGTGTTTGCTGCCAGGAGCTGGTGTTCCGTGAGAAGGGCAGTGAGATGTTCGCCATTGCGGTTGGTAGAATCGTGGTAAGGAAAGGGAGCATCCTCTGGTCCAATCCTTGCGTTGAAGTCGCCTAGGATTGCCAGGAAGTTGTGCGCTGGGATGGCACGGACCGCTGTTGTCAGGTCCTCATAGAACTTCTCCACCTCCTCAGATGGTGCCACGTTGGTAGGCGAGTACACTACGATGACAGATGTTACTGGGTTGCCCGAGAACTCTGCAGTGAGGATCCTGTCGGTGTGGTGGTAAACCCGACGGAGAGCCTTACGTGCCAGAGAACCCAGCAACAGCCCTACGCCCCCCGTTGCCGCCTGGGCCTCGTTTCGCCACGCAGATGCAGTGATGAGCGTGCATCTCTCCACTCTGCGATAAACGATCGGGTCATCAGAGTGTACTCTCCTGTGTTCCTGGATCCCCAGGATCTCCACTCCTCTAGCCTCGGCACAGTGTGCTAGCTCCTCCAGTCTAGCTTCTTCTCTCACTGTGCATGCATTGAAGGTTCCCATAACAAATGGTCTCCGACAACGCATGAGTGCATTGGATGGGGTGCTGTGTTCGGACAGGACCCTCCCTCGCGGGTTTAAAGTCCTGTCGTCATAATGTCCTCCAGGAGGAGGACCAGCACCACCATCCGCTGCGGTGTTCCTGTGGACTCCCGCCACTGGAAGTATAGGATTTGGGATGACTGTGTACTCCATGGTTGGCTTTACAATGCTAGTTAAGGACTGCGGGGCGCAACTCCTCACAGTCCTGGTTTTAATTCGGAGTTTCCTTCTCCTAGGTAGGTTGCCTTCCACGGCTATGAGCCCCACCTGCCCATGCTATTTACCCATAGCTGTTTCCCCTCCTGTTTGCTGTAATTATCCTTCAGCTGTAATAGAGGCCTGTGAAATTTAATTTCCACAATCCAATATGAAGTGGCTTTTTAAGCACAATATTAGACTCTCTCTCTCTCTCTCTCTCTCTCTCTCTCTCTCTCTCTCTCTCTCTCTCTCTCTCTCTCTGACCTTTTCTGTGCATAAAGAGAGTGGTCTTGTGAACATCGATTCAGGGACCCAGTTATAGCCCTCATTTTATGGTCTGCCAGGCTGATGCTGTTTATATTTAAGATATACTGTATGTGTGAATCTTGTTACGCTTTAGTCTTAAGTCTTTAGTCTTATGCCTATTTTCCACTGAATGACATTTTTGACTATTATGCCAAAAGATTCAAATAAGATGAGGAATTGAGGCATTAACAGTTTAAGTCCACACTAATGATCCATCATGTATAATTATGGATAAAGGGTCAAGTGTAAGCATTACATCGATCATCATTGTAACAATATGGAAAACAAGGTTGTGTTTGTGGGAGTACAAGGATGTATCCTGCATGAGGATATATCCGAATTACTTATTTGGACAGGTAAAAAATAAAATGTAATTAATTAATAATGGGTTACTTACCTGGCACGGTAAGTACGGGATGAGGCTTGATTCATTGAGACTGTATTCATTAACAAAAGTTACATAATGCTACCTTAAGACCTAAATTTATCTTTAAAAAAAATCTAGTGTTTCCATTATAGTCTCACAAAAGTAGCAAAAACAATCAATCTACAAACTCACAACGTCACGTGTCTCAATGCACAATGTACAAGGTCACCCTTGTAGAGCACAATTTTATATATTACAAGAATAAAAAGGAACCCTTTTGGACATACAAGGTTTCCATTTGACAGTGTTGATTCCAGTGCCTTTGGGGCAGACGCAGCCAAAGCACAAATCTCCCTAAAGTTTAATCTGGACTGCGGAATAGACAGAAATAATTGGTAGATAGAAGATGCTCACTGTGGAATGAGGGCAGCGAGGGTTAGAAACATGGTGTTTCAATCTACAGTATATGGTGCTTTAACAACAAATAATAATCCCTTAAAGTGGATTCTGTTGACAAGTATAATAGAGGCCAGAATCAGCTTTATTATCACATGCTGCTGGTCTGTTGTCACTGTTTGGTGCTTATCTCTATTCTGTACTGTATATCTATGCATTCACCTGTGGACTCACTGTTGGTTCCACAAACTGGAGATGTCTGCAACCAGGAGACTCAATCCCAATCTTCTGCCACGGTCTGAAAACTCACCTCCATTTTAGCCTGTAACACTAGCCTTGACAACCTTACAGGTGTAAGCAAAGGCTTAACTTTAGCATTTTTGTTAAATTCAGAATTTGTGTCTACCTTCATAATCTGCATATATTATATGCAGATGATAACACTGACCTCCATAAAATCCTGAATAACCTGGAGAAGCCTGGATCATCACGTAGATCTGGATGTACTGTATGGAGCCTTCCAGCAACTCTCAAACCAACCTTCTGACATTCCATATGTTCTCCAAAATACCCTTGTACCTGTCCAAATACTTCCTTAATGTCAATGAGGTCCACTCCCACAACACCAGAGGGAGTGCTACTAACCATGTCCTACCCAAATTTGGCACAAACAAGGGTCTTAATTCCTTCTGCTCATATGCCACCAAAATGTGGAATGCCCTACCAACAGTCATAAAGGCATGTGAATCCCTTGACTCCTTCAAAACCACTCTCAAAGGGCACCTACAGATGGCTGCAATTTGAAACTGGCCTCTGTAAAACAAAAATGTATATAAAATCCCCCCACCCACCCCGCCTCTCCTCATTGTACATTTCTCTTTTCCCTTTTTACCTCCACTATGATCTGACCCGCCATGCCAAAGCACCGGCGCTCGCCCAGCATTCTGCCGTCACCCATTGCGATACGTGCACACGACCTTACCCTTTAGGGTGAGGTTTGGGGTGTCTTACTGGTAGCTTGACTATACAGATCTACTAAATTTACTGTTAGACCTATATTAGATTCTTGTCAGCTTGTTTATGAGTCTTGATGACAATTTTTATGTATTTACTGTATATATCACCTTGTTACTTGCTTACTGTAAATCAAATCAGCAATCGAGTGTCAATTGCCTACTACAGAATGTCCGCTGTCCATGTATGAAAATATGCCTACTGGACCATTGCACCATGGAATGGGAAACCACAGATCAGGGTTGAAATCACAGTGTTTTATTAGTATTCCTTCCACAAACCTCTTTCTAGACCACATGCGCTCTGGGTCCAAAATCAATAGTTGCAGAATGAACACATCTTGTCTTCATTGTCCCATTATGTCTTCAGGGCAACAGGAGGACTATCACCTTTAAAATGTGTGTTGCTTCACTCTCTAATCTCATCCCACCTTTATTATGATTCTATGATTCCTTCCAACTCCTCTCCGCCTCCTCCCCTCGTCCTCGCCATCTAATTGGCTCTCGGGGGAAGCCGTTTTTAATTACACCGTAAAAGATTTGCTGCAGAGTTCGCCCTGCGGCCTTGTTAGAACGCTCTCATCTCGAACGGACATGTCTTTGGGTCTGAGAGAAGGTACGATTGCAACCATTTGTACCCTATTATAGTTAAATAAGCCCTGCGGATTTTACAGTGGAGATTGTGGTTTCGGTATATGGTTTAGTTCAGCGATTTTTTTTAAGGACCACCATGTTTTTTATCTGTTTAATAATCTTAATTTAACCATTTAGCCCTATATATTTAGTTTTACATCAAATGGTGAAAATAGACAATTTACAAGCCTTGTGACACATTCATATGGTTCCCACAAGTTGTCGTATTGATAGCTTATTTTTGGGGAAATGGATAGCTTCTGCATAATGATCACTTTTGAATACATACCAAACATTGTACTCGTAACAGTGTATTTCTACAATACATACTGTATGTATTACTTTTACTTAGGTAAAATAACATGGGAATGAGCACTGTGTCACTAAAGTGTTCAGTGGGGTTTTCTTAAGTGAGCACTATGGACCTAATTCAGGAAAGAAAATATACGCAAATTCAACGATAGGGGGTGCCAAGTGCCCGTAAACACGCTACACTCGAACCAACGGTATAATACAGAGAACCCTGAGTACGCTGAGCGTAATCCTCTGGAGGTAGCGTACATCAGGTGCCCGTGCACGAGCATTCCCAGCGTGTGAGAATGATCGCAAATGACAGGACCATCCCATTTTCATTCTTCCACGCCCCATTTCTTACCATAAAAGGCAACAAACGTGAGTCAGCAGTTTGTCTGAACTCTAGCTGCAGCCCAGAGTTCTGAAATTTTACAACTGAACATTGTGGTCTCTCTGTGGTCCCCCATGTCGCATGGACTTGTTGATCAGCTGATTTTGACAGAAGAGTCACTTGCAATGTCAACTGATTGAATGCAAGCACTAAAAAATATAAGCCGCCCCTTATATAATGCAAATGCATTTATTTAGTATTTAGTTCAACCTCAGCTATTTGGTAATTAAAATATAAAAGCCCTTTCTATTGAACAATTGCTCACTCTCACCTTTGCAAAGGTAAACAATAATATAGGCCTAATAAAAAGATATAGGCTATAGGCACGATCATAGGCCTACCATAAAATACCAAATAACAGCCCTTACTTAAACAACCGCCTACTAAATAAGGCCCATGTTCCCACATCATTTTGCTTAATAACGCCTTGTCAAAATAATCGCCCACGTACAAATAAGCGCCCATGAGCTGTTATTTGCAAACATATTAATATTATTATTATTATTATTATTATTATTATTATTATTATTATTATTATTATTATTATTATTATTATTATTATAGCTTATGGCGTTACTTTGCAGATCTCCTCATTTCTGCCTGACGCACATGCCCTCAGCATCTCGCATGTCCCAATGCGACAGCAGTCCTCCACCTCAAAATATAATGTTTAATTCTGCCACACACCGCTTATGTACAACAATATTGTTCAGACTGCATATTTTGTCAAAGTGTGCGTGTGCGTTGTAAGCAGGCACTTACCATATATGAATCCAAGCATCTGTCAACAGGCATCAACTCCGCATGGACTCGTCAAAACTTGAGATTTCAATTGTCCCTTACTCACTCAGTTTGCAAGCGATTGTTTTAATTCCAATGTGTCAATACAGTGTATATTTTATATATTTTATATTTCATTGGGTATAGGTATAGGTATAGGTTTTATATGACTTCAAACAATATGAAAAGAGATAGGCCTAATGCGTCGTCCTTTTTTATCTGCGCAGCTTATAGAGCTTAGACAGCTTAGACCACATGTGCGTGCAATTAATTATCAAGGGCTTGATTTGAAAAACTGAGAACCATGTAGGCCTATTCTATAAGGCAAAACCTCATTGAACGAATATACTGTAGGCTACATGTTTGAGGCTATATTACAATATTTTAAAATGTTAAAATATCGAATGTTACACAGCTGTGCAACCAATTAAGTAATTACAGTCAATCATGCCAGTCTGAATGTGGGTCAGATCTATTAAGCAACGCTGCCTACAATATTAAATGAAATATAATATAACAGGCAATAATAATATTTATTATTGCGTATCTGCTGTCAAAATCAGCTGATCATCAAGTTCAGGGGACATCAGGGTCTAGGCTAGATGGACTGATCACTCCTCCTCGTCCTCGAATAAATAATAGGCTATTGTGAAGAACTACAAAACTAAGCGAAAAAGTCAGGGGGGGTCCTGGACCAGCACCAAAAGCATCCGTTTTCTACATATGGATACCTACCTTCTCATGCATTTCAACCCGAAGCACAGCATATTCTCACATTTATTTATTAGGCTATTCATTTATTAGCTATTCATTTATTAGCCACCCAGCAGAGCAGCCTCTGCATGTGGTATTTGTGAGATTGGAGAGTCGCACAGACCCATCCATGATAAAACAAAAACAGACACAATAATTTTCGGTGTTGAATTATAATCCAGCGAGTTTGAGGTGGTGTTGGACCTTTGCACAGTTCATTGATTTGGCCCAATATGTAGGCTACAGACCTGCTCCAGTGATTTAATTAATTTAGCGCGTCAGCTGCATTCATTCCACTGGATAGTGGATATAGGCTCCAGTGTTGGATATAACGGTCCTTTGAAAAGACGTAAGGAGGTAAGTTACTAGGCACATTAAACTATTCTGTGTGGAGTTGGAAAAGCAGTGATGGGCCGTAGGATTGTTATTTTAATACAGTGGTAAAATTGAACTTACAAAAAAAAATCGTTTAGGGACATGATTAATGTAAGTTTTATTTTTTTTCCGTTAAAGGAAAAAGGTATACCTATGTATTATTATTTCCATAGAGGTCCGGGCCTTGTTTGAGAGCTGGAATTGTCATTAAATCCCTTTATAATGCCTTTGATTTCGGTGATCGGCGATTTGTACACACACACACACACACACACACACACACACACACACACACACACACACACACACACACACACAGGTGGTCCATTTGGTGGTCCGTGGCTCAAATGCTGATTAAATAGTGTGCCCTGGTATCAACTCCACTGTTGCAGGTACATATACGCAAGCCATGTGCTCCTTACACCACCTCCTGAGCTGACTTGCCAATGTGCGTATTGTCCGACGGCTGCGCGATGAACTTCTCGTCCTGCGGTGTGAAATTCCTCTTTCTGATTACCGGCGAGGGGAGAGAATGAGCGTTAATGTCGGTACGCTTCAGTGCGTGGGCGTATTTGCTTCCCTGAATCTGGTCCTATGTCACTACTGTGTTCAGTGGGGTTGATCACTGTCACCACTGTGTTCAGTGGGGTTGACCAATATGTCACTACTGTGTTCAGTGGGGTTGATCACTGTCACCACTGTGTTCAGTGGGGTTGAGGACTGTGTCACTACTGTGTTCAGTGGGGTTGACCACTATGTCACTACTGTGTTCAGTGGGGTTGAGGACTGTGTCACTACTGTGTTCAGTGGGGTTGACCACTATGTCACCACTGTGTTCAGTGGGGTTGACCAATATGTCACTACTGTGTTCAGTGGGGTTGATCACTATGTCACTACTGTGTTCAGTGGGGTTGACGACTGTGTCACTACTGTGTTCAGCGGGGTTGAGCACTTTATTACCACTGTTCAGTGGAGTTGCATACTATGTCACCACTGTGTTCAGTGGGATTGAGTACTGTGTCACCACTGTGTTTGACTCCCACTGCTAGGCCACCGTGGCTAACAAATTAGTCTAGGCTTTCCATTTTCGTGCAACACGGATGAAAATGGAAGCCTGGGTGTCGAGCCTACCATTGTGTTCACTCAGTGGGGTTGAGTACTGTGCCCACCACTGTCTGTTCAGTGCTGGGTTTGACAGTCCACCACTGTCTTCAGTGCTGGGCTTGAGCACTGTGTCCACTACTGTGTACATTGGGATTGAGTACTCCTGTGTCCGCCACTGTGTTCAGTGCTGGTCTTGAGCACTGTGTCCACTACTGTGCACAGGGCTGCATTCCACTCCCATGATGCTTCGGTACGGAGGCCAAGAGCCCAATAAGAGCACCATACATCACTGTCTCCGTGGCAACCTGCAGGGATATTAATCACATCATAGAGGCGCGGCGGACTAATGGAGGACTGCTCAAATTAACACCCGATGTCAATCTCACTCACTGTACAGATTATCTGTAGCGTTGTAACATAACACAGATGACCAGCCGTGATACAGTCAGTGTCCTTGAGCGCAGAGATACCAGGTTGTAGCTCAAAGCCTAATGTATATTACTTTGTTGTAGTACTTTGTAGTATTTTTATTTGAATGTTATGATTTAGAAGATATTTGGCAGAATCTAGTGTCAGGGAAAATGTGGTCCATTGCCTATTCTTGGAGAATAAAGGTGTTTGGTCCAATGTACTAAGAGTTGGGTAGTGCGTCTGACACTACTGAAACTCCCTACCCAAAGTCTAACCCTAAACCTAACCTACTAGGAAGCCACAGATTAGTTTTAACCTGCCACAGGTCAGTTTTGTAATCTGCCATCTGCCTATACCTTAGCAGTTTTTAACTGCCAAAGGTTAGTTGTAACCGACCACGCATGTCGGAAACACATTTGCCCACTACTTTTTCTTTACTTGATTATTTCCATTTTCAGTTCTTTATGCGTCTGTTTCAGGGAAAACAATGTGCCTTTTTTCCAAGGCGTGAGAATTATTTGACAGCTTAGTTACTATAGTTACTTTGCAGAATTAGATTATGAATATAAAACATACATTAAGTGATAAACGATGATGGTTAATCTACCCAGCAGCACATAAAGTAATTAAAATCAGCCCCACCTTTACTGGCTGCCATATTAAAGTGATGAACACATTAATGCAGAGCTCATTACAGTCCAATATATGAATGTGGAATGATGGGCCGTTCTGCATAATGAGTCATTTAATGTTTGGTACTGAAGCCCAGTACATACATTTTAAATGACATATACTTTTAATCAAGTACTAATCAAGTAATCTGGGTGGGGGCGCCGCTGGCCTAGTGATCCTGGCACATGCCTTGTAATAATATATATAGGCTCTCGCCAGTGCGTCGCATGTTCGACTCCCATTCATGACGACTTTTGCTGCATGTCTCTCCCCTTCTCTCCGTCCCTCTTTACTGTATGTCTTCACTGTGACTATCAATAAAAAGGCACGAAAAACAAAAACAAATATTAAAAAAATAAAATAAATAATAATAAGGGTACTACTTATAAGGGAAATAATAATAATAATAATAATAATAATAATAATAATAATAAATAAGGGAACACCCCGCTGCGCCTTGGTCAGTTATTAAGAAACAAATCACCGGTTTAAAGGGTGTTATCCCGCTTATTACATGGCTTAATACATTAATAAATACTAATATTTGACAGGAATAGTACATAGCAGGGTGCTTTTATGTACAGTATCTGCAGTTGTGTATAGGCTACGTTCGTCCGTTTGTTGTTGAGCGGAGTGGTCCGTTATTGTTACATATGTGACCGCTCACATGGCCACAGCGCTGACTTCTGATTGGAGCATTCATTCAAGTCATGTAATAATATAAAATAACCACTGCTCTGTAATAAAAATAAACACTGCTCTATAAAGGGCCCTTACCACCGGGGTTGAACCCATGCTTAATATTAATAGTTTTTCTGCCGTCCACGCGCTGCTCGTGGACATCCCGTTAGATTACCCCCGCCGGTCACGACGACGGCTCGTATCACGACGAGATGTAGATTTCATTCTTTAATCCAACTATTAGTCCGTGCGCATCGTCTGATGATCATCCCGTTGCTGACTTTCATTTGGGACAGAATTGGGGACAACTTTTTTTTTTTCCGTCCCATTGACATGCATTCAACCCAATGCATTCAAACGGCTCTCCTCCGGTTTGCCCCCTCAATGTCGCTGGCGCATGGGTTAAGCAGCCAGGGCTACACAGCTCTTCCTGACTTGTGAACCGGATGTTTTTGGGTACATCGCCAGATGATCGATTAGGCAAGACAACAGACACAGCATAACAGAAACAGCACATCCTGTTTAGGAGATCTGAGCTTCAAAATAAGGGCTTTTTTACCGATCGAACTGGTTTGAGCCGCGGCATTGGAGAGGAAACAAAGAAGATCCGATCGCGGTCAATGAGTTAAAACAATCCAACTTTTAGCATTCTGAACCCATACATTTGGTTCAGAACACTATTTGGTTCATTTACAAGCCATTTGTAGATTAGTTCTCATGTCAAAACGGATTCCTCTGTCTCTCTGTCCCTCTGTAGGAGCTGTGTCGTCAGCGCATGGCGGTCAAGCCTCCCTCCTCTGCCTCCTCTGCCGTGGAGCGAACCACGGAGGCCCTCTCCTCCCGCATCAACAGCGTGTCGTCACAGTTCAGCGACGGCGGTGGCGGTGGCGGCGGTACGGCCGGCGCCGTCAGCCCTTCAGCCCGAAGCTCCACCTCCTCGTGGTACAGTGAGGAGCCCACCCAGTCCAACATGGACATCTCCACAGGACACATGATACTGGTAAGAGAACGCCTCGTAATGGACTGTCAAGGGGAGGTCACAGGGGCAGATCTAGGCATGGGCATGGGGGGCAATGCCGCCCTACATGTCCAGACTGCCCCATCAAACATGATGGCATGCAAAACAACCCAAGGTATTTCAAATTAAAGTGCTTCTATTTAAAATGATCTGAAATACTACTACTGCTACTGACTAACTACAGCTGTGGCACCACTAAAGCAACAGCATTTCATCATTGAAAACAGAACTCTCTGAGTCAGACCTTTAGCTTTATGCATGCTGCGTGTCTGTTGCAACTTCAACAACAGCTGATGTTATTATTGATGCTTTACTTGCTTAATAAAAGTCCTGTAACCGCGCCACGGGCGATGAAGTCACCCCCATAACATTTTCTCCTGCCCCCCCAATTGGGAAATGTTACATCCGCCCGTGGAAGATCAGGGAACCTGTTTAGTCTGACGTACTGTAACGTACGTAACAGGGCAACAGGCATTAAACACTTTTGTGATATTATTTTAACTCCATATTCAAAATGTACAAGTATAAAGTATAGAAATGGCTGAAATGTATAGGCTGATGTACTTCATGTATGTTTTTAAAAAGTAACTATAGTAAGTAAAATTTCTAATAAATGTAGTGGAGTAACAATACAATACTTGTCTCTTAGATGTACTAGAGTGGATCAAAAATTCTAAATTCTCCAGTAAAGTACAGTACATCAACAAAGTGCAGTATTTGAGATAGCAGAGACACTGCAGGGGGCAGGCTGAATCCATAAATTTTCATGAGATCGACCATGATAAGACCAGCTCCCTTCATTTCTGACAGGAGTCACGTGATTCACATGATGACGTTTGTCTTATCATGGCTGATTTGATAAATCATGGCTGATTTGTGTGAGTGGGGCCAATCCTTACTTATTAGGGGATTGAAGTTCCACTCCAGCTGCTTGTGGATCTGTTGCTTTCGCTGCTATTCTGCGTTGCCGCTGCCGCTAGTATGATCAAGCAGGGCGTTCACTCGTTTCCAAAAAGAAACCACAACTTGGAATATGGAGATAAGAGGTTCTCGCCCGACAGCGATGAAATTAGCTGTCATCTTATATCACTGCACAGTCCTGAGTGTTCATTTTTAACTTGTTATAAATGGTCCTTAAGGGATCTCTCTCTCTCTCTCTCTCTCTCTCTCTCTCTCTCTCTCTCTCTCTCTCTCTCTCTCTATGTCTCTCTCTCCTTTTTCCTGGAAACATCTTCTCACCTTGTCGGTTCCTTTCATCCTTTTTTGATGTTCCTCTCCCTGTTCCGCTGCTATCTTTTGCTACATCTGCCTCCACCCCCTCTCGACTCTGTCTCTCTGTCTCTGTGTCTCTGTGTCTCTGTCTCTCTCTCTCTCTCTCTCTCTCTCTCTCTCTCTCTCTCTCTCTCTCTCTCTCTCTCTCTCTCTCTCTCTCTCTCTCTCTCTCTCTCTCTCTCTCTTCCTCTCTCATCTGTCTATCTCTCACGCCCACCCATGCACACAGCCACAAACATACTTATGCTGTTCTGCGTCTCCCATCATCACCTCCCTCCCCCAATCCTTACATCTCTCCCTCTCTCTCTTTTTCTCTCTCTCCGTCTCTTTTTCCTTCCCTCTCGCTCTCTCTCTATCTCTCTATCTCTCTCCCATACATCTCATTACACCCACGTCTTCCCCTGATCATGCTGTCACAACTAAGTACATTTTAGTATGTACTTAGTGGAATATTTTGGAGTACTTCCCAGAGGCAAAAACTATACTTTTACTCCAGGTTTTCCCCTGCCACTCCTTGTTTGTGTTTGCTTCCGTTCAGGCAGTTTTGCCCTGTCTGCTTATTATAAGCCACCATTGACATGCTTTATTTTTCTTGCAAAAAATGTATTGATAGTTGCTGATTGATGTTTTTTTTTTTTACTTATGGGCTTTCTTCCTAATGTTGCTTAAACCAGTGTTTCCTATTCATTTCTTCACATCAAGGACACCAACACAGAAAGGAATGCAAAGACTTATGAATTAGGAAAAACGTGGATATTTTCTTTGTATAACTGTGGGCTCATTTTGACTGTTATTACAAAACATAATGCCTATTTGCCCATATTAACCACTTCAGCCTTTTTTTATACATTTGAGCCACGTGAAAATAGGAGACCTTAATGTGTCACGTGCCGCTTTGTGCCCATTTCTAGCTTTTCTAGTTACTTTTGAGGCTTTTGTGTGATGTAGTGTGAGGTAGGGTGTTAATCTGTGAAAAAATGTAAAGACAAAATGTACTTATAAGCCCCCCCACTCTCTCACTCTGTGCTTTCAGCAGAGAAAGGTTGGCGGTGCTTATTTGATGTGTTCAATAAGCACAACACTGCTAATTACCCCTGAGACTTCAGAGAGAGAGAGAGAAAGAGGTGGGGGTGTAGTCTATAGAAAGAGGATGAATAGGTGTTTGTGAGTAGGATGTAAATAGGTGTATAGTAAGGCTGGGCAATTAGCTGAAATGATTATACCTACAGGTATGTGGTTATGTATGCTGCTTACATTGTCTGAAGGAAGACGAGGAAAAATAGGTTTTACTCCTATTTACCATGAAGTGCACAATACAACTACGACCTTGAACTTGCAACGGGCACACACACACAAAGACACTTTACATGTCCATGTTTTTAATTGGATATACAGAATAAGAACATCTTTCGCACAAGCTCACCATGTGTCGCCTTCAATGTGTTGTGAGTTATTTTTTTTACTATACCAGTGGTTTTCAACCAGTGGTCCTTGGGAGGGTTCCACACTGTTTTGTTCGCGAAATCCAGCCTGGACAAAACCAAAAGAAATCTTTAGCTTTCGGGTCTTCGGGGTGAAAATGTCATCAAATGGTGGTCCGTGGCTCAAATGCTGAATAATGGTTGTCCCTGGTATCAAAAAGGTTGAAAACCACTGTACATGTGGTGGATATACAGTAGCAGCAGAAAAGTGCCATCCCCCACGGCAATTTGGATGGCTGGATGTGACAATTTTTCTTTTTTTTTTTAAGCGGTGCAATTTGCACATTGGGAAACATTGTCCTTATGAGAGACCATCACTTTGACAGGCTGATGGTGAATGAGACTCCTCTGGGTCCCATGCCTTCGTCATGTGCTCTACTTCTTCTACGGTTTGTTGTTGTATTCTGCATCTCTCACGGCGTCTGTCCATCCGTCTATCTGTCCGTCCATTCCTCCCTCTAAACTTTAATAATTAACAGGCACGTCCAACACAATACCTACACATACGGGTCTCATCAGGGGCGGATTGGCACATATTTTCCCACCGGGACAATTTTGCCTTTGCCAGGCCACCCTGGGGGGGGCAGCTTGTTAACCAGATGTAACTCTTTGAGAGCGTAAAAATGAAACCAAATGGACCCTTGCGGTTTCATTTTTACACCCTCAAGAGTTAAAATATTCATCATGTGAATTAGCCCAACTTAGTCTACACAGCTAGAGAATGTAGAAGATTAACGGTCATTTTGATCTGTATGTTCCAGGCGAGCATCTAGCACATTCTAGTGCATTTTGGAAGTGCCACTAGTGCATTTTGGATCTTGTCCAGGCCACTAGGTGGCGCAGGCCACCGGGAAAACTCCCTGTACTCCAGATGGCCAATCCGCCCCTGGGTCTCATTGTCTTCACAGCCAACTCATCTCCGCAGCAGTTTGAGTTCCTTCCCTGCGCGACACTCACTCGCTCCAAAAAAAACGGCAAACTTTTCGAGCGATGCTGAGTTTAACTTTTTTGTCTTTTCCTGCAACAGCGATGCTGTCAAGCCTCTTTCTTTCTCTTGATCTATTCATACACATAACTTTCACACATTAGAGGCTGAGGTATTTTTTTTTTGTACATGTTTTTCTGTTTTTGTGAAGTTGCA
Organism: Benthosema pterotum; assembly: GCA_039105355.1. NCBI lineage: Eukaryota > Metazoa > Chordata > Actinopteri > Myctophiformes > Myctophidae > Benthosema > Benthosema pterotum. The sequence goes on from CM076976.1 coordinate 17,779,210, forward strand.
AATTTAGCGCGGTGCGACAGGCCTCACCTGCCCGGCGGTGCGGCTGCCGTTTCGGGGGAAATTCAGAGCCTGAGATTCGGAAGACACTTGGTGAAAAACATTAGATAAAATGAAAGAGACAGAGACATACAGCACAAACCTGACACATACTTTAGTTACGTAATAGAGAGTCTGCGAGCGACACCGGCGTCCAAATGAGTGTAGCTCTGGCTTGCCGAGACACACAGTGAGTTTACATCGATCACATACCCCGCCGCCCCAACGCAAATTATGTCATATCTCGCACACGGCGAGGGGGTTCGCTTCTCGCAAGGGAATAGTCAAGTGATTAATAATATTGTGGGTGTCAGAGATGAAAACACACACACACCAGGGGCGGATTGGCCATCTGGAGTACAGGGAGTTTTCCCGGTGGCCTGCGCCACCGGGAAAACTCCCTGGGCACCAGGCCCAGGCCAGGCAAACTAGTGTTTCTATCCTTCAAAAAAGAAAAGGTGTCCTACACCAGAGCCTTCAAGTAGGAGAGTTGCCATATTCCCGTTCACTCCTGTGCGCCAGGGCGCTGGCGCTGCTGGAGGCAGTGTTGGCAACTGCCAAGATCCAAAATGCACTAGTGGCACTTCCAAAATGCACTAGAATGCGCTAGATGCTCGCCTGGAACATACAGATCAAAATGACCAATAACCTTCTACATTCTCTAGTTGTGTAGACTAAGTTGGGCTAATTCACATGATGAATATTTTAACTCTTGAGGGTGTAAAAATGAAACCAAATGGACCCGCAAGGGTCCATTTGGTTTCATTTTTACGCTCTCAAAGAGTTACATCTGGTTAACCAGCTGCCCCCCCCCCCCCCAGGGTGGCCTGGCAAAGGCAAAATTGTCCCAGTGGGAAAAGATGTGCCAATCCGCCCGTGCACACACACACACACACATAGAAACACACATGGACACACAGACATGATTGCTCACAGGCTTATTGCACCCCACCCCGCTACACGCAACCAAAAAAACAATTAATTGCCTATAGCGTAAAGCCCAGGCAAATCCCACGTCATCAAGCATCCCCCACCGCTTTTAATTTGAAGAGAACTGTCTTTCATCGTCTTATCTGTGTTAATGTATTACTTTCTCCCTCCCTTCTTCGCTCCCTCCATCCCCCCCCCCCCTCTCTCTCTGTATCTTAAGAGGATTACTAGGCTCTATATATAAAGCACATTATCTCGTCTTTTGTTTTCTGGCCAAGTATAAGTGTTATAGATTAGACGGCGAGCATCCCTGCTCACATGAACTGTACTACTGGGGATATGGATTCTGCTTTTGTTTTCTAAATGCCCTTTAGCTCTGATGTGATTGTACTTTGCCGGGCTGGCATGGCAGACTTACCTAGCTGGGTAGACCACTAGCAGGATGACTTGTCTGACTGAGAAATGTCTCGTTTGCGCAGACATAATGACATCTGATCACACTTCACTTTTCCTGATCTTTTCCCTCTACCCCCCACCCACCCCCCCACCCAATTGCCATGATTTCCCAGGTGTGAAATGACACCAACACACCACAGATGCGGTGCGTTGTGACTATTTTTTTTTTTTAGCTTGTAGGTTATTTACCGCTCATTATATTGCAGGAAGGGCGTGAATGATCCAGTAGCGACCTACGACCAGGCTTGGCAAAATTGCACTGCTCTGTGCTTGCCGACCTGTTATTGCATACGCAGTTAGCGACATTGCTATGTAAGCCAAGCAGAAATGTCTGTGCATGCTCGTGTATTTGGCCATGCCCAAATATATGGAGTGTTGGAGTGTTATTTGTTTAGTGTTATTTATTTTTCATTTTAATTTTCAAGAATCTACACATTTAGAGAATGTAGAAGAATTGCTATTTTGACCAACATTTTTCCAGTTCTCTCTTCTAAATTAGTCCGAGAGACTACAGTCATCTCTAAATATTGTTGGGTAGACTGGGCTACCTTATTACTGGTTAGGGCTATTTGGGTAATTTAATTTAGTTATTTTTACTTTAAATGGGTAGTCTCATAACCCAAATCTCAAAGTTGTTGTGTTTGGTATGTAGTAATTCTGTATTGGGTAGAATTTCCAATGGAGTTTGTTGGGTAGACTTGGTTTACCCAAAAAGGTAGTTAAACTACTTGGGTATTTACCCAGTTTGTTGGTTAAATTTTGAACTTCGGGCATGCGCATTGTACAGTCCGACCAGCAGGTTATGGAGGGAGGCCAGTGCAGAGCCAACCGTGGTTTTGCTGTGTTTTTTTGTAGGAGATATTGCATTTAGCAAAAAATGAAACCTGTTATTTGTTGACGGTCCCTAAAATTTGCCAAGATCTATCTGGGTGGATTATTCAACTTGAATTTAACTTCACCTCGGTGCAGACTGCAGAGCCATTTGCTCTAGTGGAACTGATGTCCAAACTCAACACATGCTACGACAGCCGGAGGAGGATTGGGAAGTGCCTTTTTTCCCACGAAGCAAGGTTTGTTACATACATTTTGTTATTATGTTTTATCATATAGTTGACTTGATACTATATAAAGCTTGATATTGTCAGTTCGTGAAGAACTGTTGTGTGCTACGTTAACACCAGGAATCACAAGTTAACTGTTCGACGAGTGTCAAGCCGGGTCGGCTTCTCCTCTCCGTTCTTCCCACACACCCACCCACACATCCGAACGCCGGCGGAGGCCGTGAGTTCGCCCGTCTCGCGTCCGTCGCCGGCAATCGGAGCTGGGTGTGTGGTGGTGGGTGGTGGGTGGTGGTGATGGTGGTGGTGTGTAGACAAGACTGACTGTGACGAGATAAAACGGCTATCTATGATGACTAAAATACGACGACACGAGTGTGAGTTATGGTTGACGTGACGAGACAACGTAGTGGATTGACGAAAAGGTTTCAGAACGCACTACACATGCCGCCCCTGCTTGTGCGACTCAATCAAGCTGAAGGAATGAATGCAGGCTGTCTTCCCGTCTGCCTTCTATCAGAGCCATCTAGTAGAACAGTTGCGACATTCAGGGGGCAGAAACTGAGCGCTCGAGCGCTGTTCATGCAGCCAGAATAGGAACAGACTGGAGTTAGAAAAGCATTGCTTTCAAAGAGGGCAGCGCAAATAAGAGCTATTTTATGCATGTGTTCAACATGTAAACGGTATTGTTCAGTAACAATGTTACTGTACAATAATGCTTATGTTGCACCATTACTAAAACACGATCTAAAATAAAGCGATCATTAACGCTGGGCTGTTGCCTGACTGAGTCCGATGCATTTCTGCCTACTTCAGGTCCAGGACTTGTCCCCATTCTCTATTGAAGTCTAAGTAGAAGAGACGCCATTGAACTGGCCCCATGAAGTGGACATAGTTGTCGTAACTCTGTCTATACTCTATGGCTCTGCCCAAACAGTGTGTGGACCAACACACACCCACACAGAGACACAGAGAGAAGGGCATCGTTGGAACAGAACAGACACTGCACTTTTACGGTACTTCAAGGAGGAGAGAGCTCTAGCTCACCATAAACTTTAGAAACAGAACAGAGGATTTATTTGTAATTAGCCTAGAGTAGGAACTGTCTGTGTACTGTATGGAGCACTTGTCTCCTCGACGCTAGTCATTAGCGATTAGCCTAACCTCTCGGCAACTGCACAGGACAGTGGCTGGATTATTTATAGACCAGGGTTTTTCAACCATTGGTCCGGGGACACCAGTGGTCAATGAGAGGATCCTAGGTGGTCCCCAGCTAAATGGAAAGTTGGAATGGAAAGAAACCAGATGTAACTCTTTGAGAGGGTAAATATGTAACCAAATGGACCCGCAAGGGTCCATTTGGGCTCATATTTATGGTCTCAATAGTTAAAATATTCATCATCTGAATTAGCCCAAGTCTACACAACTAGAAAATGTAGAAGATTAATGGTCATTTGATCTGTATGTTGGACTGTTTTGCTTCCCAAATGCAGCCTGGAATTGTGGGCAAAAGAAACATTTGGGTCTGTGGAATGAAACTATCATCAAATGGTGGTCTGTGGCTCAAATGCTGAATAAATAGTGGGCCCTGGTATCAAAAAGTTTGAAAACCCCTATTATAGACTAATTCAGTTGTTTCCAAGCTTTCATATCGAGGACCCACAAGTTGCCAATCCCCATTTGAAAAGTTATTGCAGAGGAGATTTTTACAGGTCTAGTGCATGTTCTAGTGATTTCAAATGAAAACATGTGACTAAGACTAACAAAGCATGTTGTCCAAATGACTAAGACTGACTAAACAAAAATAGCATTTCGTCAAAAGGACTAAGACTGACTAAAACTAAAAAATGCCTGCCAAAAACAACACTGGCGGGTCCATTTGGTTTCATATTTACGTTCTCAAGAGTTATAATATTCACCTTCTAAATTGGCACCAACGTAATTAAGTAGTCTACACAGCTAGATATTAAATGATTTTGGTCTGTATCATCTGATCTGTATGTTTGCCTGTTTTGTTCATGAAAATCCATCCTGTAATTGTGGACAAAACCGAAAAAACGTGGTGTGAAAATGTTGTCAAATGGTGCCCTGTGGCTCAAATGTTGAATAAATAGTGGGCCCTGGTATCAAATAGAGAAAAAAGTTTACCAAACAAGAGCAGAAAGCCAATTAAACTAAAAGGTAGATGTTTATAACAGTGGTTGTCAACCAGTGGTCCAGGGACCACCAGTGGGCCTTGAGAGGGTTCCAGGTGGTCCCCAGAAAAATTGTGGAATGTTGGTTAGCCAGATGTTACTCCTGACAGCATAAACATGAAACCAAATGGACCCTTCTGGGTCCATTCATGTTTACTGTGACACAAGCTGTTTTGAGCGCAGAGTGCCCTGCTACGAGCTTGTAGATATGCTATTTTTGACATAAGACGAGCGTTGCAACTTACAAAGGCTGGCTAGCTGTGTCCAGTGCAGTTGTAGTTGCATCCTGATATGGATGGAATCATAAATATCCATAACCCTGGTTTTCTCCATGTTCCATGTGCATTGCTAAAGGGGGATTCCGCCCATTTTCAATATTTTCCTGAGAGCATTTGGAAACAAAAGAAAGAAATAAAATAAAAATCATTGACGTGGTAAAGCACATCTTGATGATGTCATACAAGATGTATTTCACCACGTTAATGATTGTTTTTTTTTTTTTTTTTTCCAAAACTGCACTTTTTAATTACGCAATGGAATATTCTTATTATGCAGTAGGTCAGTGGTTCTCAAACCTCTTCAGACTGTGATCCCCAAAATAAAAATATTTGAACTGGGGACCCCTCAATTTGGTTTAATTCTGTTCTAATGATAAATACTGTGAATAGCAGATCTACAGGCTCAGAACGCCTCGTGTTGGAAGGTGTTGTGAGCCTGTAGATCGGCTATGTTCATGATTTTTGCCTTTTTCTTACCTATATATTTAATTTGACAACTTTCACATTTTTGCCTAGTTCGTTGAATACTTTTGATGCAGTAATGGTCATTTTCTTTGGGGGTCTAGAAAGTCCTTAAATTATCACTTCATCATCATCTGGGGACTCCCCAATTTTTTGGGCCGACAGCTTGAGAACCACTGCACTAGGTATATTTGTTTGTATAGTCATATTGTCTACATGACCTTGTTTCTGAATTTGTCCTCATCTTTTAGATCGCACAAGACTTTTCAATCCTCTATGGAGAGGCTGCACCCGAGCTCTTTGAAACCTGGGTTCCTTGTTTGCTGACAAGATCATCCTTCCGGCAAAACTAGAAAAGAAGCTCCCAGTTCCATAGGAAAATATCCCACAAGGTTAGTTACTTTGTCTCATAATGCGTGTTACTTGCTTGGTGATGTCGTTGAGCAGGTTGGCATTTGAGGAGGCTGCAAGTGATGAATGAGTGATGATATCAGTCAGGTATGAGGGGGCTTTATAGGTGATGTGGGGTTTTTCATGTTCATGCGTTGGTGTTCTGGTAGCCAGTTGAGTTGATTGGAGTCCTGTATTGTCTGGAGTGGGAGTGACTGAGCAACTTGGGTGGCTGAGGCCTGAACATAGAGGCCTGCGCAGTGACGCCACCGCCCCTGTTCCAGAAGTGGATTCCCCATTAATTTTCCTCAGACCTTTTGAAAATGGTTAATAAAAACATGATTGCGCCGCAGGCAAAACCAACTCAGGTTGTGAAAATCATGATGACACACACAATCCTTTGGGACAATCAAATAATTGATAAGATGAAAAACGAAACAAGAAGTGTTGTCTCCTGCCGTTTTCTACTTCTTGCTAATTAGATATTATATGATAATATTGTGTTTGTTGTCATGATTTGTCACGACAGAGTTGGTTTTGTCCGTGGCGCAATCGTGTTTTTATTAACCACTTTCGAAAAGTCTATGAGGATTCCATTTCTGGAACAGGGGCTATGCCGTCACTGCGCAGGTCTATAGTATTAAGCCAAGACGTGATTGGAGCACAGCGACAGATGGGGACTAGGGTTGGGTGATATACCGTTTAATACAGTATAATTGTATCACCAGGGTTTCGTCGGCTACACCGTCGAAAAGCTGTATGGAATGCTTGCCATTAATATAGTGGTGTCAACTGTATTGATTGATTTCTATGGTTCCATGGTGGGAGTTCTGCTCTGGTTTTGGTGAAATATGAAGTAGTCGTTTTTGGGAGGTCACTGGGGGCCACGCAGTGAAAGTAAATGAATCCAAAAGAAACTTTATGTTGTTGACATATTTCTAAAATATCAGCACATCCTTTGCTCATTTTTGACTCCTCTCACAGGGAACTATGTATTTTGTGTCCATATCACTATGCCCAAAAAGTAGTTCGATGTGGTAGGGAGGTCCTAATATTTTAGAAATCATTCAGCAACACAATTATGTTAGTTTTGTGGATTAATTTACTTTTACTGTGTGGCCCCAGGGACCCCCACAAAAAGACTACTTAATATTGACCAAAATGAATGCAGAACTCCCACCACAGGACTCTGGCAATCAATTAATAGTTGAAAGCACTACATTAATGGACAGCACTTCATAAAGCATTTCACAAAATCCGGACAATCCCTTTAATGAGAAGACAAAGACAGGAACATGGATCCTTCCTTATCGATCAGAAAATGACATATCCATTGCATTAAACCATAATTGTCCTCCTGCAGGTGCCACTGCCAGGAGAGAATTTGCGTTGACACTGCTGCCTTTCCTGCTTCCTCCTCATGTTTTTAAAGAAGACAGAAGAACCATCCATACAACTGTGCAGGAGTCACTGAGATCGTTCATTGCTGTAAAGCCTGTAAGTAATTTACCTACGAAATTAAATCATGGCACTAATGGTCGGCTATGAGCTTGTAGGGTATTTCTGAAAAAATCGAGAAGGCACGCACATGTTTTAACATGTACACACTGCGTATAGTTTTTTTCACTCAAAACTCTGTTTCTTGGAGGTCTCCCTGAAACACATTTTGAGAGGAGGGGTCCGGCAGTCAAATTACATGTAATTCTGGAGGTACTTGACATGAAGAAGAAAAAGGGTGCTCTGACTGCTTACTCAGCCTGACTTGTTACTGTATATACAGTGCAGTATGTTGCATAGCTCTAGCACCCAGCCTACATGCCCGGTACAGGTGTGCGTGTCCTGGCTAAGCTTTTCCTTTTAGTCTACGGACCACCATTTAATGGCATTTCTATCTCTGGGACCCACAATTGTACAGTAAAATCCATGTGTTAACTCTGGGAGTGTACAAACCTCTGCACTTGCAGAAATGCTTAAAGTATGTCTTTATTCCCTTTTAAATTATAGGTCTGAACAAACATGGTCGAGTATTTGGAGGGAGTCAAGTCCAAGGCGTTGGTGCTGCTGCTGGGTGATGGGATGCTCTGCTCACGAGCCTTTGCTGTGATCCTGGCAAGGCTATTGGAACTGAGACGGCGCTCGCAGCAGTGGATACCTGCTTCACTGCTGACACAAAATATCCGGACCAGTACAAGCCGACGTGGGAATTTTTCCAGTAGCTGGTATTTGATCTTGAAGGAACAGTCACACCTTCACTGAACTTTCTCAAAACTCGGATGCAGCTAGATTGACCTGTACCCCACAGTGTCACATTGTCATGCCTAAAATCAAGAACTGTGACACCAGTGCTGCAAACAGACGGCTCTACAAGCTCTTAGCATGTACATTTCAAACGGCAGTGTGGTGACAGGCGCGTTGCGGGTTCTAAACGTGCCGCGTTGGCAACGCATTTGAGAGCTTGTTGGTCTATATGTCTACGCACAATGAGTATAATAAATAGATAATATTACCAATTGTATCTTTCAGTGATAATTAAATGTAATTAAATGTAAACCATTCACATTCTTGTTTTATTTATATTAAGCACCATGGTCATTGATGCTGCTCATTCATAAAGTCACTGGACTGTTTTGATATTTGCACTTTTATTATTTATTAGTTTATTACAAGACTATACCAAGTTTGAGTAATGGGGCAATACAATTTCATTTTAGTACCTTTCACCCACAAGTACAGTTCATTTAAAGCCTGATTGACTGATATCTTTGAGTATGCAATGTTAAAGTGTTTTATTTTTAAATTTAACCTAAAGATGGCTATAGTTGGGATATTCCTAATGGTCTGAAGTATTATCACAGGTTTGTGGTGAATAGTAGTGAAAAACTGTTTAAAAATTCTCATTTAGTGAAACATACTACATTTCTGTGGTGTAATGTTCGATAACATGCGTGACATAGTGTCTGCACACAAGGCCTGCGATATTCACCTGCATTTAGGCACAAACTTATAAGCTTTAATTATAAGTAAGCCAAATAAATTAAAGTGATGCACTGTATCATGTTTTAGGACTTTTAAGGATATTTTATAGACAAAAATGGCAAACTGTTGTCTTGAATTTAATAAATGTTTTATATTGTTACATTTTGGTGTGAGAATATATTTGATTAATGAATCAACTGTGATCATATGATTATAATTATGACAAGTGTAACGATAACAAAATTATTAGTCATGAAAAATATATTATTCATAATGAAAAATAACTATACATTAACAACCGAACAAGGTGTTAAATTTGGAACCTCATTTGGGTTTTCTGAACTACCCATTGTGCTGTGTTAAAACAACCCAACAAGGTGGTAAATGTGGACCCTTATTTGGGTTTTCTGAACTACCCAATGTGATGGGTTAAATAATCCCAACAAGGTGGTAAAATTGAACCCTTATTTGGGTTTTCTTAACTACCCAATGTGCTGGGTTAAATGAGCTACCCAACTTGTTTGGTTGAATCAACCCAGCATGTAGCAGGTCCAATATGTAACCAGGGCTGGGTTGGGAAACAAACCAAATTGGGTTGAAAACTACCCCCTTCTTCTCTGTGTGTACATTCAACTTCAAATGGTGGTCCGTGGTTAAAATGCAGAATAAATAGTGGGCCCTGGTATGAAAATGGTTGAAAACCACTGCTCTAGCGCATTATAGTGCATTTTGGAAGTGCCACTAGTGCATTTTGGATTTTGGCAGTTGGCAACACTGAGTGCATAATATGGGAAGTGAACTGCGCAGCGTCTTAAGCCCTACACACACAGGATGTGTACAGCGCGCATCAAAACAGCCTCCTCCACTATTTCCAATGGATCTAACCCACACCGGCGCTGTCAGATGAGTGGCCACGCATTTGCACTACAACTATACAAAGTAGGTAGAGCGCTGCGTCCTGCTGGTGTTTAGGCTCATTTTAAAAATATTTGCACTTCCTTCGTTCATTTTTGACCCCCTATCACTGGGAAGTATGTTTTTTGTGTCCATGTCACTACGCCCCAAAAAGTAGTTGCATGTGGTTTGTGGGGGGGGCAAAATGAACGAAGAATGTGCTTTACATCCTTCATATTTTAGAAATATGTCAACAATACAAAGTCCTGCTGCGGGACTCTGGCAACCAATTAATACAGTTTACGCCAATATATTGATGGACAGGGTTTCATAAAACTTAAGTGAAAAAAATCTGAACTATCCCTTTAAATGGTTGATAGGACACACACTGAAGTAGCAGTAATAAAGCAGTTATCCAGAGAGACAGGGCAGGGTGGTGCTTTTGGGGCATCTGTCGAGGTTACTTTGATGCTGCATGAGGACAGCTAGGCTCAAAGCACTGACCTTTCTCTTCTGTGACAGTGTCTCCAACCTTTCAGCCGTCCTGCCCAAAACGGACATTTTTATGACAACCATCTTATATATAGAACCCCAACAGTCTTAGAACTCAGTTAAAAAAAAAACACTGTGACCTCCTCTGTTCTTGTCTTTGTCTTGTTTCCTCATCTTTCATCATGTTTAGTTTTCTAGATACTAAATGCGATCATTCTCAAATACTTATGCTTATCCCTCAAACACTAAACACATTGTTTTTATACCATCACTAAACATGCATGGCATGGGTATATTTCACCTGTTGTAAAATAATCCATAAAAAATGCATTTGTACTTAAGTATATCAATGCATGGCAACAAAAAAAAAAAAAAAATAGATAGCATGGGAGGGGAGCAAAATCTGTGGAAAAAAGTGCAAATTATTTAAAATATTTTCCTAAAATTATTTTTTCTCTGTCACATTATCACTAAACAGGAAACTCGAATGCCAGCCAGTAGAAAAATCCTGGGATGTGTCCAGGGAAGCAAACCAATACCTATCTATTCTACCTACATCAGCAACACGTCAAGTGTTGCACGCAAACATTAGTAGGCCTATCAATCTAGAGTTATTATAAAAATGTGCACGGCAAAGATCCTGAAAATCCTAATGTATCAGCTCTAAGCAGACCCACACTATTCCCCATTGCAATCGTGTTTGTCATTTTACAATTAGTCCCTAAAGTCAAGACATGTGGGCAAAACATGGCTTCATTTAAAGAGACATTATGTAACTTGTTTAATGAATAAAACATAATGTCATGGTATACGGCAGAGTATTAATACATTATAACGTGATTGTATTCTGTCTCCTTGCTCTGAGACATTTAGTCTGTGTGAAAGAAAGGTCACGTCTCACCTACAGTATAGACTCTATTCATCCCAATGGTAGAAATGTCAGCAGAAAACTGGGTTCAAATCTAGGGAGAGCAAAGTTACAGTTTGCAGCTTTAATGGCTTGATGAACTGCTCCCCTGGCTGGGCTGCACTTTGGCTACAGTTTGCTCACTAAATGCAGTGCTCTGTTTAGTCACGATGACCGCCGTGCTCTGCCCAGGAGCAAATGGTCACGATGACCGCGACATTATGAGAGCGTTCGGTCGCTTTGGCTCTGACAATTCCCCCCTCGGTGCTCCTAGGAGTAGGAAAAAACGTTAGTGGGGCAAGGCTAAGGATGATGGGGGTTAGTTGAGGAGGAGGAGGGGATTTTGACAGCACGAAGCAGTATCTAACAGGTATACTGGTATACCGGTAAGAGATGACATAGGAGGTGTATTTATGCTAGGGGAATGTTACGTGATTGGCTAGACACGATCAGGAGAAAGGGAATGAGAGTCATTGGCTGAACGTCAGGCCCTGGAAGGCCTTCTCACTCAGATTCGTCTTAGTTTTCAACCATTTTCACCTCTTTCCATATCAAGGCCCTTTTCATTTTATCTGGCATTCGAACCACAGGCCACCAGTTGATGAGGTTTAGCCGCTCAGACCCAAGATGAAGGAAGAATTTTGCTGTAGTTGATGTTTAACAGTAATTTAACTCTTGAAACTTGAAACATTGCACACGATCAGGAGTTAAAGATCTACATAGGTTCTTTTGGTTTGCAACTCTTCATCATTTAGCTGGGTAACACCTGGAACCCTAGCTCTTATGTGGCATTATGTGACAAAGTGAAAATACACTCCCACACACACTCTCTCTCCATCTCTACATCATGGCAGCCCCCCCTCATACAGCAGCAGTACATAAGAGGTGACAATGGCCGCCATGCGCTGATGCAGTGTTATTGTGTTGGGAGTGATTTCACCCAACACCTTGGGGCAGCTGTGTGCTCCTGCCCCCCCACCCCCCCCCTCCTCCTTGGAGAAGAGGATTAGACGGTGTTTGGGCGACACATGGCGATCTCAGCAGCTTCTGATTGGATTGCAATAATCCCTTTACACTGCCTCCCAAAACCCTATTACCCTGGTATTAACGAGAGAGAGAGAGAGAGAGAGAGAGAGAGAGAGAGAGAGAGAGAGAGAGAGAGAGAGAGAGAAGATGAAGGGAGAGATAAAGAAGAGAGAGAGATGGAGAGAGATGAAAGAGGCTGCTTCGTGCAATGTATGTGCATGTGCGCTTGCAGTGTGTGTGTGTGTGTGTGTGTGTGTGTGTGTGTGTGTGTGTGTGTGTGTGTGTGTGTGTGTTTCTCTCTCTGCTTCTTTTTGTCTACGAGCATAGAAGCCTGAATGTTTGTACGATTTGTACGCGTTTGTACAGAATGGAATTAAAAGTGTATTAAAGGAGTATTTCTCTGGGTAAATGCCCTTGTGTGCGTTCGTGCGTGCGTGCGTGTGTGCATGCACATGCATGCGTGCACATGCATGTGAGCGTGTGTGCCCATGCTTACTTTTATGTTCTCTTTGGACATTAGATAAGCAGACGTCCTCTTGAAGCGCTTTCCATTTTTAACAGAACACCTCTTTAGCAGGAGCACATTAGTCCCTATTTCATAATCCACTTCCAAATTACATATCCTCCATTTGTAACCCACGCTATAAATCAGCCCACGGCACGGCAGCCATTTTAACAACCTCCAGCACCCCCGACCGTTCCGTTCTCTGCTCCTTAAACACCTCTTTTATAAACATTTCCCTTGCGTCTTTGCATGCTTCCCCATTATTCTGCTCACGTGTGTACCATGTGGTCCCGCAGCTGTCCTCCATTCAACTCAACTTTATCCTCACGTCGTACACAGGTGCACACTGCACAGGTGTTTAAGACAATAAATGCGGGGGAAATCATTTCCTGCACAAGCTCCATCTTTGCAATGTGAAGAAAGATGGAAAGACATGGAGAAAGAAACAGAACGATATCACACCAACATGGCAGTGTGAAGTGCAGCGCTGTTGGACAAACTGTACTTAAAACTCTCCCTCTTTCCCATAAATAAGTGTTTTTCAACCTTTTTTATTCCAGGGCCCACTATTTATTCAGAATTAGAGCCACAGATCACCATTTGATGATGACATTTTCCCCAAATGATGACATTTTCCCCAAAACTAAAGATTTCTTTTGCCTTTGTCCACAATTCCAGGCTGGAATTGGAGACAAACAAAACGGTCAAACATACAGATCAAAATTACCATTAATCTTCTACATTCTGTAGTTGTGTAGACTTGGGCTAATTCAGACGGTGAATATTTTAACTCTCGAGAGTGTAAACATGAAACCAAATGGACCCGCTTCATTTTTACATCTGGTTACATCTGGTTAACCAACTTTCCATCATTTAGCCTGGTGATCACCTGGAATCCTCTCAGGGACCACTGTACCATACCATTTTCGGTTACAGGACTTTTATTAGGCAATTAAGCATCAATAACAATATCAGTTGTTGTTGAAGTTACAACAGACACGCAGCATGCATGAAGTTAGAGGTCTGACTCAGAGAGTTTTCTGTTTGGAATGATGAAATGCTGTTGGTTTAGTGGTGGCACAACTGTAGTTAGTTAGCAGCAGTAGTAGTGTTTCAAATCATTTTAAATACAACGTATAAGCACTTTAATTTGAAATATTTTGGGTTGTTTTGCATGCCATCGTGTTTGCTGGGGCAGACTGGGCATTTAGGGGGGCATTGCCCCCCCATGCCCATGCCTAGATCCACTGTAAAAGCCCTGCCCCTCCCAGGCGTTCCTACAGTGGGGGCCTCCTGTGAACACTGAGCGGTAACTAAGCTGTTAGGCGTGGCACTAGCAACAGCGCCGCTGTAGCTCCTCGCAGTTCTTTACCGGCTGACGAGCTCATTAGCGCCACTTGATCAAAGTCACGGCCTTAATTAATTATGAATACAGCACAGGAGGTAATGGTCTGCCTTTAAATTGGTTGTCATTTAGAGAGAGCTATTCCTATAACCAGGCCTAATAGCTGACCTCCAAAAGGAGAAAAGGCATCCCTATTTTTGGCACCCCATTAAATGTATAGCGCATATTAAACGTATAAGTTGTTGGGCAAATCTCTCGTTGTGTACATATACTGGATATCCACTAGATATCCACAGTATATACAAAAACAGTGTAAGTTGGAGAACCATGGACACAGACAGAACTTATCTGTCTGTCTAATCCCATATATGGAGATTTCTCTTTCTGCCTCTCTGTGTTCCATTATTCCTATACATGGAGTTCTGTGTCAGGTGTGCTCAAATCTGATGTGAGAATACGCCTGCTCCATATATAGCATGCCCAAATAAGGAGTCTGTGCAGATGTCAGAAAATATTTGTGATGTCAGAGGAGGGCGGCTCTATATGTGGAGCCTTGGCCGCCGTTTTCCAGAGCCCCGGGCAGAGAGGCCTTTTGTGGCAGTTCTGGACAACCATGGATCTGATCGACTAGACACTGGGCACTGCACTGAACTGGGAGTGTGGAACAAATGTATATTTTGTTGTTGCGGTTGTGGTGTTGTCCTCCTAGGCCTACATGTACTGAATGAGTCCTTGTGTTTGTTGTTCTAGGCCTACATGGAGGACCACCTGAAGAACAAGGACCGCCTGGAGAAGGAGTGGGAGGCTCTGTGTGCCTACCAGGCTGAGCCCAACGCCTGCACCGCCGGCCTGAGGGACGGCAACGCCAAGAAGAACAGAACCGCCGCCGTGGTGGCATGTATGTAGCCTGGCTGAAGCCAAAGACAACACTGAATAGACCTTTCAGTAAGCCCCGCCCTCTCCCCAGTGTCCAAATATGGCTAGGACACTTTCCAGCCGGGCTCATTCATTCCAATGTAAATATCATGGACATTGCACATTAAATACTGGTTCATTTTTGGAATGTGTTTTATCATATAGGAAAGCTATTGGTGGAGAGGTTTGTCTATCACATGTTATGCTTAGCTGTGATTGGACCATAGCAATTTGGGGAGGGGCTTACTGGAAGGTCTATCTGCCTGTCTGTATGACTAACTAACTGTGAGTGAATTTTGAGTCCATTCAGAGTGAACTGACCAATAATGGTCCACAAAGTGGGCGCCTTAATAACAAGACATACAATTCACACAATATCACTTTTCAAGGTGTCCGAAGTCGCTTTACCGAACTAAAAATAAAAATAGCTTCATTAAGTCTTATTAGGTTTTAAAAAGGTTAAAAACTAGAAACAAGGTTGGCAGGCAAAATGTTGGGTGGGGAATTATTTAGGAAAAGCAAGTCTGAAAAAGTGTGTTTTAAGTGTGCTTTTGAACACCTCAGAGGTGGAGGCAGCTCTGATGTGAGCTGGGAGTGTGACGGGGTTCCCAAGGGGAAGTAAACAGATGTAACCAGATGGACCCGTAAGACACTCAGAGTTGTGGCGGTCCTTTGAATTAAAATGTTTACAGTATGCAGTAGGTAAACTGTGTGCATGCGTGTGTGCGTGCGTGCATGCATGTAAAAAAGTCACTGATGGGTGAATGTGTTTGCGTTGCAGATGATCACTCCAGGATCAAGCTGAAGGTGGAGAGCAGCCAAGGCAACTCAGACTACATCAATGCCAGTCCCATAGTGAGTAAAATCTATGTTCATTAACCCCATTCTGTAACTGTAGTCCCATAGTGAGTAACATTTCTGATTATTAACCCCATACTGTAACTGTAGTCCCATAGTGAGTAAACTCTCTGTTTATTAACACCATACTGTAACTGTAGTCCCATAGTGAGTAACATTTCTGTTCATTAACACTGTACTGTAACTGTACTCAAATAGTGAGTAACATTTCTGTTCATTAACACTGTACTGTAACTGTACTCAAATAGTGAGTAACATTTCTGTTTATTAACACCATACTGTAACTGTAGTCATTTAATGAGTCTGTAATTTCAAAAGCATTTGCCATACTTAGTATGCCAAGTTGCGCCGGTGCACTACGGGTCGTTGTGTTTTGCGTTGGTGCACTACGGGTCGTTGTGTTTTGCGTTGGTGTACTACGGGTCGTTGTGTTTTGCGTTGGTGTACTACGGGTCGTTGTGTTTTGCGTTGGTGCACTACGGGTCGTTGTGTTTTGCGTTGGTGTACTACAGGTCGTTGTGTTTTGCGTTGGTGTACTACGGGTCGTTATGTTTTGCGTTGTTGTGTTTTGCATCGATGTGCCGCAGGTCGTTGTGTTTTGCGTCAGTGAAGCACGGGTCGTTGCCTTTTACATCCGTGCACCGCGGGTCGTTGTGTTTTGCATCGATGTGCCGCGGGTCGTTGTGTCTTGCGTCAGTGCACCGCAGGTCGCTGTGTTTTTTTGCATCGGTGCGCCCCGGGTCGTTTTGTTTTGTGTCGCTGCACTCCACGGGTCGTGGCAGATGATTGTTTGTGTGACCTTGACTTTATGCTAATGGGATCCTGGTTAGTGTGTACAGACAGTGTTTGTTTTACTCAGTAGTTTTTGGCACGTTCACACCTAAAGCCTGCTAGTGGGGCTCAGAGGACAGTGCACACACACACACACACACACACACACACACACACACACACACACACACACACACACACACACACA
>CM076976.1:17800911-17870911 GCA_039105355.1 Benthosema pterotum
AGGCGACAGGTCGCCAGACACCAATTAGTTTCCTTCTCTTTGCGGCTTCATGACGTTTAGAGTGGAGGATCTTTGGTAACAGATGGATTTGTAAATGGCAACCGTCAGTAGGCCAGTAAAAATAATATACTGTCACTGTCGAGCAGAAACCTCATAACTAATTGTTCCCCCAGTAAATTAAAGCTTTAATCGGTCACACCGTTTTACACAAAAGTATGAACATTTGCAGATCTACAAGCTCAACATTTGTCACATCATGATGCGTGTTGAGATTGTAGATATGCTATCTTTTTTTTCTTGTTTGAATTTGTACATTTTTGTAGGTAATGATCGAGGTTTCCACCCGACAGAGACTGGCAGTGTAATATGAAGTCACTTTGTACGTGACTCTGCAAGAGACTATGGTTGTGTGTTTGTGTGTGTGTGAGTGTGTGCTTGTGCGTGCGTGTGTGTGTGCGTGCGTGCGTGCGTGCGCGTGTGTGTGTGTGTGTGTGTGTGTGTGTGTGTGTCTATGTGTGTATGCACATGCATGCATGTACACAAGATGATGACGTCGGGATTTACCACCCAGCCTTGCCAAACAGGGAGGTCTCAAACTCTACCCAAAACCGACTGGGCCCAAAAACTATGATAATTATCCAGGCCGAGCCTCGGGCTCTGTTTTTTTTTATTTTTATATTATAATATTAAATAGAAAACAGCAATTCTGTTATTTGTGTATACATATACAGTATGTTGTATTTACTATGAAGAGGGCTGCACTAGGAGATTCACATCACTGAAAGGGTGGAGGAGGAGAGGAGCAGTGCATTTATTTTAGCAACACACACTCTTAGGCCTCATTGACACATGACAAACTAGCATGTGGGCTGTGTAGCATAATGTTACTCCCATTGAAAAAGCACAGAGGTGGCCATCAAACACAGGCAGAAACAGGCAGAATATCAATGTGTTTGATACGTGTCTTAGTAACCACCATATGTTTGGTGCAGAAAGTCTATCCACCACACCACCAGCGCTGCAGGATTATTTGCGAACTTAAAAAGCATATCCATGCGATGAACACTGAATTGTTTGTTTGTATAAAGAGCAGATCCACAGGGGTTCTCAACAAGTGGTCCGGGGACCACCAGTGGTCCTTGAAAGGGTTCCAGGTGGTCCCCAGCTAAGTTGTTTAACCAAATGTAACTCTTGAGAACGTACACTCTCAAGAGTTAAAATATCCATCATGCGAATTAGTCCAAATCTACACAACTAGAAGATTAATGGTCATGGACAGAAGCAAAAGAAATCTTTAGTTTTGGGGTCTGCGGATCTAAAAATATCCTCAATTGGTGGTCCGTGGCTCAAATGCTGAATAAATGGTGGGCCCATGCCATGGTATGAAAAAGGTTGAAAACCCCTGGTATAGCCTATAACTGCTTCACTATGAATGTTTAACCTACTCACCACAGCAGACTGAATTGGAATCCATGGTGGAATTAAATGGAACAGTGACAGTGCCTGCGTAACATGAGTTACATACTGTAAACCCTTCACTAATTGGGTCCTTTTTTCTGTCATTGTATTCTTTGGAATGACTAGAATTTCATAACAGACAATGTATGTCATAGATTACTCGTGTCTCGAGATAGTCTTTTCTTTTTTGGAGTTAAATGTTCAGTAACAGTGCCCCCACCCCTAAAAACACATTTTCAGTTCAGATGAGAGGCTTCAAACAGGTGCTGCTGACATGTGTGTGTGCATGTGTGCATGCGGGTGTGCGTGCATGTGTGCTATAATGTGAGGACCAAATGTATTACATTTTGAGAATCCATTTTCCTGGTCCTCAAAATGGTTGCTTTATGGTTAGAATGGTTAGATTTGGACTGAGCAAAAACTATTCATAGGAATATAAATAGTTTTATAAGAATAGGCAATGTGTTGTGCACAATTCACACTGTGCTGGTGCTGTGCACCGGAATTAGCCAATACAAAATCTTTTGAAATTAAATTCATAAAGCCAGGCTCCTAAAATGTAAAAATGGATAGTAATACAAACATTAGGGCAGGGCAAAAACATCTATTCACTCAGAATATCATGATTTTAAAGGCCTCAATTTTAAATTTGAATCATCAAATTGTGTTATTTTTTGATCCTGTAGTTCTTTTATGTCTTTTTTTATGATAGAAGGACTGACTGTCGTTATCTGAAGTTGTTTATATTTGTCTAATCAGAAGAAGTGATAATTGAATCGTCACACCCTCCTGTGTGTGTGTGTGTGTGTGTGTGTGTGTGTGTGTGTGTGTGTGTGTGTGTGTGTGTGTGTGTGTGTGTGTGTGTGTGTGTGTGTGTGTGTGTGTGTGTGTGTGCAGATGGTGTGGGAGAACGGCTGTGTGGTCATCGTGATGCTGACCCCTCTGACAGAGAGTGGGCTGAAGCAGTGCTACCACTACTGGCCCGACGAGGGCTCCAACCTCTACCACATCTACGAGGTAACAACACAAACATCAAGGTCTGCTTCCATTCATTTCCCCCATGATGATAAGTCTGCCGTGGACAAAGCCAACTCGGCTGGTGACAAGACAATATTTTGGGCCGAACAAATAATTAAAAGCAGAAAAACAACACAGTGCTGTAACCTGCTGTTTTCTCATCTTTCTAATGATTTGTTAGGCTCAATATATTGCGTTGGTTGGTTTGTTGTTATGATTTGTCACACAACCCGACTTAGCTTTGTCTGCAGCGCAAACGTCTTTATATACTGTAAAATACGTTTTGAAAAGTCTATGATGAAAATGAACAGAGAAATCTCTTCCGGAACAGGCGTTCTGACGTCCATGCGGAGCTCTATATACACCTGCCTTATAAAACCACTCCACCCCAGTCCAGGAAAAATACTCTTAAAAGTGTATTATTCAAAATGTACTGACATAATCATTTTTGCTGAAAGTCTCATTTCACATTTCTTTTGCAATGTTTATAGGGTTGAAGAAGATTAATGTGTGTTTTGTAGTAATAATCCAAACCTACAAAGTAACTAGTATCTTAAAGTTTGCATATAATTGTTGTGAAGTAAAA
Organism: Benthosema pterotum; assembly: GCA_039105355.1. Taxonomy (NCBI): domain Eukaryota; kingdom Metazoa; phylum Chordata; class Actinopteri; order Myctophiformes; family Myctophidae; genus Benthosema; species Benthosema pterotum. The sequence goes on from CM076976.1 coordinate 17,803,973, forward strand.
GTAAATCTGCAGTTGTAGCAAAGTACAAGTAAAAGCATTTGAAATTGGAAATAGTCGAGTAAGTAATTATAATAAATAGCTCAATATTGTACTTAAGTACATGTACTTAGCTACATTGCACCACTGTTTAGCCCTCTAAGTTGGGGCGGTGTCCCTCAGGATTGATTGAGCTTTACTCGATCATCAATTGTCATCAATTGGTAGGGTGACTTCAATGTCACTTTCTTACAGGGGCGAATTTAACATTTTCCAATTAGGGAAGGTGAAAATTAGGCAGGTGAAAATGGTATGTCGCTTCGCACCATGGGCGATGAAGCCGCACCCATACCATTTTCAATTACAGGACTTTTATTAGTCAAGTAGAGCATCAATACTAACATTAGTTGTTGTTGAAGTTGCAACAGACACGCAGCATGCGTAAAGCTAAAGGTCTGACTCAGAGAGTTTTCTGTTTTCAATGATGAAATGCTGTTGGTTTAGTGGTGACACAATTGTAGTTAGTTAGTAGCAGTAGTAGTGTTTCAAATCATTTTAATTATAAGCACTAGCATGCCTAGATCCGCCCCTGCTTTCTTATCCAGTGGGTTGTATACAGTAGACATGGCCACAGTCAGAAGGAACAGAGACGTCTAGCTCAGTTTATCTCAGCTCTTTAGGCCTGATGTCTGAAGCACTTCCGGCACATGGTGTCTGAACAGGGGCGGATCTAGTCATGGGCATGGGGGGCAATGCCCCCCTAAATGCCCAGACTGCCCCAACAAATATGATGGCATGCAAAACAACCGAAGATATTTCAAATCGAAGTGCTTATATTTAAAATGATTTGAACTAGTACCCCTGCTACAAACTAACTACAATTGTGGCACCACTAAACCAACAGCTTTTCATCATTGAAAACAGAAAACTCTCTGAGTCAGACCTTTAACGTTATACATGCTCCGTGTCTGTTGCAATTTCAACAACAACTGATGTTATTATTGATGCTTAATTGCCTATTAGTGAGATGTGAGTCCTGTAACCGAAAATGGTGTGGGTGCGGCTTCATCGCCATGCCATTTTCTCCTGCTCCCCCAATTGGGAAATGTTACATCCGCCCCTGTGTCTGAAGCATTTCTTTGATTAAAGATTAAATTGCACCCAAAAGAAGCTGAACTTTAAACACCTTTAAGAGGTTTTCAGGAGCTGCTGTGACTTGCTGTTCACCTCTGCAGGTGAACCTGGTGTCGGAACACATCTGGTGCGATGACTTCCTGGTCCGTAGCTTCTACCTGAAGAACATGCAGACCAACGAGACTCGAACCGTCACCCAGTTCCACTTCCTCACCTGGCTGAACAGTGCCGTGCCGGAGGCCAGCCGCACACTGCTCGACTTCCGCAGGTAGAACACCTTATAAGCAAAGGGGTTGTATGTCATATTTTCCTTTAGAATAAGTAGCTTTAGAATAGCTCTGTCTAATCATTCTTATTGAGGGGTTATGTTTGTTCAGTTTTCGTGCATTTTCGTGGGTCCCAACCAAAAAAGATGGATAACCGCTGCTATACTTTACATGGCCTGCAAACAGCCAATAACTCTGGTTCCAAGATGGCCGTGCCTGCTGAGCTCCTTACCTACAGTATATACCATACAATCTTATTAATCTAATCGAATTCTAATCAAAACAAACTAATCAACAAAATTTCGATTACTAAGCTGTCACGGATCCTTAAACCAGAAACGTAACTGTAACCACATATTCAACATTAAGCAAAATAGCAATCATGAAAATAAAAAGGAACTTTGCACGAAGGGCAGATGATTTACTAGAGGAGTACAACATCATGCCTGTCCAAAGAAAAAAATTAAAAATAAGAGATTACCTAGTACACAGCATAAAAAACAGACTACTTTCATAGGAATAAAGCACAACATACCAGCTACCACAAAAAAACTGCATCTATCTAATCACATGTATCAAATGTAATCTACAATATATAATGTAGGGGAAACCAGAAACACAAACAGGTTGAACCTGCATTGATATAAGAAATGTTGCTAATTGTACAGCATTTCATAGTACACGGGATTAGTACAATGGAAGTGTGTGGACTAGAATCCAACCAAACATGGCGAAACGAGGGGGAAATATATTTGCAGAAAAACAATGGATACTAAGACTTTATAGAACATTTCCACAGGCTTTAAACCAATATGAAAGATAAGTAAGATTAGTTCTCTCAGACATATTGTTGATAGAAACCCCAAAACCAAAGAAACACTTCTAAGGGGACTCTTCTATAGGGTACTCTTCTTCAACAAGGATAGCAAATGCAAACATTCTTTGTATTGTACTCATACATACAATTGTAGGATACAAACCACTGAAGTCCTTAACCTCAGTAAAACTATGCCTAAACCTAAGCCTAAGCCTTGAGGGATAGAGCTGAGGGAACATACCACGATTTGACATAGACGTCTTTAACTTTCATTCATGACTTGGGGTAACACAAATCGAACATATTTGGAATGTCCCTGAAACAGAATGAAAGATGTTTGAACACAGTGAGAGACAAAGACATTTTAAGGAAAAACACTGAGCATAATTCTGTTCTTTTCAATCGGAGGCCTTCAGAACAGTTATCAAATAACCATGATTCAATTCCACAGATTTATGGCTTCTCTTTGTAGCAGAACTTTTTTGTATTTTCTCATTTAATTCCTTTCACATGTTTTGTCTATTTGGTACCTTCCTCGTGTGTATTAGTCTTTAGAAAAGGCTCTGAGGCGGCAGAGAACATCACTAACCATGTCCGCCTTTGTTGCGGCCAAGGTTATTATAGCTTTGAATGTTTAATTTATTTTTCATTTAATTTTGTTCAATTTCTGTTTGGTTTTGTTTGGGTTCGGTCGTGGGTTTCTTGTATTTTTTGAAAGCTTGAGTTTTAGTTTTAAGTTTTATTAGTTTTGTAGTAATGGGGGTTATAGAATAGCACACAAAAAAAATCACTGAAGAGCATAATTCTGTGTGATCGAACCACATAAGTAAGTAAGTAAGGCAGTCGTTTAAATAGAGACCAAAAAGAAAATGAGACATTTGCCTGGGACCCAAGCTAGTGAAAATAACAGATATGATACTTGGCGTTTTGGCAAAAAATACCCGAGGGGCTCATTTATAAAATGTTAAACATGTTATAAAACATGAAACATGTTGTATTTTATGTTTAATGATCTGATCATTTGGGCCGGGTATTTAAGCTCACCCAAGGTTGCAATCTTTCTGCATTCCTTCTGTTGCGTTCCTGTTTGTCATTATGAGCTGTTTGCTCCCACCACCACCCCAACGCTACCAGTGGGCTCTGATATTTCACTTTTCCTTTGGGGGTTGTCATTTGTGACCACTTCTAACTGAGGTTGAGTCATTGGGGTCAAGTGATATATTAAAGACTGGTGGGTCAAATTGAACAACCACTATGTCAAATTGTAGCTATGATATCCTTCTTTCACATGACATGATAAAACAAAAATGGAAAATCCTGAATGCCTCGGTCGTGCTGTGTCACTTTTATGTACTGTATATCTATCTCAATGATACTAACGATGGTTGTATAATTGTGCCGAGCCAGGAGAAAAATGTAGCAGAGCAAAATGGCAAGATAGAATGTAATATGCACACTTATATTCTCTTATAATCTAATATTTGTTCAGTCTATTTCTTCGTGATCTGACAGAACTTAATTTATCCATTAAAATATTAGCTTTAATGTTTTGAAATATTTTTTTTCCCTGACACCTTCACTCAAGATATAGGAAACTGCGGAGCCATAAAGCTAAAAGATAATAAAGGAATAATAAATAAATGTGAACCATAAAAACGGGTCCCAAACCAGTGTTTGGGAACCAGTTCTCTAAGACACCAGACACATTTATAAAGAAGGTTTTCTTCCTGTACGGTACGCGGCGGTGAGACTTTTCCTCCTGGTTGCCCCAGGCAGCGTTATCTCTGTCCGCTGAGGCGTACACTACAGCATCTTAAGCGCTGAGCGAGTGCATGTGTGTGTGTGCATGTGTGTGCGTGTGTGTGCGTGTGTGTGTGTGTGGGTGTGTGTGTGTGTGTGTGTGTGTGTGTGCGTGTGTGTGTGTGTGCCTGCATGTGCGCATGCGTATGTGTGAATATAGACCAGTGGCTTCCAGAACCCTCACTCCTTTCGCTCCTAAAGATCCATCCATATGTTTTGAAACTTCTGACCCGAATCGCCAGGAAAAGCATCTCCACAAATACCCGTCGAGCATCGTCCAATCAATAAACGCCAACGCCATCCTTCTCTGCTCGCAGGATGACCTCAGCTCCTCTAATGTAAACATGTTGAGTCCAAACTTAGCAATGCACGGTGGATAATATAAAAAATGAAATGCTGTACTTTACACAGACAGACAGATGCAGGTTATTCTACCTACATTTTTCAATGATTTGATTTCCTGCTCTGAGAGTTTGTAAATCATTTATTTTTGGCAATTTGACAGACAGACAGACAGACAGACAGACATTGTCCATGAGGTGTTTTGGTGGTTGGAGCTATTATTACAACAAAATATGTCATCTCAAGCCACAATCTTTTAGGAAAGATGACATTTTCAATGATGGAGCAGGAGAGGTCAGAGCAGAATGCTGGAGCCCAGCGCTTAAGACGTCTATTCTTTCTGATTGCCGTCTGGGAAGAAAACCTTGGAACTCCACATTTCAACAAAAATAATGCCCTACTACTCGGTCACCGTACAAGAGTGTCACACAAACGTAGCGAAAATAAGAATATCTACAAGCTTGTAATGAGCTTATGAATTAGCAATTTTCAAGAATGAGCTTATGAATTAGCAATATAAAAAGGTGGATTTTAATATTATATATGATCATAGATTTCATTCTTTCATCCATCTATTAATCAGAGCGCATCGTCTGACGATCGTTCTGTTGTTGACTTTCATTTGGGACAGATCGTTGCACGGATCGTGAGAGAACAGATTAGTCAAGACATCAGAAACACCATGACCTCATCACACGTCCTGTTTTGGAGATCTGGTGCTTCAAAATAAGTGTTTTTACCGAATGCCGCGTCCCGAGCCGTGGCATAGAGAATAAGCCAGAAAACAACACTGTTGTCGTTTTTCGCGGGGGATGAGTTAATCCAGAGCGACTCATAATAGTAAAAGTTTACAGTTTAAGCAGAATTGACAATACACTTTATAATATACAATGTAAGCACTAACACGTGGTAATAATAATATATTAGGCATCCTATATAAGTCACTGCTGCAAGTACTATGGGTTGGTATGTAATACAAGTGCTATGGGCTGAGATGAAGTCTGAAGAGGTGTGTTTTCAGACTGCAGTGAATGATAGGTAGTGCATTCCATAGTTTTGGAGCCAGGAGGGAGAAGAGCTTGGGGCGAGTGGAAGCGTTGTCCAGGCATTTTTAGCAGGGGTACATACAAGGTTTACACCCGATGGCGTGCTTCCATTGCCTTCCAGCAGAAACCACTGCACAGTTCACACTTGTGTTCTCTGTTCAATCTCAGTCCCACCGGGACACTCCTGATGGCCTGTTTATTTTTAACATGGCTCACTGCTGACTGAGGAGCACCACTTTCACACTAGTTATCACCTACAATGTTACCTGCGGTTATAGAAGCTCTGCCATTTCCCAACAACAGGGAAACGTCGCCCCCAAAATACACTCAACTGCGTTTTCTTTACTACTCTGTCACTTTATTTTTCATTGTTATTCAACGAAATAGAGAATAATATACTGTATACCATGTTACTTTCCATTATTCCAAGCTAGAACATAAAGCGGTTGTACGTTTAGGTGCAAACCACCGAAGTTTATTTTTATATATTTTTGCAATGCCATATTTGCCTGGTTTCCATGCTAGGCCCATGCCATCTATGATCTAGAACAGGGGTTTTCAACCCTTTTCAGCATTTTAGCCACCATTTGATGTTGAGTTTAATCTCTGGACCCAAAAGCAAGAGATAAACTGGCAAAACGTTGGTAAAAAAAAAAAAAAAAATCAATTCTTCTACATTTTCTAATTTGTAGATTATTGAAAATTAAGTAATTCAGATGTTTAAATATAATTTAACTCTTGAGAGAGTAAAATGAAACCAAATGGACCTGTGAGGGTCCATTTGGTTTCATTTTAACACTCACAAGAGTTACAAATCTATAAGGTTCCATTCGGTTACCAACTGTCAGTCATTTACCTGGGGACCATCTGGAATCCTCTCAGGGACCACTGGTGGTCCCCGGACCATCTGTTGAAAACCCCTGATCTAGAAGGCAGGCATGGTTCCAGAACGAGTTGGGAACCAGTGCTGTAACCATTTACATGCAGTTTTATTTTTAACTATTAATTACACATCTCACAGTAGTACTGTAGGTTGTGCTGGGATCTGACCAGTGGCAGTACAACCACATTATGTTGTACTGGGATCTGACCAGTAGCAGTACAACCACATTATGTTGTACTGGGATCTGACCAGTAGCAGTACAACCACATTATGTTGTACTGGGATCTGACCAGTAGCAGTACAACCACATTATGTTGTACTGGGATCTGACCAGTAGCAGTACAACCACATTATGTTGTACTGGGATCTGACCAGTAGCAGTACAACCACATTATATTGTACTGGGATCTGACCAGTAGCAGTACAACCACATTATATTGTACTGGGATCTGACCAGTAGCAGTACAACCACATTATGTTGTACTGGGATCTGACCAGTAGCAGTACAACCACATTATGTTGTACTGGGATCTGACCAGTAGCAGTACAACCACATTATGTTGTACTGGGATCTGACCAGTAGCAGTACAACCACATTATGTTGTACTGGGATCTGACCAGTAGCAGTACAACCACATTATGTTGTACTGGGATCTGACCAGTAGCAGTACAACCACATTATGTTGTACTGGAATCTGACCAGTAGCAGTACAACCACATTATGTTGTACTGGGATCTGACCAGTAGCAGTACAACCACATTATGTTGTACTGGGATCTGACCAGTACAACCGCAGTGTACTGTAGTTGGGCTGCTGGAGTAGAGACTTAAAGGGATATTTCACTTTTAAAAAACGTTTGGTAATTTTATCGTCTACTTAGTCTCATTTGAACACCACGGCCAGTTTTAAGTTACTCCATTCAGTAATGTGATATTTGATGTTCATTTTAGCTGCCCCGCCTTCTTCCTATACAAACCCATTATACCTTAAACCTTAAAATTCTGTTTTAGCCATGGTAGATGCATCAAAAACACACAATATTTTTTTCTGGTGACTGATATTGTCCTCCTAATACGTGAGGGGCTTTCTCATTTACTGCTTTCATTTATTTAAAAAAATGATTTAGTTTGCTACATTTTCCAAAACAATATTTTAATGACAATTAAAAATTATGACAACTGTAAATGAAATGTCATGACCCCTCGTTTATTAGGAGGTCAATATCAGTCACCAGAAAAAAATATTTTGTGTTTTCGATGAATCTATTATGGTTAAAATGGCGTTTTAAGTTATAATGGGTTTGTTTAGGAAGGGGGTGGGGCTGCTAAAATGAACATCAAATATCTAAATACTGAATGGAGTAAGTTATAAACTGTCTGGGGTGTTCACATGATCCTGAGTAGACCATAAAATGACCACAAGTGAAATATCCCTTTAAAGATATATTCAGTGATTTCACTTAATAATCAGCACACTATAGAGTGTGCTGACCAGACAAGCTCCTCCCTGTCCCCATTTAACCCCCGGGGTAAAAAAAAAAAGGTTCCAGGGATGTCCCGATAACCCTTTTCTGTTTCTGCTCCATCCCCGATACCACAGTTACTGTGTTAAACGATACTGATAGCGAATTCCGACAGCAGAGAATAATATGTACATAATAAAAAGACAAAAATAAACATATTTTATTTTGAAGTCCACTGACCAGGAATAGTGTATATTCAAGTTATCTTGTATGGTGTTCATAGCAGACTCCTCACTAGAATGTGCACTTTGGCAGTTTGGCCAACTCCAAAGCAAGCTCCACATTTTCCTGCCATAGTGTCCATATAGTGATCGCTGCTTTTTCCTATACCGATATAACCAAATGAGGCCCCATCTGATAATTTTCTGATACTGATATTATTGGGACATCTCTAGTTTCGCTTTTTTTTACTAGGTGGCCCAGCTTTCATCAATCAGTATTGAGAGGCGCCTTCCACCAATCATGATTGAGTGGTGAAGGGCCTTGTGTGGTGTTTGTTAACCTTGTTACCTGGGCAGACATTTTTTTCTCCAAATCACACAAATCACTGAATGTTCCTTTAAACCTACTCACCAGCCTGCCTCTCTGACCGTCCAATCACCACTCTGACTCTCTCTCTCTCTCCTCTGTGGTGTTTCCAGCTAACTCGCAGTGGCCAGTGTCATTTTTGTGATGTTGCAGCTAGTAATATGAGTCCAGTTGCATAGTCACAAAAGTGATCATTGGAGACTGTCACTCTGCAACCAAGAGACCCCATGGTCCTCCTCTCCTCTCCTCTCCTCTCCTCTCCTCTCCTCTCCTCTCCTCTCCTCTCCTCTCCTCTCCTCTCCTCTCCTCTCCTCTCCTCTCCTCTCCTCTCCTGACCCCTCCTCCCTCACATCTCTCTGTCTCTCTATGCTGTGATCAGCAACCCGTGATGACCTCTCTCCTTTTTGCTTGCTCATGATTCGCTTGACTTACCCCTTCCTCAAGCCCCCCACCCCTATTGTAACCTCTCCTTCCCTGTCTTGCATTCTCTTGAATCCCTTTCGTCCTCTCTCAAGCTTGAATCTTTGGGAGTGCCTCCTTTGAATCCCCCCAACGCGTTTACTCACACACACACACACACACGCACACACATCCCACGGGTGATCCTAGGCTGGCTGTTGCCATGGTAACATCACACTGGCTATCTGCTCCAGGGATCTGACTTGCCCCCCCCCCCCCCCCCCCCCCCCTCAAATAGCATCAGGATTTTTATTTAATTTATGCCTTTTGTCTGTTTTTCTCTGGCGCAGTTGAACGAGCAACGTTTTAATTTCAAGGACCCCGATGCAGTTTGATATGCCTCAGGCCACTTGATTCCATTTTCATATCCACCTACACTGTTCATTTAACTCTGCAGAGCGAACAATCGGGTCTTTTTCCAACAAAACTTTGGGTTTTATAGAACTGCTTCCATTTTGTACATTATTGGAACACTTGGTGCTTTCACAGACGCAAGTCCCAGTTCAGGACAATCAAATCATCTCCCATGGAAACACTGGTTCGAAATTAGACAGAACCAAAGAAGAACTTTATCACCAACCTTGGTGGGGGTTTGTGTGTGTGTGTGTGTGTGGGGGGGGGGGTTGATGGACAGATCAGTGAACCAATCAGGCTGTGGGGGCGTGCACGAATCACAGCCTCGCCCTACTCGTTGGCCCAGGCTAACATATCTACTGTATGCTCTATGCTCACAGGCTGGATGTGTGTCTGTACATTATAAATCATTTAATCTGAAATTATGACAAATGAAATTATGACAGTAGGCAACAGTGTGTGACAGAGGGAAAATAAGCCTAAAGACAAAATACAATACAACTATATAAAATGTATAGAAGGAAGTTAGCAAGAAGCAAAGGGGGTGATTTATAGCTTGTAGATGTGAGTGCTATAGGGGGGAGAGAGAGGTTTAGGTCATTTATTTTCAATGCTAGGAAGAAAGTAGAGACAAGATTTCAGCCCAACAAACAGCAACATGCATTTATTAACCACTGCACTTATTAACCTGAAACCTTTGCCTGTGCTTTTTCTTCTGTTTGCAGAAAAGTTAACAAGTGCTACAGGGGGCGCTCTTGTCCTATCATAGTCCACTGCAGGCGAGTATTCATAATCACATTACTGTATATTTCCATGCTGTATGATCTACACACTGTTTGGAGCATGTTCATAATCATTTCAAAACATTTTTTCTTTAGATAAAAAATAAAACGAAAAAACAAACAAAAAACGAATGTCTTGCAGAGCCAAAGTGCCGTAACTATCACTGATGAATGAGTTAATCCGCCATATGAGACATGGGGATGTATAAATAAGATTATGCTAATTGTATATCTGTTCCTGTGGTAATTTTCTTTTCACCAAAAACACTATAGCTATTTTCACTTATTTAAGTCGGTGTGTCAAAAAATATCACCTTTAACACTAAGAATTTCACTATGTACGAAAGACAGAAATGACAAATAACAGCATAGAGGCATAAACGTTAACACATCACAAATGCCTCACAAAGAAGAGATGCAATTTACTTCAATTGGACCACAGCCAGGAGACTTTTACTTTCTTATTAACGGTCTGTCACTCGTGAAGGGAGTGTGGAAGATGAGCAACAATTAATTAATTGGAGGAGAACAATCAGATGAAACATCTAATTTCAACTTGACAAACTGTCCAACCCAGTGAGGGAGACTTTTAATTGGAGACTGTGGAGTCTGTGTTAGAGAGACAGACAGTACGACCGACAGTATTTTAACATGTCAGATCCCACCGACGCCCATCTGAACACATTTTGTGTTTGTGTGTGTTTGTGTGTGTGTGTGTGTGTGTGTGTGTGTGTGTGTGTGTGTGTGTGTGTGTGTGTGTGTGTGTGTGTGTGTTTTAGTGATGGGGCGGGCCGCAGTGGAACGTACATTCTGATTGACATGGTCCTCAACAAGATGGCTAAAGGTCAGTGTCTTTTTCATTGTATTAAATGGTGCATTTATAAGGCTTTGTCCCATATGGAAAAAAAACGTTATATGCAAACTCTTGAAAGTGGCACCTTTCATACAATCCTCATATAAGAGAATAAAGTTAATATAATCTCCAAAAAATATACAAGATCCATAGTATTTTTTGTAAAGTGGCTTGTATGAAAGGTGCCACTTTCTCCATATCGGGCAGTTTAGGCCAGGTCCACAGACTGGTGCATGGTGAGAGACTTGAGGATTAGTGGTTTGTCAAGCTTGAGAGAGTTCCAGGTGGTCCCCAGAATGATGGAAAGTTGGTTATCCAGATGTAACTCTTTCAGAGTGCAAAAATGATGCAAAAAATGTTTACACTTTCCAGAGTTAAAATATTCATCATCTGAGTTAGCCCAAGTCTACACAACTACAGAAAGTAGAAGATGAATGGTCATTTTGATCTGTATGTTTGACTGTTTTGGTTCCAAAATCCAGCCTTATTAAAATTCTGAATAAATAGTGGGCCCTGGTATCAAAAAGGTTGAAAACCACTGCTGTAGTGTACAATCACCTCTATTAGGTGGCCGACTCTATTAGGAGAAGACGCTTTCTGAACCCATAACCTTCACTGTCTAGAGGGGAAGGTACTTTACTTTTCTGCACTCATAACCTTCTCTGCGCTGGTAATATGGCAGATGGAAATCGATGCATGACCTACAGTGTGTTGATGATGAATGTGTACATGTATGGTGTGTTCTGTAAACTCGTTTTGACCCATGAACTGACACGGGTCAGGCATCTTATTTTGAGTGCACATACAGTATAATGACATCAAATGTGAGGGCCCTTGTATTGTATTTCATAAATACATAAATGGATAAATTCCAAGCATCCTTGCCGTGGGGAATACTTTCGCCACGCTCTCAAGGCTAGGGTTGCCAACTCTGAGATCTTGGAATAAGGAACACTTCTACGACCACGCGGCGAAGCAGCGCGGTTATTAGGTTAGTTAAGTCTGCGGTTTTCTGGTGGAGCCGTTGCCCCTGTGACCCAACTACGGATAAGCGGTTGAAGGTGGAGGGATGATTTCACATACCATATTAACCTTTGGGATCAGTTAAGGCCTGTTTACTGTGGTCAGTAAGGAAGAATAGGCCGGTAGGCCTATTGTGCTGTATAAATGTTAATTAATTATGAACAAGTAGTCCATTGTCTTTATAACATTAAGAATCCCGATTTTAAAGAAGTTTTTTTGCCCTTTTAAAGGGCAAAATTTGTATTGAATACGCACACATTTATTAGACTAATAACTACTAATAAACCGTCAACCATATTAGCCTACTGAAATAGCTTGGCTATAGGCATATACCCACATCAGCAGCTTTAATTATTATTATTTAAAAAAAGACTGAGTCTGACAGTTGTTGTGGGGGATTTGCATAACTCTCATACTATGGCTGTGGGAGTTTGCAGAACTCTCTTACTCTATGGCTCCGGGAGTTTGCGGAACTCTCTTACTCTATGGCTCTGGGCACGGCAGGATTGGCACACAGAGCAGCAGCGCTACCAGCGCACCGCGCACACACACACATGCAGATCTGCAGCCACGGGGAGGTTTTGGTTTGTTGTTTGGTTGTTGTTGGTTTCTGCTCGTGAGGAGTCCTGTGTGCACTCGCCACAGAGCAATTGTGCTGTCTTAAATATATCTCCTGCTTTATTTTGTTCACTACTGTTAAATTCATTGTTGATGTTTGTGCGACGATCGCACAGGAGGCATTTAGGGAAATACGGAACAAACCGCGTTCCGTATCGATTCAATACGGAACGCATCATTTAGTGTTCAATTAAGGAACGATTCCGTATTATACGGAACGGTTGGCAACCCTACTCAAGGCATTGCAGCCTTCAAGGCATCACTGGTGGTGAGGCCAGCAGGAACCTTTCCTACAATAACGTGCTAGTCCCTGAGGAACTCTGGTCAATGAGGTCTAACCTCTAGTGTCCTGAACGCGTTTTGGTGTTTTATCTGTTGAAAAATAGCAGATCAACAAGCTCAAGCTTGTTGTTCTGCTATTTTTGAAAAATTGTGAAAATGTGCTGCAAATCTCTGAATACATTATTTTGGAAGCAAACATTTTATCTCAATTTTTCGCTTCTGGGGAACCCCGAGAACAACATGTTTTCAGATGGGGGTCTGCAGCCAAATATGGATAATTCTGGTGGCCCTTGGCTAGAAATATGTTAGCATCACTGACACAGGAGCACAGATTTTTCAGAAAAACTAGAATCTAGTGTCAGAAACTATAGAATCTAGTGTCAAAAACTCGATTCTAGCATCAGAAAGTAGATTCTAGTGTCAAAAAGGAGATCCTAGCATCAGAAACTATCATTTAGTGTCAATAACTAGAATCTAGTGTCGGAAACTACTGTAGTGAATGAAACTCGAATCGAGGGTCAGGACTCAATGGGCTAAGTGGTTAAATGTGTGTGTTTTTCAGGTGCCAAGGAGATTGACATAGCTGCAACCCTGGAGCACCTGAGAGACCAGAGACCAGCCATGGTGCAAACCAAGGTACCGTTCAGCTCTCTCTTTTAGTCGACTGACTCTCTCCCTGATTCCTATCCAGCTCCACTGGACTACCCAGATAAAGGAAGAAAAGCCCCCAAAATATTTTGAACTAAGCAAACGTGTCGTGCTAATGAAATTTATTTCAAGGGTTCAGGCTTTGTGCGCTATAAACAGCTGACTTTCAGATAAAGACAGAGGGCTGTGATTTACAAGACGGAAAGAGAACAAAACTTTGGCACTCCATCTTTAAGGTTCTTGGAACGTGGGCCCTGCTCAGTGCTATAACCCTGAGGTCTGGAAACCTAGAAGTCAGATTCAGGCTGAAAATAGTAGCATCTACAAGCTCACAACTCAAATAAAATATAGAGTCATTAAATTGTGTTATGACGTACTGTACCTTCTCCTTCAGGGCTGGTTCTGGTCTTAAAGGAGGGGGGGAAAAGAAAGAAAAGAAAAATCACCACAGAACTTCACAGGTTGTGGAAAGCTTCAGTTATGAAATGTTCTGAGGTTAAACCTAGCTCATGGCCCGTAGCATTAAAGACTTATCCTTAACAATATGGCCTATATTATTCCTGTTGACTGCTGCTGCAAAAAAAAAGCTACTCACCAATACAAAGACACTTCTCTTGCGTTAACAGCCTACTTTCAATAGTGGATGAACTCTGGGCCCCCTGCCACACATGAAATGAACTTTTGGCCAGAAAAACATACATAACCACTTTCACTTATCAAAGATTTTTTCTAAACTATCTGAACCAGCCAATGGAGAACCTCAGACCTCTTGTAAGTAGGACATTATGAATTTGCGAAAACAAACACATAAGGGCTAAAATAGATGCAAGATTTCTGCCGGACAAGGACATGTATTAAACAGTGTTTATAGGACAGCAAACTCGACCACGGTGCAATAAATCCAGCGGTTTAAATGAACGGTCCTCAAGTACAGTACAGCACAGAGATCATAGATTGTAAAGCATTTATTACGACCGTACATCAAAGGGGGAGACGTGAGATATTAAAAACGTGTATGATTGAGGCTGTAATAAAGTGGTGCTATATGCGGCGGCAACGCAGCGCTCATAAAGACGTGGTGAAGTGATCTGTGAGGGTAATTAGAGAGACAACAGTCACCGTATCGATCCAAGCTCTGCCTTTATTATTCTGAACACCACCGCGGGTCCTGAGCTGCCCGCCATAACGCCCAGCGGTTGACTCGCGGTCACAGTGATTCTGGGACGACTGCAGTGAGGGAAAGGACTCCAATGTTTTACTTAAAGGGGAACTCCACCCATTTTCAACATTTTAATATGTCATTAATACACCTTAGAGATGTTGTGTGGGCGTGATAAAAAAAAAAAAAAGTTCCCCCCATTCTGTGTTTCCTAGAAATGGAGGTCTGAAAAGAATCATTAACATGGTGAAACACAACTTGATGACATCATTATGTCATCAAGTGGCATAGTGATGACCCTAACGGGTCCATTTGGTTCAGATTTGTACCATTACAAAAAGTCTGGACATAAAAGTCTGGACATAAAAATGTGCTTGACTGAAAGTGCAAAGGTAATAAGGTATTGGCCTCAAAATGGTCTTAAAAGTACAAACGTTGAAAGTATACTTTATGCAGATGTCTTTTTTATAAATAGCAAATCTACAAGCCACAATCACAATGTGTCGCGATGTGATGCATTGTGAGGTTGTAGATCTGCCGAAATGTATATTCTGTGTTCTGGTTGAAGTGAAGATTTGTAATAATAATCTAAATCTACGAAGTAATTCGTAATTAAGATTTCAAATTAAAGTAGTGGAGCAAAATTATTTCCATAACACATAACTTGCTTTGTATATGGATATAGCAGTATATGCAACAGCTTTTAGCTATGGGTTGGTTGCTATAGACAACTCTTTGCTCTCTGCTGGAGGCACAGAATTTGCACACTATACATATTATACATTACATACAGTACATTACATACATTATACTATTATTACTTTAATTTCACACTATGCATACAGTACAATATAATTACAGTCTTCTCTGGCTCTTTTATTAAAAGCTACAATGCTGTCCATGGTGCTGATCAGATATTGAAGGTCTGGATCTGACTTCAGATCCAGATTTTTCACCCCATCGTGATTGATATATAAATGTTTCTTGAGAAAGATAGCCTCCTAAATGTGTCTTGAGAAAGATAGCTAGCGCAACGTTAGCCTTTTCTTACAATGGAGGTCTACCAGCAGGGGGAAACGGAAGTGATTGGGTACCAGTAATCTACCCACTTCCGGCCCGTAAGTCATTCAGGCACACGACATGAACCTGTGAATTTGTACGTATTTATTCTGTATTTATTGCTATTCCTCTCTTGTTAATTTGTCCTGTCTGTCTCTCTGTCGCTGTCTCTCTGTCTCTGTCTCTCTAGGATCAGTTTGAGTTTGCATTGACGGCGGTAGCAGAGGAGGTGAACGCCATCCTCAAAGCGCTGCCTCAGTGAGAAGCAGATGGCCTCTTCTCCTCTCATCTCCTCTCCTCTTCTCTTCTCACCTCTCATAGTGATTGTGGTTCTGCCCATACCTTAAAACCCGTAGCTAGAATATAGAACACCCTAGAGTCTCCTTTATGTCATCTCCAAGCATTTAAAATGGATGGATTAAATATTTTCCTTGGTTTCTAGACCAGCGTTGGACCTGTGTGTGTGTGTGTGTGTGTGTGTGTGTGTGTGTGTGTGTGTGTGTGTGTGTGTGTGTGTGTGTGTGTGTGTGTGTGTGTGTGTGTGTGTGTGTGTGTGTGTGTGTGTGTGTGTGTGTGTCACATGAACATATCGATAAGTGGTGCGTGTTAAATTTATTTGTTTCATTATGATATCATCATGTTGCAACATTAACATCAATCACTGATCCGACCCAGGCGCCTGTTGTTATTATGATTAGTATAGTTGTCAGTTCAAGCACTGAAGCCACTGGGATTAATAGATGGGATAGATGGAGTGGTTGTTTATTGGCTTGGGCCTGCCTTAATAAAACAGCACAATAACAAGTGTCTGCTTGTCTGCAGACTGTAGAGCGTCTTTCCAGTTGGGTGAGCCACGTACAGTTCTTGCCAGTCTGTATATATTGTTGATGTCGGGCAGAAATCACAGTTACTTTTTACACATCACATCATTTTATTCTGCTTTCTTTCATCTATGACACAACAAATACGGTAGTTAAATTGCAAAAACCGTCTTGTGATTAATCTCTGCCTGATGAATAATGAATTGATTAATCCTTCCACCTCTAGACCTCCAAGACGAATGGAACTATAAGACTGTGCGTGTGTGCATGTGCGCGTGCGAGTACAGTATGTAGCATCGACTCACATCCTCTATTCTAGTGCATGAATAGTGTATTTGCAATGTTTTTCGGTGAAGGTTGTCACATACATTTTTCAGGGCTGATTATGGCAGGCCAGTATGCTCTTTCTCTCTCTCTCTCTCTCTCTCTCTCTCTCTCTCTCTCTCTCTCTCTCTCTCTCTCTCTCTCTCTCTCTCTCTCTCTCTCTCTCTCTCTCTCTCTCTCTCTCTGCCATTATGAACTACTCTAAGAACTATTATAGTGGATTGACTCAGTAACCTGTCAAAGGTCTATTGTTTACCGTTTACCATATTTTACAGTTCAACTACTACCATTTAAGAGTATTGACTGATTTTATTTCCTATGCATTCAAAGTAGATATGGGAGGAAGACAAATATAATTATACCAGATAACTAACATATTTTTCAATAATTATCTATTTTGAAAGAAACAAAAACATATAGTGTATTTTGTTTGTCATATTGGCATTTTTAGTCCAACAAATATGGTCCAAAATGCTACCATCGGCCAGATGCATCATATTCTTAGTTTGCAGTTGTGTAGTTTTCAGCACTAGATGCAGGATCTGTAGTTTATTTTCTAAGCACACCAAGGACAACAACAGCATCATGCATGAAGATTTCTCTAGTGAGCCTTATCTATGTAAAGCCTGGTCACAACAATTTGGCTGACAGCAATGGGAGAAGTAAAAGTATAGGATTCAGATCAAGTAAAAATAAATGATTTCAAATAAAAGAGTATTCAGAGATGTTATAAAAGAGTGAAGGTATTCAAATTAATGTGTATTTACGGTACCAGTGTAAAAAAAAAAAAATATATATATATATATATATATATATATATATATATATATATATATATATATATATATATATATATATATATATATATATATATATATATATATATATATATATATATATATATATATATATATATATATATATATCCCAAATGTGTTAAACCAAGACGTGACTTTTCACTTTCCACCACTGTGTGACAGACAGGACCCTCCCCATGCTTTGCAATGTGACAGTATAACAGCTAATTGTTATTTCATCAATAGTTGAAGTTCTTGAACTTTTTTTTAACATCCAGGGACAGCCATAACTCTGACAGTGTACCAAAACACAACACTGTTCATTTGGAATCTCCTCAACATACATTGAGGGTCCTTAAACCCAGCTATAAAAAACATTGCACACTATGGGTAGTGGGTACTGATGTTTATTTGGGATTTGTGGGTATCAGTGTCTGTTTTTGAATTTCAAATTGTCAGATTATTATATGAGAACTCAGTGTTGTTTTAGGAGGACATTGATTGTCCTACGAGCAAATCAGTGTAGTATGAGATCACCATCTGACCGCTGACAGTAGACAACGGTAGTAGTAGAGTTTTAAACATCAACATACAGCTTCAGAGTGCAATGTGCTTACAACCGGCAAACAGTTGTTGATACAGTATATCAACAACTAAATACTTTCCTCAAATAGCAGTTATTAGAGCCAGTAGTGACATTACAAAAAATGTAAATGAAATCCGATCCTTCAGCCAACTTTGTCCATCTCAGGTGTGTCATCTCTCTCTATGCAGTTAGCTTCCTTATTTCTACCATCATTTTTGCCCGCTTGTTTCGTCATATTCCATGTGCTATCAATGGAGTTTGAGCCTGTACATATTCAACAAAACAACCAAACAGAAGATATTTTTGTTCTATCGGTGAAGCATAAAACTCTTGTGAATAAAGTCTTATTGGTCAAAGTAATCATGACTCGTCAGCTTGCTTCTTCTTCACATTTTTCAAGTTAATTACAGCTATTTGTGCTATTCGTGTCAGCTGTGTTTGGAGTGCTTTGGAATAAAACTGCTGATATGGCACCTGTCAACACTTTACGGTACACACTCACGCACACAGGCAAGTCGCGCACGCACGCACATGCACGCACAGCAACACAAACTGGCTAGCTCATGACTGAGCTCTCACCATCATGCACAGAGCGTACACATACAGGCACATGCACACAGGCAAGCACACACAGATACATGCACACACACACAGGCTGCAGGCAGACTGGCTACCTCACAAGAAACTCCCATCACACACACACACACACACACACACACACACACACACACACACACACACACACACACACACACACACACACACACACACACAATTATAGTATATCATCTCTGTCAGGCTGTAACCTCACATTATGTCCAAAACAGTTACTTTTCAGGAAATGTAGAAAAAGGAAAGGAATTAACTGTTAAAAGCTCACAGCTTTCTTCTTTTTGCTATAGCTTTCCTGACTTGTAGGGCTTCATTTCATGGGGAGCTTGTGGGAGCAGAGCTCCAGTACCCGTCACTGCAGCTCTCCTAACCCCACATCCAGCTCCTGTACCTCTGGGGTGTGTACCGGCACCCAAATAAGTCTCTATTATTATATTTGTTTCATTTTTAAGTCAACTATGGCCATGGCCACTTCCATTTCCAGTACAATTATGAAATAAAACATTGGATGAATGGTCACATTGCATGTAGAAACAAAAGAAAACACTGAAATCTGAGAAAATAGCTGGCCTGCCCGGGCGTGCAATACTATTGCATGCACTTGCATGTGCGGGAGGTGAGCTTGGTATCGGTTGGATATTAAGCACTGCTTGTACGACAAAATAAGGAACTAATTTATGAGGAAATGAACGACATGAAATATGGAGGCACAAGCTCTTTGCCTGACAGAAACATATAGTGTGTACATACACATTTTAATCACACCCACACAGTGATATCAATTATAATTAATTCCTGGAAAGCTTCCACAGCAGATGGGAGATGGAAATCTAACAGATATTCTTACAGGTATTTTATCACGTGTCAATTATGTTTGGATGTAATTTAATAACTGAAATCAAATGGCCTGATTAATGTATTCTATAGCCCGCGTTGTGTCTCTGTCTCCCTCTCAACTTGCCTACCGTCTGTCTCTCCTAAACTCTCCCTACTCCCTGTCTCTCATGCATTGTCTCTCTCTCAAATGTCCTACACTGTCTGTCTGTCTGTCGGTCTGTCTCAATGTCTTTCACGGTGCAAAGATAAGAGCAGTCCACTGTGACGATGAGACAGCTAGTCAGGCTCCGGCAGGGCTGCTTATTGTTTGCTATTTAATCATTTCTAGGTAGCTTGAATCATTCTTAGCCATCTTCATATAATGTATTACGCCAGACAGCAGGCCTTAGTGTTGCTATTCAGTTCAGCTACGATTAGGTGCAGCCTGCTGTCTGGGTGGATGAATGGTTTATTCAGGCTGCTTATCCAAGCGACACAACCACTTGCTATTGATTTGTGGAGAGAACGCTCTCAGGTGCATAAGCCAGTGGAGTTCAGCCTCGGTGTTGACTTAGGGAGAAATCAATGCATTGGAGATACCTTGTCAACCAGGGGTGGACAGTAGCGACTCAACTACATTTACATGAGTACTCCAATGCATTTTGAAGGCAACATATTGTACTTTTTACTCCTCTACACAGTCCATTGACTGCAAGTTAGTATAGCCTACTTCTGAGGCCATTTCTAAAAAACGCCTTCTAATAGCCTAACCTGATGTTTTCTGAAAAACTTCAACTACTACTATTATACTAAGTAACTATGAAAGACGCGTATAGCCTATGTGACACTGAGGCCTCAGCCTGAATTAAAGGCAAAACATTACAAAACATACATTGACCAGTTAAGTCCACCTTCTACACATACATACATAGGATATGGATGTATAAATAACTGTAAAACTGTGGATGTTCCATGGTGAAGTTTTCTACATAATGCATAGATACTGTATGTGTGTGGCGTGATGTCCAACTCAGTGACAGACCCTATATATAAACAAAACTCCTACCCGGTTGTATTAAACAACATTCAGTCTTTCCAACATTGCAGGTATACGGAAAGCGCTCCATTGCCCTCTTTCTATAATATCTGCACAGTTTTTGTTTGATAAAAATACACCACATTATGAGTTGCTCTCTGTCGAGAAATTCAGTGCAGGTTATTCATTTTGTGTCATTAAGTGTCTTGTAAGCGCTCAATTTTCAATAATGCAACGTCCTGCTGCCTCCTACATTATGTGTAATTTAGGAACATGGAGGGATGCTGGGCCACTGAATATAGCAATGAGAGCTGTCAATTAATTATTATAATTATACTCTCTAAAACCTGGATACCTCATAAACAATGAGATAGCATCTGTCTAAACAACATCTAGCACATTCTGTACATTTTGGTGAAGAAAAGCTTGTCTAAGAAACAAAACACGAGAACAAGTGACCAAGATATATCTCCTTATTAAGCTGGCATCATCATGTGATTTTCAATACAAACAACTACACTCATCTTCTTTAGTTCCTACACTGACTGCATCTGGCAAAACATTGTCTGCTGGGTAGCTAATGAGGCTTTTTGCTCAAAGGAAGCAACACCATCTGTGTACAGAATAAACCCCTGTGCTGTTATGTCCTTCTTGTCGGGCAGAAACCGTTTATGTCCAAAACAATTATTTTTGATGAAAAAAATAAACTGTTTTTCAATAGATCCAATGAACCTTATTATTATTTTGCCACCTAGCTTGTTATAGCCGCACTAATTTCCTTCCTATTCTATTCCAGATTTGAACCGAGTTTCCTGCACAAGTGCTGGCATTGGGGTAATAGAGCGTCCTGGCTTGCTCAGGGGATCAATTGAATCTTTCAGTAAAAATGGAAGTTTGATCCTGTGTCTAGGTAAAACGTAACCTTTGACACAGTCGGTAAATGTCTCAACAGAGAAGAGCAGGGAGACCACTAGGGGTGTAACGGTAAATTTTAACAGCATCATGATGCATTGTTAATGATTGATGTTAATTCTGGCGATACGATTCAATTATCTAAAATTGATAGTAGCTAACACATTAAATATGTGTGAAACATGTACTGCAGGTTTTCTAAGGGAAAATGTAGCATAATGGTAAAAAACAACAAAACAATAATAATCATGTGTATTTGAACACATGCAGTTTTCAAATTTTCTTAAAATTGCTAAATACAATGCCATAAGTAGTTAGTATTGACAGCGATTCAATACCGATTGTTTACATTGCAAATCTATATAACACAAAGTCAAGCGCTACAATACGACATTCTCTGTTTACATGACGATTGTCATGGTTGGGTTCTCACATACCATGCCAGCCCTGGCCACGCCCACATGCCCTCCCACTCTGCAGCCCCACTCACTCACCTGTCTCCAAGTCCCTCATCAGCCTCACCTGTCAACACTTCTCCAATCAACTCACCTGCTATAAAACTGGACTCAATACAATTATTCTTTGTCAGTTCATACATGTTTTGTTGCTGTACTTGAGGGCCCTTGCCTGTGTCCTCTGGACCCTGCCTGGTGTACGGGTGACTTGCATCTTTGTTTATGCATTGGTGAAATTGCTTAGATTTGGTGCACTGTCCTGTATCTCCTTATCAAATAAATAATTGACTTTTGAATTCTATTCTGCTGTCCTCACTGCATTTGGGTTCAATACACTCTGCACCCGTAACAATAACATTTTTTTTTTTTAATTAAAACAATATTTCAATACAGTTGCTGTATAGTTACACCCCTATATACCACATAACTGTTGTGTTTGTAGATCAGCTATTTTCGAGCTGCAACACGGCACTCTATAGCTATTTTTTTAACACAAAATGCTGCATTCAAGTTCAGGGAACTGAATGCTGCCTGTGGCATTGGGGGGAGGCGCGTATAGATTTCTCTAACCATATTAAATGTTGCGTTCTGGAAATCTGGAAAGGGCAGCTGTTTTACTGATGTGTATAAGGGTCTGCCCTTATACACATCTGTAAAACAGCTGCCCTTTCCAGATGAAGCCATTTTGCCTACTGTATGTGTGCACATACCTGTAGCTGTGGGACAAAAATCCACACAGAAAGATGTAACCAAATTCAAATATTTCTAAGGCTGAGAAAATGGTGTAGCTACAATCTCAAAGCATCACAATGTGAATTCATGTTAAAAGGTTTCTGAGGCAATATGCATTTATGTGTGGAATGACCTGCTGTACTGTCATTTATGAAGTCAGAGCCTATTCACTGTTTTAACACTAATTGGCCTCAGTCAGAAATCCTTGCGAACCGTTCATGATGACCTTTGCTGCATGTCTCTCCTCTTTCTCTGGCCCTACTTCGCGGCTGTCTTCACTGTAACTATTAAAAGCACAAAAGCCAAAACAAACTAAGTAATTAGTAATTTTGACAAAATACTGAATTATGCACAAAACCCACCTGGTCTGCTCATCTGTGTTGTGTTGTGTCCGCAAGTTCTATCGTGGAGGGCCAAGACTAAAGGCTGAACTAAATCTGCGTAATATTAATTCAATTTCAAGATAAAAGTAAGTGTAAGACCAACCATTTTGACACTAGGGCCCTCTATTTATTCACAATTTGAGCCACAATTCCAGCCAGGCTGGATTTCACAAAGAAAACAGTCAAACTTACAGATCAAAGTGACCATTATTCTTCTACATTCTCTAGTTGTGTAGACTTGGGCTAATTAACATGAATATTTTAACTCTTGAGAGCGTAAAAATGAAATCAAATGGACCCGCAAGGGTCCATTTGGTTTCATTTTTACGCTCTCAAAGAGTTACATCTGGTTAACCAACTTTCCTTATTTAACTGGTTAACCAACTTTCCTTATTTAACCAGTGGTCCCCGGACCACTGGTTGAAAACCATGGTACCCTTTCACGGGCTAGTCAGAGTCAGCCAAAGGGCCGCATAATGCCCAGTTATACTGTAGTTGATGCTCATAAGTTTTGCAAATCACACGACCAGAGAACTATATTTAACAAAGGAAATGACAGACCCGGTCAGACTGTTGAGCAGTTGACCTAACCTGCTGTGCTAACATGAGTCTGTGCTGTTGCCTCCCCACTCCCTCATGCTCATAGGTTTAGTAAATCATACTGCCTGCATCCCCCTTTAGGCTCTGTTTCTAAATCCAAAGGGTCAGTCCATGTAATTCTATTAGGCTTAAAGTATTCATTCTTGCAGGGAATGATTATACAGAGCCAAAAAAATGCTTTGTATGCAGTATCTGTGCCCAATTATGCTCAATATATACTGTATTAAAATTCTGACAAATAGACGAAACGGACAAACCCCCTTTAAAAAAAAATAAAAACAACAGTGCATATTTATGTTATGTCAAAATTACCTGAAAAATCTAAACACTGTAGCGAGTAGCGTACGTGTTAATTTATGAATGAAACTTCATTAAAAAAGATATGTAATAAGAGGTTTCTGCCTGACGGCAACAATATGGAGAAGAGCCAAAATGAGCTATATATTAATATAGTATCTCTGGTCATTAATTACACCAAACAAAGTGACCTTACGGTAATCATGTGACTCCAATGTTGGCTGTTTGGCAGCAACAGAAGTGATGTCCAGATGGTTCTGTCAGGTGAACAGGTTGCTTTCAATTCCATGAGCATCGGAGCAGATTTTTCTTGAATCGTGATGCAGTTTGCAGGTTAAAATTGAATTAACTGCTGAAGTCACAGAACTCAACAATATAGCTGTGACACCTATGCAGATTACACTACATTATGGTTTGCAAAACAAAAGTTGATACATTATCACACTGCACTGGGGCTTTTAGTGCTTTATAATTGATCAATCAGGGAGGATCACAGCTTTCACCTGAGCTGGATACATCCACAAATCCTGTTACCACACCACAGTGACAGCTTGTCTAAACATAAGCAACCTTTTAAATTGTTACATTATATGGGAGAACAGATCTTTATTTTAAGCTGTAGGTTAGTGTTTGAGGGACAAAGATAAAAAGGCTTTTGATAAACGGCTATGTTATGCAATCCAGCAGAGATTTCATATACTGTATAATGGTAAGAGTCTGTACGCAGAGTCTGCCCAGACTGTCAAGAAAGGCCAACCTGGGCTCTCCCAACCTGGGCTTTTCACACACTGAAATGATCTCTGACAGGTAGCTGAGGTGGCTGTGAGGTGGTGGTGGTGTTGGTGCACTGCCAGATAGGCCAGGCACACATGCATAGTAGAACCACTTCTGTTCATCTTCTTATCACAAGACTGTTTACATTCACCAATGCAGCGGATCGCTACAGTACATTTGTATTTGTTAGATGAGCGGCAGATGCAAGGTAGTGCTTGCTCATCCTGGAAACTCAAATATCACCCACGGCTCTGCGGCAATGTAATTAACATAAGCAATGTGAGCCGACGTGAGCCATGATGTCACACTTTTTGCGAATTCATCATTTTGACTGTTTATATTTGTATGGAGAAGCGAGGCGGAGTGAGAGATTTCACCTTGTTTCATATATTCAACCCTCGATAACGCCGTTGCTGTCTAAACGGAAGGCATGGTTTATTGTCGTTTTTGCTGCTGTGTAAAGATGACCCAAATTTAGCAGATAAATAAATAGGTAGTCAATCTTGATTGGATGACATTTTGTCAGTTTGCACACATCGCTGCTCACGCAACATGTTGTAAGACACACACTCATGTTCTGCTGGATGTGTAAATAATATTACATGGTGTTGACAAAACAAGTATGTTCGTGTTCTATCGAGCGATATGACTGTTAGGTTAACCACTCAATTTGTGTATTGCTGAAATGGTAAGGGGATGACTTCGTGGGGATCGCCCGTGGCGCGAAGCGACATGTGCAATGAATCCGCACCCATACCATTTTCGGTTACAGGCCTTTTATTAGGCAGGTAAGCATCAATAATAACATCAGTTGTTGTTGAAGTTGCAACAGACACACAGCATGCATAAATTTAAGCTAAAATTTAAGCTGTTTTCAATGATGAAATGAAATTCTTGGTTTAGTGGTGCTGGTGCTACAGCTGTAGTTAGTTAGTAGCAGTAGTGTTTCAAATCATTTTAAATATAAGCACTTTAATTTGAAATATCTTGGGTTGTTTTGCATGCCATTGCGTTGGGTGGGGCAGACTGGGCATTTAGGGGGGCATTGCCTCTCTATGCCCATGCCTAGATCCGCCCCTGGTAAAAAAAAAAAAAAAAAAACTCGACAACAAAGTTTACATTGACCTTGACATTGATGCTGCTATAGCTAAAATTATGCTGCTAGTACTTATGCTGGTGCATATTTGATGACTCCACACATGCTCAGTAGATGTTGTGTGTGTGTATCGGCTGCATGTGTTTGATCTCCCCCCAAATGTCAACATTTCAGAGTGAATGATAATCAAACCACTGCAACGTGATCAATAACCACAACATCAAACATTTTGCTTCACTTGAACAACTCTCCTCGTGCTATTAGTATTACGCTGTCACCATAAACTAGACTTTACACTGGTATATGTGACACATACCATTGTTTTCATTGGTAATGTGAGTCTCCGTCTCTCCAGCTCTTTAGTGAACAGAAAAATCGTTTTCTAGGTGGTGTGCAACAAGGAGCTTCAATTTGATAGCGTTTTTGTCCGCTCAATTTATTTTCTTTTGTTTTATCACTTCCAATTTCACTCGTTTATTGACCTGATGCCCGCGAGGGTTCTCTGTTCTAATTGGACGAAACCTGACCTGAAAATGTATTGTTCTGCTTACTAAATACAGTAGTTGGAGAAACACCTGTTAACTTATGGAACACACACACTATATAGAAACTATTACTATCACAGTATATTGAGCATTATAATCGTGAATTCTTTTTGGAATATTGACATCAAGATCTTTTATAATTTGCTAACCACATTCTCTCCCGTCTCTCCACTAAACTTGCCCTGCACATGAAACACTTCCTCCTCAAATGAACAGTTTGGATCTGGTCTCCCTAGTTTTAGGTGATAAGTTATCAGCCTTCACCTATCACCGTCACCTTCATAACAAGTCAAGGACATCATGCTCGCGGTGATGTCAGGGGCGGATCTAGGCATGGGCATGGGGGGGCAATGCCCCCCCTAAATGCCCTGACTGCCCCACCAAACATGATGGCATGCATGCAAAACAAAGAAAACAAGCAGAGCTGCCGGAACAGACAACCCGCAACACTCCATGTTAAAAAATATTCTTCCAGGTGCAAGGCTCAAAGATATACGTAGAAAAATGCCAGCACTCATTAAATGTCCTTTCTAATGTTCTTTATTTACCTCACAGCGAGCAGCAACGAACGCGTTTCGATCAGTGCGGTCTTCCTCAGCGTTGTGAACACAACTACTGGTGAGATAACTGCTACTAACTAACTACAGTTATCTCACCACTAAACCAACAGCATTTGTTTTCAGCATTTGATGTCCTTAAGCATTGACCCCGCCTCTCTGTGGTTCAGAGGCCTGCAGAACCACTCACAAAACTTCTAGACCAGATCAGTGAGCGGTGGTGTGGCTCCAGAGTGAACGGACATGTCTGACAGTAAGGATTTGACTGGTCAGCATTCCCTTTCGTGTGTATGAACCATTCTGGAGCGGATGGTAAAATATGTCACATTGTAATCAAAGATTTGATTAAAAGATTAAATTGAGGTTTCCGTGCTCCATGATTAAATCTGACTACACCATGACGACACCAGGCTTCCTTGGTGGAAAGCCTGGTGACACAATATTTGTAAAAGTAGAGAGATGCGTCAGTGTCCGCGGTGATAGCTGAAGCTGATCATTGTGTGACCTTGTTGTAGGCCTAGTTTTCTAACCCTTGAAAAACTACAATGGGGTCACCTCAAACTGGAGTATGAATGCGGCTTAGTGTAAAATCCACTTAGCTCACTCTGTGAGGTCAAAAGTCAACACTAAGGCTTCAGGCATTCGTCTCTCTACTAACATCCGGAGGGGAGCCGGCTTGCAGGAATTTATTGAATTAAATAAAGAAAATTTGCATTCTCAGATTTGCTTTTTTCCTCCTCTTCTCAATACGACCTCGTCCAATTGGCACGGCAACTGATGGCGTCCGTGCACTCTTGGAGTTGTCACCGCCGCGTTTCATCTCTGGCCGCGGTGTGCCGCGCCTCGCCTGTCACGGCCACTTCTGGCGTCTCGCTTGATCGTTTTCGTCGGTGTCGCACGTGCGGCGACCCCAATATCGCCCGTTGTCACTCATCGTTAGCGGGCTGATCCGCCGGCGTCCAATGGGTGTACTCGTGGGGAATTTGAGCATTTGCATAGAAAAATTGCTTTTCCTGCCACGCCACGACGGAGCGGCTGCTTTGCATAATTACAAATGATGTGCCGGACCTAGCCCCCCCTCTGCTGTGGTGTGTGTGTGTGTGTGTGTGTGTGTGTGTGTGTGTGTGTGTGTGTGTGTGTGTGTGTGTGTGTGTGTGTGTGTGTGTGTGTGTGTGTGTGTGTGCATT
Source organism: Benthosema pterotum (assembly GCA_039105355.1). NCBI lineage: Eukaryota > Metazoa > Chordata > Actinopteri > Myctophiformes > Myctophidae > Benthosema > Benthosema pterotum. The sequence continues at coordinate 17,832,055 of CM076976.1, forward strand.
TAACTGTAGATTAGTGTGTAGAAACAGTCCGTTATGTAATTGGGAGGGTCACAAGGTCTGATTCCAGGGAAAAACAAAAGTTCGCAAAAATGGCACTGAGGAAATTGGAGTGTCCTTGAGTTGAGCGTAACACCAGTCTCACTTTGTCAGTGGATTTGAAGAGGAGGGCGCTGACACAGAAGCACTGCATGGGTCATTTCCAGAGAACAACAATATATTGTCCAGTGCCGGATCTAGGCATGGGCATGAGGGGGGGGGGCAATGCAATATCGAAATCTTGTGGGTCACAAAACTAAAGAATTTAAATGAAAATGGTATTCGCGACACGGACAATGAAACATCCGGGCCTGACATTGTCGGTTTGGGGAGGAGAAACCTCTTTTCTCCATATTTTTCATAGTGTTTTTGTCATGTTTCCATGTCGTGCAGAACGCTGCTATGTCCGAACCAGCAAACAATTTTAATAGAATTGTTTTTTCCTTCCCCTGTTTATTTAATGAATCAAGTAACTCAATATCTATCTACAGGTATATCTAAATAGCAACCTTGTGTGAGGGTTGACTCCATGCATGCATGTCCTCACATACACTATAAACCTTTTACTTGTGACAAAATGCTGCAGGATATCGTGCAGAGAACTTTTAACCCAAAGTCTACAAGTGTATTATCTATGCAAAGATGCATTGCGGTGTCCATGACCATAGGAATGAAATTCATTTTTGACACATTTTTTTCTCTGGTGCCAGGATGGGATACAAGAGAAATGGTTGTTTTTATGCTTATAGGTTTTTATATGCGTACAGTGTGCGTGCACATTTGGGTGTTTGTCTAGCAAATGGACTGTATATTGCTATAGGCCTACTGATGAGTGTATGTACAGTATAGTATTGCTTTGAGCGTTGTGTCTGAATGGCAGAAGGAGAAATAGAGCTTTAGGTAAGCTCCGCCCTCTTGTCCACCTTAGGACACCCACCCTAGGACTTTCCAGTCAAGCTCATTCATTCCAATGTAAATATCATGGCCTTTACACAATAAATACAGGCTCAATTTTGGAACCAAACCTTCAGATTCTCTTCCCAATCCAGCAACAAGTCATGCCCTAAGCAGTGAAAAAAATGTGTGTGTGTGTGTGTGTGTGTGTGTGTGTGTGTGTGTGTGTGTGTGTGTGTGTGTGTGTGTGTGTGTGTGTGTGTGTGTGTGTGTGTGTGTGTGTGTGTGTGTGTGTGTGACATTTATTCTTTAAAACAATGTTTTATCATATGGGAAAGTTATTGGTGGAGAGGTTTGTCTATCACATGTTATGCTTAGCTGTGATTGGACCATAGTGGTTTGGGGAGGGGCTTACCTAAATGTCTATTGAGAAACAAGGACTACTTGCCTGGTCCTCCTCACAAGATAAAAGTGTTACATCTATAGAGTGCAGGCCATTACTCAGCGGGGGTTCCAACAAACATATTTTTGGAACTGGTTGTGCCGTCCTTCCAGAAACGTCAAAATTACGGCACTATATTTGTATTTGGAACTAGCTCTCTCTCTCTATCTCCCTCCCACACATGCTAACAGGTGTTCGTCTTCCTGAGGGGGAGTGTGTGCGCGCATGTGTGTGTGCATGTGTGCGTGTGTGCATGCGCTGCCATCTGGCTGCTGCTGCGTTCAAAATGTCAGATGCACGTTGACAGGCACACAGAAAGTGATGCAGACACAGACAGATAGACTGACAGACAGGCTGACAGCGGAGCAGAGGCTCATAGAATGATTCTATGAGCTCAGGGGATTGGGGGGGAGTACAATGCAGCTGGGAATTCCTGTCACAAAATTCTGACCTGATGTAAGTCTTTACTTTCCTAGAGGCTCAAGCTTGACAACTCCGTACCACCGTTTTTCAGATGCCACAGAGAGTCCGTCGGTGTAGCATGGGTTGGGATGCGGAAGTGGATTTGACATTGAGGAACCAGATTCGGGCCCATTTTACATTTGGAACAATTTTCAGAAAATGGTTTTAAATATGGACTTAATGATCATCAGGTATTATTGTTATATGAAGAGAAAGAATTTTCTCAAAAAGGTGTACAGTATTTGTAAAAATGTTGTTTTATGTGGACTCCCCCACCAGCTTATTAAGTATGCCTGGTTTGCCTGGTGGGTGGTGATGGGTAGAGATCCACCTGAAATGAAGCCACGCCGACAGCTGTAGTTGTATGGTGGTGGTAAACGAGGAGGAGTTAGGGGGGGAGCTGATGTGTGATGTCACTATATTACAGCCTTTTTCATTGGCACATTTGACTGGAAAGGTTTTAGCCTCCAGGAAGAAACCCTAAATACAAAGGGAAGACATCACTGCACATAAAAAACAGACCAAGGGTTCTAATGAAGTACCATCACCTCTTAAACATGTAGAAAATCACAGCACTCCCTCTTTAATGTTTGCTATTGAATTCTAAAAGGAGTTACTTTGCAACGTTTTAATTTCAAGGACCATGACACGTGCAGCCTGAACAGTTGAGGCGAATAACAGTCTAAGTCCATCATTTATTCTGACACCTCTCTGAAAAGGTCTAGATGTCCTTGCTGACCCCATATCCAACATTTATACATTATGGATTTTTTAGGGTGAACTTACAGTATATACCGTTATTTGTCTCAACTACTTTTGACTTGTAAATGTCTATAATGCTGACAGAAGCTGTCATCAGATGCCATTAAGACAATCAGTATTTCTTAATTTCTCCTTTTTGCTAAGCAGCAAGCTTGATAAGGGAGGGGGCAATTGACTGTTGGAAAGAGCCCGTCTGGATATAATTCCATGAACTTGGTCAAATCTCCATTGACTCCCAGTAGCTTCCTACACACTGAATTAGCCCTTCTAAAACCCCACTCTTTGGGGCAGGGCTTAGTCACTGTCCAATGCCAATCAATCCAAATAGTTTAGCAACTGTTGCGATGCAAGTCAAGCTTAATGCCTTGTTTGATATCAGTCCACATGCAGTCAATCCTGGGAGGGGGCGGGGATTCACTTCATAACATTACAGTAACATTACAACAGGAGGGGCAATCAGAGAGATTGGGGGGTTGAGATGCTGAGGGGATGACAGAGACAGAGAGAGAGAGAGAGAGAGAGAGAGAGAGAGAGAGAGAGAGAGAGAGAGAGAGAGAGAGAGAGAGAGAGAGAGAAAGAAGGGGGAGCAGATTGAGAAAATATTGATCGATCAATCGAGGTGACAAAAGTGTAGGAGAGACAGTATAGTAAAAGGGAGTGAGGGCGAGACATACAGTACATAGTGAAAGGAGCGACAGATATGCACACAGACAGACAGAAAGGCAGATAGAAAGCTTGTCTTCAGTATTCCAGATGAATGTGTCCATGTGAAAGTGGAGCATCCATAATGCATTGCATGTCTGCTAGCAGGCCCACAGACACAGCCACTGTCCTAGCAACAGGATCCTATAGCAACAGCAGCCGCCGCCCCCTCAGCCCAGGGCCAATGGGGGCCTGATGACTCACTTCCCGGGGAACCAATGGGAGGCCATGGGGGAGGAACGTTGATACGTTTCCTGTCTCACAGCTGGCTGGATGCTGGACTGACCGCTGAGCTGTGGCCTTTTGGCTGCTCCACAGGTGTACACACACGCACGCACATACACACACACATGCATGCATGCACGCCCACCCACCCACACACACACACACACACACACACACACAAACACATGCACGCATGCACGCACGCACGCACGCACGCACGCACACACACACACACACACACACACACACACACACACACACACACACACACACACACACACACACACACACACACACACGCATGTGTACACACTACAAGCATAGGCACACTATCCTTATAGACCACTACTTGTGCCCTTTGTGAAGACATTAACATGGAGAGTTTTATTCATCTAAGTTTGGAAAGAATTTCCACAATGACTTTAACCCTAAACCTAAAATATGTCCACAGTGCAACACAGTGTGAACTAGTGAACGTGTCTGCGTGTGAATTGGACAGTCAATTTTGGGACATTGTCCTAGTAAGATCAGAATGAAAAATGATGTGCTATAGTAGTATAGGCCTATGTCAGTTTTCATGATTTTCCTCTTTTTTAATCATTGAAAACCATGAGAAATGACATACTATCCTAAATGTAAGTACCGCAAATTGGACTAGGCCATTTGGCCCTCATTTTGAGGTATTTGTACTTTACTTGAGTATTTCCAATGTCCAGTACTTCTCCTCCACTACCTATTTGAAAACATTAGTTACTTTGTAGATAGTGATTATTATTACAAAACATACAGTGACACTTATATCCAATATACTGTACATATCTGCCATTTGAAAATAGCAGATCTGCAAGCTTGAGACGATTTGTAAGATCTGCTATTTGAATGAGACATTTTCTTCATCATGAATACCTTTGGTACTTTAACTAGGCCTACAAGTTCACACACACACACGCACGCTCACACACACACACGCACGCATGCACTCGCGCGCGCACACACACAACACACACACACACACACACACACACACACACACACACTGAATTTGTAGTGCAGGCTACAGGGTATGTGATTTGATGTCAGCAGTCCAGCCAATTAAATTAGTTCAACAACAGAATGTTGACGGTTGCTTCTCTGACAGCTACACAAAAATAACATACCTATTACCTATCAGACAGGGAGACGCTGGTAATTTACTGACACACGTACATGCATACGCACACACATCCACAGTGCACACACACATGCAAGCGTGCATGCGTGCATGTTCAATATTTTCTGCTGTTCAGAAACGTATGTCCATGTTGAATATGTATTTGTGATTTAAAAAAATAGTGATTACTTTTTTTTTATTATAATACCTATTATAGTCCTAATAAACTGCAGTAAATTGTATATGGCCACAAAGGTTCACAGGACATACTGAATGTTTGTCACATATAGATCCTGTGATCTTTTGTGGAGCGAGTCTATTAGGTCTATTAGTAAATAATGAAATGATATCAGCACTCGGTAGCACGTTGCACGTTGCGCACAAGTAGCCTAGCATGGTTGCTGAAATGAACTACTGTAGATCAGCACTCAGTAGGGTGCAAACCTAGTAGGCCATGGTTTACAACGTACTTGTGTATGGGCGGAGTGAGATAATACTTATGACATTAGTTCTCTTACTTAATATTATATCATCATACTTCGAGGGACGGTCAGCCACCGACCGATGACTGCACACCAAACACTTAACTTGCGCTCACACAAGTAATAACACAAAACGTGACAATGCGCTACGAACTGCATAGGCCTAATCTCTTTTGCACTAGCCTATTATTGCCTATTGGAGATACACGACAGTGATACATTTCTGACATAATTGTGCAGCCTTATGTGTGCAATACAATAGCAGTCTATGGATTCATCCCCTGTAGGTTTTGTCCCTGTACGAACTGAATATCTCAGTTTGAGTCTCAGTCAATCAGCCTTGTGACTTCACTTCTGAACAACTCATGGATATGAGAGGAGGGGGAAAAAAATCAATTCTGCCTTTTCTGTCCATTTCAAAGAGCACTACAATCCTATCAACTCTCTCTCTCTCTCTCTCTCTCTCTCTCTCTCTCTCTCTCTCTCTCTCTCTCTCTCTCTCTCTCTCTCTCTCTCTCTCTCTCTCTCTCTCTCTCTCTCTCTCTCTTTGTTCCCTCAGTGCTCAGTGAAGGCTGCTGCTATCAGCTCTCCTGGGGACTGTTGGGAAAATTATATAACCCCCTCAGGGCAAAAAAAGAAGAAAAGCACCCCATCTTTTAAACTTTAAATGAGCTTTAATGGCGTTCAGGGTACCTCATTTTCGCCTCTCTCTTTCCCCCCAGATGGAGGGCAGTGGCTTGGAGAGAGAGAGAGAGAGAGAGAGAGAGAGAGAGAGAGAGAGAGAGAGAGAGAGAGAGAGAGAGAGAGAGAGAGAGAGAGAGAGAGAGAGAGAGAGAGAGACGTAGACGTACGTATCAGGAGATCCATTCCCTGGTGGAGCTTAAATGGAAGAATGAGAGCTCACCTGGCTGTGTGTTGTGAGGTAATGCAGGTCATTCTCCACTCTACTCCCAATGCTATCAGTGGTTCTCCAACTGCTTTAATTTCAAGGAACCAATTTAGCTCTGATGAGAGTTCACAGACCGTTGCAGACCTGTGAGGGGTTCGAACCGCCCTCAAGGAATCCTGAGGTCCCTGTTCCACACTGTTCGGAACTGTCAAACTTTTGAGGACACTTTACTAACCACTATACCACTATAATAACATTCTTACCTTTTCACTGTTTTACGGCATTGACATTTATGATAATATTGTCTCTATACCTTTTTTATCATTATCATTTTACTACAAATTGTTACTTATTACTTGTGCTAGCAGAGCAAGCGATTGGTTCACATGGTACTCCAGTTGAGGTGATGATGTAATCATGATAGGCCAGTTTAGTTGATGACATAATGGTGAAGTAATTAAGAGATCTCTGAAAGTATCTATAAGATATCTATAAGTATCTCGCTCGCTCACTCTGCTTACGCACAAGTAGGCCAAGGCCATGCACTGCACAAGTTGGCACTCTACTGAGTGCAGATCTACTTATTATACTGTAAAGGCTCATTCAGAGATTGATTTTTGCACCGCCACCACCATGGTGGTGAGTAAACTCAGAGTGGAGGGCTAGAAAAAGCGGTGTTTCTGGTGGTGCCTGAAAATCAGACTCTAAATAGACCTTCACACTAAGTGTCACCTCCAATGGAGATGCCTCTAACGCATCCTATTGATGTCACCTGGCGGGTCCGTGTGCTCCACGGTGATATCCTACAACACTCTAACTCCATCAGCCTCTCCGGTGAGTTCTATCATTCACTGTCTCCTTATGCCAGTTTTCCTACTGCCTGTCTTTCCTACACCAGTGTCTACACTCAAACCCAGCTATCCTATATGCTTGTCTTGAAAACAATATTGCTCGAATACCCACACGGGCTATAGCACTGAGACAAGGGATATTCTATTTGGACCAAGTGGACACGTACAGAATGCTGAGACAGCAAGGGGAGGATTTCTTCTGAAATCTGGGTCCAGTCAGCGTTCTAAAGGAAAGTAATTTCATACACCGTCAGAATCTGTTGTGTTTACTTCATTTTGTTGTCCAAAAGAGTGACTTTGGGAATCGTTTCACCGAGCAATAGTAAATATTGAGACTATTTTTCTGGATATTCATTTTTAATCAATGAGCAAGATATTCTACCCCCAGCATTTGAAATGACACCATGGTCAGATAATTACACAACCCAAACGACTACCAACATGACATTGTGCATTATGAATAAGGCTAAGGGGTTTAATAGTGGAATATCGACTATCAATTATAATCACAATGTCTTTTTTAAGTAAATACATGTATTTTTCTCTGATACTGATGAACTCGTACCTTGAAGGAAAAAGCCAGTGCGACAGAGAGGCAGATGATGATTTATCATCTACTCTGAGATATGACACGGGAGTACCCCAAGGTTCTATTTTGGAAACTTTATCATTCTGTGTGAATATCAGTGATCTCTCCAGTGTCTGCAATGGATCTGATATTCAAATGTATGCTGAAAACACAGCTATAGTATAACCATGCATAAAACAAAGTGCTGGCAAACATGTAATGAAACGGCTTACAGATTCTGGCCTTCGGCCACCATTTGCAGTAGTTATAGTGCTAATTGGTCAACTAAATAGACCAAATGAGAAGTTTCCAGTTTCCATTTTTTTCTTTTCTCTTCTTTGTTTATTGGTCCATGACATGTCCTATTCCCTAAATAATCAATTACGACTAGATTATTTAACACACAAAACAAAACAGGCTTTTGTCGCCTCTTTTCCTTGCTATCCTGAGGCAGAACCCTTCTTCTTTTTTATCCAACAGCAGAAATATTTGTACTGTCAATGGCTGCTTTAAACAGGGCTGCCAGGAGATGGACATTTGCCACTTGCATGCCACATTTACTCTATTGGCCCTGATTCATAAACAAACAAAACAAAACAAACTACTGTATTTCATTTTATCACACTAGGACCTTGCCTGTTGTGGATATCTGAACACCAAATGATGTACAGTGTGTTTAATGTGGTTTAATAGATCATACCAAGGATGCAAGTATTTTGAAAATGGGAAAACAGTTGTGGCAAAACGGTGCACAGGAACATGATGATTTATTTTGTGGCAGTAAAGTACAGTAGCTGTTTCTGTCCTATGATTTCTGTGGACATACAGTAATGAAGCCACTGGCAATGGAGTGTACGTGTGTGTGTGTGTGTGTGTGTGTGTGTGTGTGTGTGTGTGTGTGTGTGTGTGTGTGTGTGTGTGTGTGTGTGTGTGTGTGTGTGTGTGTGTGTGTGTGTGTGTGTGTGTGTGTGTGTGCGTGCGCGTGCACGCGCGTGTGTACGTACGTACGTGCATGCATGCTCAGTAATATAATGTTGCCAGTAGTATTGTGATGGCCCAGGCGTGAAATTGTATAGCCACTATCTGTTGTGTTGCTGCTGTAGCAGTGGAAACATTACAGTGCAGGTAACATGAGAACGGTGGCCTGTGACAAGAGTAACGCTAGGGGACGGCGAGTTTACCATGCAAAGTTAAAGGGGGAAATGTAATGTGCTTCTAATTTAATGATTAATTAACAATTGGCTAATTTGAAAAAAGGGCTTTGTTAATCTCTTTATAATATTATCACCAATGCCCGTGTGAAAAGTCAGAGTGATAGGTGCAGTCTGTGAGGAGTTATGACATTTCCTTAATTATAGTATGGATTTGGAGTTGATTGCATTCAAATGTCAGCATTTACTGCACTTTCATCTCTCCCAAAAATGGGACTATAAGGCGGTATTAAGATCCTCTGATTGCAGGATTTGCTGCTGCTGCTGTTTGTCTGGTTTCTGCCCAGTGGCCAATACACCCCCCCTCACACACACACACACTTCTTGGATGTAATATTATTTATTTGTTGAAAAAATAGTTGTGCAGGGTCTGGTTGTGGTGTACACGTTGTCAGCTCTGTCCAGGGTTTCACACTAAATCCATCTTGGAGGTTTGCACCGGTGGTAGAAAAAGTACTAATATTACATTTTATTTAAGTTAATACTGCAATGTAGTATACTCTGTCACAAAGGTACAAAAGTGGTGGCATCAAAATGTAGTTAAAGTACCAAAAGTAAAGGCACTCATGATGCTGAATGTTATTTTCAAGAGCTAGAATCTACAAGCTCAGACACTACGTCACATCGCACCACCCAGCAAGCATCGGCTATATTTGTATTGCCAAAGCTAGCATTGAAGTGGTTTGTAATAACAATCAGCATAAATACAAAGTAACTAGTACCCTAGCCAAAAATTTCAAATAAATGTGAGCAAAAGTACATCTCAGAGGCAAATAGCCTCTGAGATGTAGTGCTGGAAACACTCAAGTAGGCCTGAAATACTTGTACTGTACTTAAGTAGTGTACTTAAAGTGTATATATTACACTGCATTTAAAGTGTACAGAACTGCTACCTTTGATGTTTTTGTGTGACACTGTCATATCATGTATTGTTAAAATACAGTATATGTATTATTAATATATGTGTATGGTTTCTGCCAGACAGCAACAATATGTATGTGGATGGACCAATATCAGTGTATTCATTACATCCTCCGAAGATAATTACAAAATATTACAAGTTTGTCATTAATTACACTATGATACATGTCTTTTGGAAGTGAGAGGGGGTGTTTCAAGTCTTCTCATGTACAAACGCTTGTAGATGTGAGAAACTGTCACAGCAAGCCAAATTATGTATTGTATTTTCATAAGTGTACTGTACCAAGTACATTTACTTTATGTAGGTTTTTGTACTTAAACAGTTGCCACATACATGAGTAAATGTATTTAGTTACTTCCGGCCCCTGCTAACCAGGGTGCACTGCCTGCCTGCCGAGGCTGTCTCTCCATGCTAATCAGAGAAATGTTTTATTCAGCATGGAAGAATCAATATGTGCGTGCGTGCGTGCGTGTGTGTGTGTGTGTGCGCGCGCGCCTGCCTGCCTGCTGTGTGAGGGTGTTGTACTTGCATGTGTGTGTGTGTGTGTGGGGGGGGGGGGGGGGGGGTGTCTGTGTGTGTGTGTGTGTGTGTGTGTGTGTGTGTGTGTGTGTGTGTGTGTGTGTGTGTGTGTGTGTGTGTGTGAGTATGTGCGTGCGTGCGTGCGTGCGTGTGTGTGTGTGTGTTCAAGCATTTTTAATGCAATATACTTGTGAGGACCAAATGTTAAGGGAGCATTCAGTGATTCGGAAAGTCCTCGGCCGGTCCCCCCGGTAACACGATGTGCACATGCACACACTCTACAGTGGGTGTGTGTGTGTGGGGGGGGGGGGGGGGTGATGCAACAGGCCAACAGCACACACTCCACCCAGTACTGATTGTACAAAAGGGTTCTCCGGCCAAAGCCCAAACTGAAACAAGTTTTTTTTTTTAATAGATAGATGACGACACCTACCTATAAGAAAAAGTAGGCATAACAGTATTTGAAATAAGTGAAATCACTTACTATACCTTTAAGTAAGATTTGAGAAAACAGAGCATTTTCCTGTTCCTTCTGACAAGAAAAAGGCAGTTTTACTTTTTATGAAATAGACTTTTATTAGATACATAATAAGATTTATAGAAATGAGGTTTGTGGTGTTAAAATCTAGATGTTCACAAAGGGGCAGGGCTGGGATGACATTGTTACCTCACGATACGATATAGGTGGCGATAGGCCTTTGATAATAAATATATCACAATATTTGATATATTGTGATATATCAATATACTGTATTGCATGAAATTCATCAACGATATATCATCATACTGTAGCTGCAGCTGAAAACCAAAAACAAAAAAACAATAAATTAATGAATAAAAAACAGGCAAAAATCTGAACTTACCTCACGATATTTGCAATATATATTTCAGCACATACGCATTATGCAACTTGTGCTGCAATGTGCTAGCTTGTAGATCTGATTTTTTCGGTTACATCTTCTGACACATTTTAGAATGGCATTTCTAAATCATCCTGCAACGTTAATGTCCTCACAAGTAAGTAATAAAAAGTAATAAAGTTTTGTGTGTGTGTGTGTGTGTGTGTGTGTGTGTGTGTGTGTGTGTGTGTGTGTGTGTGTGTGTGTGTGTGTGTGTGTGTGTGTGTGTGTGTGTGTGTGTGTGTGTGTGTGTGTGTGTGTGTGTGTGACGTACATTGTGTGTGGATGCACCCAGGTTTTAATGTATGCGTGTTGATGGAGTTAATTAAGCTGGAGATGCAGAGATAGATGGAGGACAAGCTAGCATGGAGAATGTTAATGTGCAAGACTGAAGGACTGTCAGTCACTCATTGTCTCTCGCTCTCTGTGTCACATATTCGTTTGGTGACAGACACTGTCATATTCCGTCAATTTACCTTACTCACGCATGCACACACAGGCGCAGGTTCCATTAACTTTGCATGGGGATGATATATTGCACTCATTTACATTCATATATCCTCAGTAGATATGTTCCCACACTGTATCGCTATCTTTAAAATATCGGTATTGGCCATAATGGGTCATGTCGGTAACAGTGAATATGCTAGTATAACCACAGAGCAGACACAGGGGGTAAGGTGTTGACTTGACACTTGACGCTATCTGACGTTTTGCACAGTTCTTTGCACTGGATAAAATTACTGCCGCAAACGGCATGTTACGTCAATAACATTCGCCGGCGGGTGCTTGACACTATGGCAGTCGACAGCTTGGTGTCCCACTATTTATTTATTTAAACAACTATATTCTGTTAAGAACGTGTTAAAATATGAAGCAACAACAACACTATTCTGTTACCAATGCATCACACTCTAAATCAATATATGAGAGTAGAATATGATGAGACAGGTTTTGTTTTGTACCACAACAATACCAGCATGACTTTTTAATGTTTTTAAAGTAACAGGAAGTTACATAATCACTCCAATATGGCGTAGGCACTTTGGGAGGAGCCTGTCACTATGCGATTAATGGGAGTGTCGCCTCTTTATATAGAAACTCTTTGCACAGTTACACTAACACCCAGCCATTATGACGATAACTACAGGTGCCGGCGAGTAGATGATCGGACAGATCTCTGTGACTCAGCAGAGGAGGGCTCTGGACTGTTTTCCATAAAACATTTATGCCATGAGATTGAGGCGACATGTCGGGGGGGACAGAGGGTGAGATTACACATCAGAGCCCAGTCCTAAAATGGCTGTTATCTGTAATCCATATTTCAAATTCTTATCCGACCCACACCTGCTCAGACATGCATAGTTAAAGACAGGTGTGTCTCTCTCTCCCTTTCTTTCACTCCCACAATCTCTCTTTCTCACCCTCTCTCTCTGTCTTTATCTCTCTGTCACACTTTAGCTCTCTCTTCAGTCTTTCTCGCTCTCCCTCCTTTCTGTAATCTAAGGTCGAAGCCCTCTCTTATCTTCTTTTCCTCTTCCTTCTCGTTCTCTTTTTTTAAACTGCACACACGCCAACCCCTGTAGCCAGGCTACCAACCGAACCCCCCCACCACCACACACACACACACACACGCACACACACACACACCCACACGCACACACACACACACACACACACACACACACACACACACACACACACACACACACACACACACACACACACACACACACACACACACACACACACACACACACACACCCTTGTGTAGCTGCAATCACTATTGATTGTCTTGGTCCTTTAGTTTTTCATTAATTCTCTCTCTCTCTCTCTCTCTCTCTCTCTCTCTCTCCCTCTCTCTCTTTCTCTCTCTGTCTGGTATTTAAATTCTTTGCCAAATTAAGGTTCCAGATGAGGAACTTAATGAAGCTGTGATATGCAGCATTTTGAATTATAAATTGCAATCATTAAGTCTGTACTCCCTCTCTGGGGACATGCAGCCTGATGCAGGCACATACACGCCATGTCAACCTGCACAACTTTTAACCACTTAAACAGTGTAAGACCACTTGTTTGTGTGTGTGTGTGTGTGTGTGTGTGTGTGGGGGGGGTGTCACACACATATACTATAATTCCAAATGTCAAAATATCACTTAACAGTAAGCCTGTAGGCTTACTGTAGTCTTACTGTAGGCTTACTGTCTAGGCCGAGCTATGAGGCCAGGAGCCTATCTCCTGTTTCTGTAGCGTGAGGCAGCTTGATGTACAAGTACACCCCCTGGACAAGATGTTCGTATGTCGCGGTCAGTCAGTCAGTCTTTTAGTACGTAAAAAATACGTTTAATACTATAAGCCTATAGTATAGAGTATCACCATAACCCATGATGATAACCCATGATGGTCATACCAAAGACTCTAAAAAATGGGACCCAATGCCTCCCTGCTTGGCACTCAGCATCAAGGGATGGATTGGGGGTAAGTCCCTGCGATATACTAGCGTCATGTCCAGGGGGTGTACTTGTACATCAAGCTGCCTCACGCTACAGAAACAGTACAGGAGATAGGCTCCTGACCTATATGGGCCTCAATGGCTCAGCTGGGCCTCATGACATCATGGCCTGGCAAGGCTACTTACTTACTTACTTATAACCCATGAAGTTTTATTTTATTTATTCATTTCATAAATCGTTCCTTCCTGTTGATTTTATAAGGCCTAAAGATCTGGATTAGTAAAAACACTAAATTCAACAAGTAGTTAACGCTTTTTTTTTGCTCTATCTGAATCAACTTTGTGTTTGTTTACATAAGAGTGACCTTGAGAGCTGCTTTCACATACACATAAGTCAATGAGGGGCATACTGCATTTTGACGATTCCTAATAATTTATTTCTTGTCTACATTTTGAACTAGATCAGCACTCAGCAGAGTGCATACTTGCACATTGTACAAGTAGGGCACAGCCTACTTGTGCGTGAGCGCATAGTAGTCGGACTATGAAATTAAGGGCCCATGGGCCGCCACCAGCCAAAGAGCCCCCCTACAACGGAGGGTCTATCTGCTTGGTGCGGCGGCATGATGGTTTAGGACATTTTGGGCTATTTTAGTGACACAAAATTAGTAAACCCATTGTTAATAAGGACCGTGTGCACCATTATTATTCACTTTCACCCCTTTTTTGGGTGGGCCCTGAGCTTGAGCCTCTTAGCGATCACGCGGACATTCAAGCTCATGGGCCCCCTTAGCTCAGGGGCCCCTGGGCCTGGGCCCAACGTGCCCGTTGGATAATCCTTCCCTGCGTGAGCGGAGCAGGCTAAGAGAAAAGGTCTCTTTTCTACCCCACAATTACATCACCATTACATCTCCAAACTAGAATGCACTTTTGCAATTGCAAAGTGTGGTTGCCCCGATGATGTTGTAATGGTGACGTGGTAAAAGACAGTTTTACATCATCATACATCACCTTTCTTGCTCAGGCAATCGAATCATTTCGATGTTCCTTGGTAAGCCAATTGAATGATTAAACATTATCATCAGAGAAAACGCATCACAATAACATAGTGTGGTTGCCCTTCAGGCAACCCCACTAATTACTAACTAAACCGATGACCACCGACCGTGCACCACGCACCGTGCACAACCACACGCACTGATCGCTTAACTTGCGCCCGCTCCACTCACACAAGTGATTACATCATTACCTTTTAAACCTGATTTACCAGAGTCCTATATGGTTCTATACTTGTGTATTTTCTGTTTTCTGCTATTCCCCACAGTAAAATAACATATCTACAAGTGTGCATGCATTGCACCTCCTATATGGCCTTAATGTGTGGTTTTCAGCGATGTTTGTTTAAGACAATGAAGGGAAATCTAATGTTTGGTTTAAGGTGGACAACATTGTCACTAATGTCACCTGTTGCTTAAACAAACATTATGTCATAATTGATGTTGTAAGTTGACAAGAGTGTCCCTCATTTCACAGGGGTGTGAGTTTTGGTGAATGATTTAGTTCAGAATAATAGGCGCACTGTTTGGTTTGGTTTTAAGTACTTTTGCAAGCTGTCCAATAGGCCTAATGGAAAAAGATTTTCTCTCCAGTTTTCCTTGTGACTTACTATAACTGAACATAATTATGATTATCTCACTGGGCCAAAGGCAAGTGTGGAGATTATGTTATGGTCAAAGGTGGTCTAAGCGGCCTGAAAATTGGACCATAATGGATCGGTCACCATGCAAGGCACTGTGAGCTTGCAGATGAGCTATTTTGGGCTAATACCTAATATGGATTTCAATATGAAAATAATGGATTGAATGACCTATACTTTTCAGGACATGATTATGAAATAGAATAGGTATCGGCATAGAAATATGGCGTCTTTTTTTTTTTTTTTTTTTTAGTAAATGAAAGGCTTTTAAGTCCAGCTTATAGTCCGTAAAAAATATGGTAACTACGTTGTACTTTTTGGAGGTGCAGAGCTTTGTAAAATGGTGTGAGGACAACCACCTTGTTCTGTCAGTATAAGGCACAGGAGATGCTATTTGATCCCAAGAGTATTAGTGACCTCAAGCCTGTGGTCATTCATGACTCGACCATCTCACAGGTCTCCTCATACAATCAGGATTGACTATTCACTAACTTGGAACACACATACTTGCCTGACTCATTTTTTCCCCCTATGATAAGCGATTCAGTCTGGTGAGATTGCCTCCGGTGTCGTCAGTACCGGTTAAAAATCCGAGTAGGGCAGCTGATTAGCCAACAGCCAATCAAACAACAAAGTGTCAAACAACAAACACGGCGGCTCCCCACTGCCGTGAAGGATCGACTGCATCGATCTGCCTATTAAACCGACCTATGATAAGTAGCATCTTTAAGAAGCATCAGGTTTTATAAACATCATCATTCAACATATTTTACAGCTTTTGTTCACTTGCTAGTGCACTCCTCAGCTATGCTTGTTGTGTTAACAAGCAGGCTAGCACATTAGCCACATGAATGACAACAATGTTGTATGCTTTTCCAATATTCTGATTGGTTCATTGGTTAGTATGAACCAATCACCAAAGACCGCCACTTTAAAAATGCTCAACACACAACACACACTGCAACACACACACACACACATACAAAAAAATAACATGGATCTTGTATTAAATTCTCGCATATATGACATACAGTATATACAGCATATAAAATGCTCCGTATGGGGAATAATGTATAGTGAAAATGATAATTCAGACTGAGTGTCAGGCAATGTAGACAGTATCTGTAGTAAATTACAGCGGGCTGCACTTCCTCCGACGCCTAGCTCAGTGTTCAATGTGTTGACCCAAAATGTTGTTCTGTGGAGCAGCCTTGAGAAGCCTGGTCAGACTTGGTATCACAGTTTGGTTCGATAACCTCTCAGTGCAACTGAGGTCCAAACTGTTCAGATTGGTGCAAACAGCAAGGAAGGTCAGAGCCAGGGTAATACAACTCTGCAATCTATTCATGAGCAGGTCACATTAAAACAGGCAAAAAAAAAAGTCAGTGATGCTAATGGAGAGTTTGTAATTCTGCCCTCTGGGAGAAAGTACAAAGAACCAAAAGTGGGAATAAGTCAGGTTTAAAAAAATGTTTGTACCAGCATCAACTAAAATGTTGAATGAAGTTCTGAAACACCAGTGAATGCAAGAGGTCATCATTTTGTGTGTGCGCTGGGTCAAGTGTCTCCCTCATTTTTGTATTTGGTTTGGTTTGTGTATATGTTTCGTGTGGCTACAGCAGAGGTGAAAGTAAAAGACAAATTTCCCTTATGGACAATAACGTTTACCTTGACCTTTACTTGACCTTGACTGTACCCTATACTAAATGGAGAGGAGTACACACACATTGTTGTTCATGTGCCATTGCACATGCACTATATAGCCAGTGTGCCCAATTGTATAACACTTCTACTCAGTACAATCTATTCAGCTGATACCAATGCTGAATTCCAATACCAGAGAATAACATGGGAGCAGATATGTTTTGCACAAATCGAAGCAGGCAAAAATGTGCCAAGGAAAATTTGTGCAAAATTTGGCATCGACTGGGTTAAACAAAGTTTGGGCAACTCCAAAGCAAATTCTGCATGCCCTGGCACTTTATTTACCTGCCTATTGTACAACCTCTTACTTCTGTTGGGTCAGTGGTTAGGCTGCCATATTTGGTAAAAGGTGCAGCAATTATATAAAGCAGCTTTATCCAAGGCACCTTTATCCAAGGCCCTTTTTAGGGAAGATAGGCCTATACTGATATGATCCGATATGACTAAATAAGGGCAGATCAAATACCTATACATTATCGCGACATCTGGAAGAATGTTTGACTGTAATTACCTTTCTATATTCAATCAATTAATGAACAAGATTACTGAATGCTTTCACTTGTGCACAAGAGAGCTTTTCTCAGCTGTGCTGGGATGGAAACCAGTTTAATCCCACTAGTTCCTCCAAGATACTGCCATCACTTTCAACCTGCTGGGGTAAACAGCATGCTTTGGAACAGACTTTGCACTGGAGCAATGAAAGGAGAATAGGGGGAAAAACAGCTTATGTTGTGATCGGGTGTTTAAGTAAACGGGTGTTTTCTAAAACTCTCGTTATCTGCTTCTCCCCCAACTCCCTCCCCTCTCTCAATTTCACCCCTTTCCTATCTCTACCCCCCTCCAAATCGGTCTGTTTTGCTACAATCTTTCTCTCTTTGCCACTTCTCTTCTGTTTCTCATTTCTCTGCTGAAGGTCTCTCTCTCTCTTGCTTTCTCTCTCTTTCTCTCCTCTGTTTTTCTCTCTTATGGTCATTTACATTTATATTGAATTAGAAGCTGTGGAGAGATAGAGGGAAGGAGGGAGGGAGGGAGAGAAGCGGCAGAAGAAGGACGCGAAAAACTCCTTCTGATTATAATGTGAGATTACGAGCCGACTGAGCTGCCATTATGTCGTGTAATTACAAAGAGAGAGGGAGAGAGAAGGAGAGGGAGAGGGAGCGAGACGACACCTGAAAGGATACCCAGATGGCAGGATCCATCTCATTTAGGGGAAAGGTCTCTCTCTCCCTCCCTCTTGTCCCTTTATTCACTCTCTCACCCCTCCCCAGTCTCTCTGATTGCTCCTCCTGTTGTAATGTTATGAAGTGATCCTGCCTACACGCCATGCTATATAGGTCAGGATCGATTGCAGACAGATATCAAACAAGGCATTAAACTGGATATAGATAAGATAAGGCCTTTATTGATCCTGTGAGGGAAATCCAGTTGCCAAAGGCAGCACAGCAGCTATAGTTACACAGCATGAACACTAAGTGCTGTAGATACAGCATCAATAAGTAACAATTTATATTTAAACCATCAGCTTTTGCTTTGCATAATAACACAGTTACCATGTCAGGACCTCACTGTATTAAACTATGGTTATTTCAAAGAAATTGCTCTATTGAATGGGTCAAGTGTACCGTTGTTGTGCGTGCATCCTTCTCAATAGGCTATGCACAGATGTCCGATTTCCTTCCCAGGTGTTACCGACAATGACAGATCAACCCCTTCCAAGGCTGTGGCCCTACAACACAATCAAAGACTATGCAATTTTGCATTTGCACGCCCAGTGAATGAACACACTTGCGTTCAGCATGTGCATGGCCACTGCCAGCACGGTTATATAGCCTAGGTTACGGATATACAGTAGGCCTACTGTATTTCCGTAACATACCGAGAATTTGATTCTGAGTTTTTGAGTCCCTTCCAGGGGTTGACACTAAGGTCTCGGAGGCACTTGCCCATCGGGCAAGTGCAAGTCAGGTTCTACTTGCCCTCAGCTCATGGTCACTTGCCCCCTAAAATATATAGGGGGCAAGTAAATATACATTTCAGTAAATATACATTTCAGCACCACGGACAGAGTCACTACAGCTACCATAACAGAAAGCTCATTTCAGCACCACGGACAGAGTAACAGAAAGCTCATTTCAGCACCACGGACAGTCTCTGCAGTCAGGTTCTACTTGCCCTCAGCTCATGGTCACTTGCCCCCTAAAATATATTGTAAATTTTGCAGATGTAACTCTTGAGAACGTAAAAATGAAACCAAATGGACCCTTGCGGGTCCATTTGGTTTCATTTTTAGGCTCCCAAGAGTTACAATTCATTACCCCAGGTCTACACAACTAGAGAATGTAGAAGATTAGGTCATTTTGATGTGAAAGTTAAATTGCCTGTTTTGTTTCCCAAATCCAGCCTGGAATTGTGGATAGCTAGAAAGCAGGGAAAGACACAGAGGCAGAGTGCAATAACTGCCTTCAAGACAAATTTATCTTGTGTTGTGTTATAGTGCACTAAGTTGCACACTTGCCCGATCGGGCAACCAGGTAGCAGTCTTCACTTGCCCCACCATTTTTTTTACTTGCCCCGGGCAAGCGGGCAAGTGTTAGTGTCAAGCTCTGGCCTTCCCACAGAGTGGACAACCAAAAACACTAGCGGGGTTCCAGTGTTGCGTTACATGAAATCCTTGACCTATGAATACAGATTCGACAGAAACATTAGCAGTCTTGCACTGGGTGTCCTGCGGGCTGTGGCAGGACACCCAGTGTCCAACAGGGACGTAGCTGACCCTTTGGTTGCCCTACTCATACAGGAATTTTGTACTGCTCCACGGAGAAAATCACTATTATGAGGGTTGTCACTTTTTGGTACTTTTTGTTGCCCCCCTGTGTGTTTCCCTAAGTGCAGTGCGTATTGCACATATACATAGCAATGGCACTGTCTCAAGCCTTTTCATTTCAAGGACCCCATAACTCTTGAGTTACACCCACCATACAGGGACATTTGGAAACAACACAAGGTCACTTCGCGTTTCCAGTGCATACATGCACAATAGCAGCTCCCTGACTCTGTTTGACCAGAATGGAACAGAGCATTAATTACTATCATCGCATGATCACCATTGCATGTGAAAGCAGTCGGTACTTCAAGTAGGAAGAACTATTTCCAAAATGGCATATGTGCACTTTTCTACAGAGCCTATTGCTTCACGATCTCCTTAGATTGAGAATGATAATAATAAAAATGGATTGCATTTTTATAGTGCTTTTCTATGCACTGTGTATACTCAAAGCGCTTACAATGGTCCATTCATTCCTACACGGCGAACAGTCAACGCCAGCATCCCCACATTCACACAGCTGCGGTGGCAACCACTGGAGGCAAGGTGGGGTTCCGTGTCTTCCCCAAGGACACTTCGACATGTACACAGGAGGAGGCGGGATTTGAACGGCCAACACCTGGATCATTGGTCAACCTGCTCTACCTGCTGAGCCACGGCCTCATACACATTACTACACATAGCACTGTAATATGTCTGTATTCCATAGATGGCATCAGGACTGCTTTAAATTAATTAAAATGGTGGTTGGTGAGGTGGGTGGAAGAGGTTGATTGAGCAAGATAATTGTTACGTTCTGTTTGTTTTGTTTTATATTTGTTTCTGTGTACTGTATGTTTTGTGTTTTTTGGGTGCTGTATTCTGTATACTCTGTTGCTGTGGACTGTCCTTTCAACAAAAAATCTTTAACTTTAGAATGGTGGATCATTTTACGTTGGTAAAAGTTCTATGCATTTGGTAGATTCTACACATAATGTTTTTTGTTGGTTTAAAATGTGTGTATTGGGTTGCACTAAATGCCTCAAGTTTAGTTTGCTGCTGCAGAATTTTGTATTCGGCTCTGTCCAATTCAACAGTCTTATAAGCGAAGTTGTCCAATGCCAAATTGATGTTGAATGAAAACAAGACAGAAGCAACAATGTTTGCTCCAGTTTCTTCCAAATGTATTTCCAATCACTACTTAGATGGTTTTGAAAGAGTGAATACATATTTGAATTGTGCTTTTATCACTGTTTGTTTGTTTACTATTTATCTAATCATTGACTGTTAGTTTGATTTTATTTTATTAGGTTATTTTTTAGGTTTGTTCTGCTTTTGTCCATATATTAGGCCGATGAGCACATCTGACCCTGGATAGCATCAGCATCATTTCCATCACAATGAAGGGATCTAAATTTTATTGGCATTAAAAACAGCTACTTGAATAAGCAATTGCACCGATCATCTTACAGTAGCAAATCTCAAGTTGTTTTGTAGTATTTTTTGTATAATTTTACTTTGATTTTGTTCAGTCGTATTGCGTTGATTTTGAGTTTAAGGTTTGGACTCCGAGGCCCCTATTTTCTGTGTCTTAAGTACCAAAGTCTCATGAACACTTGAAGACATGGAGGCTTGCCAAAGTTTGGGGTTTTTGGGTCACTCAAAACAGCCAAATAGACCTGGCATTACAAAATATCACCCAAAATAGATGTACTAGGCCTATTAGGAACATAACACATTATTCTGTAGTCATGAGACAAAGACAGTGTCGATCTATTTGATGTCACACAACTCGGCAGTTGCAAATCGTGCAGTGCCCAATAAACCGCCATATAGGCCAAATCCAACATAGAGGGTGTTAGTGAATGTGGTCTGGACTCTGTAGAGGAGAGTCATGGTGTCAGAGACACTGTAGAAAGACAGCATACCTGCACTGTGATCCAGGTACACTCCTACTCTGGAAGTCACAGGACCTGGGATTGTAGTTTCAATACCGCCGTGTCTGAGAACACAACCTCTAACTCCATTACAGCATTTTAAACACCACGATGTATCATTGCTTCCAAATACGCAATCGTAACCAGCGGTTTTGTTGATGCAGCTTTTATATGAGACCGATATATCAACAATGTATCCACTCCACTCTACCTCCCAGTAACAGCACCCAGTCAGACCTTCTCTACTTATAACCTGGCTCCACTGAGTGAATCTCTCTGGATGGTGTGGATATGGTTGTCGTTGTTTCATCCATGTTACTTTTCTGTTCCCTTTTGACAGAAACAGCCGCTGGTGTGATGTGTTTGGATCCAGTGTGATCGGACATGAATATTGTAAGAACTCAGCTCTGGTCTTGGGTATTGGTAGTGTTGACAAAACACCCACTCTATTCAATGTTTCTGTGATGTTTATCGCTTCCTCTTTGAGAATTTTCTCTAGTTTGTCTGCCATCTTTGACACAGTCAGAGTCACATCTTCAAAGTATCTCAGAGGACGAATATTGCTGTTGACTAGGGGTGTGGATTCATTGATCCTTGAGGGATTATAAGAGGAAGAAAGTATAAAATTAATGTGATCCGTTGTGTTCGAGATCTGCTCCATCTCAGCATGTCTCCTCACCAGTTCAGTGACCTCCTGTTCCACAACCTTTGTAAGTTCTTCAACACGACTCACTTCATGTTTCTGCCGATCTCTGATCAACTTTCTTACTTCAGATCGTTTATTCTCAATGGAAGCCATGAGGTCAGTAAAGATGGTGTCACTGTCTTCAACTGCTTTATCAGCACAGTGATTGATGGATTCCACCTGTTGGTGAAGCAGCTTCACGTCTTTCTCTCTCTCCTGGATTCTCTGTTGGATGTTCTGTTGACTTGTAGAGAGCACTTTCTGTCTCTCAGTTCTTTCTGCTACAGCTGAGATGGTATCATGGCCTTTGTGTTTATCCATACAGCACAGATAGCAGATACACTGTTGATCAGTACGACAGAAAACCTTCTTCACCTCGTCATGACGAGAGCAGATGTTGTCCTGAAGCTTCCTGGAGGCTTTGACCAGCTTGTGATTCTTAAAGGCAGGAGATAGATAGTGAGGCTGGAGGTGGGTGTCACAGTAAGACACCAGACACTGAAGACAAGTCTTCACAGACTTCACTTTCCTCTCGGTACAGGAATCACAGACCACATCTCCAGGTCCAGCAACCTCTTCCTCCTGATCCTGACCAGGAGAAATGGCTTGGAGTCTTGTCATTTTCAGGATATCCACCACCTCAGACAGCATGGTCTTTTTCTTCAAAACAGGTCTTGGAGTGAACCTTTCTTTGCACTGTGGACAGCTGAATGTATTGTTTTGGTCTTCCTGATTCCAGCAAGCCTCAATACAACTACTACAAAAGTTGTGTCCACAAGGAATACTAACCGGATTCTTCAGCGGATCCAGACATATAGAACAGCATAAGTGAACTCCTTGGTGTGCCATTCTCCAGAAGCCCATCGGCTGACATCGGCTGACGGCTATAGTTAGTCCCACAAAGGTATAGTTTGCTGTCAAGGTATAGCTAAATGTCTGTTAATTCGACAATTCACTTTATGACAGTATTGCTTGTGATGACAATGTCTTCATTTCACATTATGATGACATCATTGAGTTTTTATGCACTATTACTCATTGTATGGAGTTGTACACATTATGGTATAGGTTACTGTCTAAATTTACCAAGGAACTAAATATGCGCAGGTCTCCACTGGCTTGGGTCACGTCACCCTGAGTTACCCCCACAAGGTGACTGTTACGTCCCCCTGTGAGGGTGACTCTAGGGCCAACAAACTATGGGGTTGCTATAGGGATACTCTAGACCAGGAGTTTTCAACAGGTGGTCCGGGGACCACCAGTGGTCCTTGAGAAGGTTCCAGGTGGTCCCCAGGCTAAATGATGGAAAGTTGGTTAACCAGATGTAACTCTTGAGAGTGTAAAAATGAAACCAAATGGACCCTTGCTGGTCCATTTGGTTTCATGTTTACACTCTAAAGAGTTAAAATATTCATCATGTGAATTATAGTAGCCTATCACCACTTAATTCAGACGTTTACACTGTTTTGTTGGTAAAATCCAGCCTGGAATTGTGGACAAAATCAAAAGAATTCTTTAATTTTAGGTCTTTGGTGTGAAAATGTAATCAAATGGTGGTCCGTGGCTCAAATGCTGAATAAATGGTGGTCCCTGGAGTCAAAAAGGTTGAAAACCCCTGCTCTAGACCAATAATAAACACCCGGGATTATGATGTAGGCTTTCGATGACAAAACAATTGAGTTACTGAGAACAATAATAAACTCCCAGGATTACAATAGTGAGATTGCCTACAGCAACTGCACTATTAAATACTTATTTTATATTAATATGTAGCCTAATATCATCACTGTTTTTGTCAAATAACTCACTCATGTTACAAAAAAGTAAATCCTAAATGCTCTATTGTACTGTATTATAACTATAAGCTATCACATATATATGTAATAAAGATGGCTGAAATGCACATTAGAAAATGCAGTTTGGAATTGATTTGCAGACAGCAGCAGTGAGCATAATGGTGGCTAAGTTTTGACAATGGTGCCATCCAGTGGTGTAAAGTAGTTAGCAACAGTCACATGTATTTTATTTTGACTGGGTGATGCTACGTCATCTTACATTCAGGAAGTAAACGTTGTTTACAGTGCTTCGCATGGCGGGGACCGAACAGGTCAGCCAGGGAGCAGAATGGAACATTAGTTCCTGCTAGGTTCGTGAAGGTTGACATTGTATTGGACATTCAGCAGCATGAGCGCCGTCCTGCCCCGCATCGAGCAGCTGTCCAGCAGGGTGGTGCGGGTCCTGGGATGTAACCCGGGTCCAATGACTCTACAGGGCACCAACACGTACCTGGTGGGCACCGGGAGCAAGTAGGTTCAATACCAGAACTGAAGACCCGATCAAAAACAAGCTCACGGCGCGTCGCATTGATCTCATTTAATATTATGGAAGTTCACCCATTTTCAACATTCTAATATGTCATTAGTATACCCTAGACTAGGTACTGGGTGGATATGATAAAAAAAAGAAGGTTCCCCCAATTCTGTATTTCCTAAAAATGGACGTCTGAAAAAATCATGAACATGGTGAAATACATCTGATGACATCATCAAGATGTATTTCACCATGTTAATGATTTTTCTTTCAGACCAATTATTACACCCATTTTCCCCTTTAAGTAACAAGCTAAAACAGTATTCTTAACTAGTGTGTACAATCAGTTTTTGAGATTTGCTGTAGCCTAGTTGTACAATTGTACTGTAATTCTCCAAGCTGAAATGTATTCATTCACTCAATGGCACTGCACTGAACTCTTGAACTCATCCACTCCTCTCTCCTCCCCACCCTATCTGTTACTCACTTCATCCTAGAGGACTTGTGCAATGGTCAGTGGACCTTAGTCTAGCTCTTCTGTGCATTATAGTGCACATTTGCAAGCAGGACTACTATTGAACGTAGTCTACTTCTTTATTTATCACTTATAATAATATTGCGTCGTTCTCGTTGAAAACAATGTAAAGCAATGTATGTTATAAAAACATATCTATGCAATTAATGTATACTGCTCTTACTATGTTTACTTATTGACCTGCATTTAATGTATCGCTTTTCACTGACATGTTTGTTCTCTGTTGTTTCACCTTTATCTGTACTGTACTCAGAAATCTCTGAGTAATGTCACTATAGATAATAACAAAGTATTAATTTGTTATTAACAATGTAAGGAGAGGCAGGATCATACAATGTTATATCACCAGTACACATCTTACTGGCAGTCATGAAGCAAACACTGTTCGCTCCCCATATACTGTACACTCAGTGACGAACATACCAACATTTCTGCATGGCTTGAATAGTAATCTCGCTCACTACGTTTGCGTTTAAACATAATTGAACCCTTGTAGCCCCAGTGTGTCTTGGGATTTTATGACAATGGCACATTTTGTTGTAATGTAAATTGAACTATATAAAAAGTTATAATCAATCAAGCAGCCTTAATTGCTAATGACCTGCTCGTTCTTTTGCATCCTGTACCCACTAGGCGGGTGTTGATTGACACAGGAGAGCCTGGTGTCCCAGAGTACATCAACAACCTGAAGCTGGCCCTGAGTCAGTTCAACACAGCCATCCAGGAGGTCCTGGTAACACACTGGCACCATGACCACACCGGAGGACTCACTGACATCTGTAGAGACATCACTGGTGAGACACACACACACACACACACACACACACACACACACACACACACACACACACACACACACACACACTGGCAATATACAGTATTATGCAATGATGAGAGAGCATTACACGTGCAGTCAAAAGTTAAGCAAAAGTCAATCTGGGTACCCATCAGCATTCGGGAAAACCGCGCCACCGCTGTTGTTCCTGAGGCAACTAGTCTGTCTTGAGAGACTAAGCTCAAGTTAAAAGGTGTTTTCCATGTGTCATACTGCAGGTTCCCAGATTCAGGTGAGCAAGCTGCCTCGCTGTCCCCCTGCTGATGAGAAGATGGGAGACAAGGAATACACCTACTTAAAAGATGGAGACGTCATCCACACAGAGGGAGCCACACTCAAGTCAGTTCACAGTCATTTACCCCTATTTTGGGAATGTTATTATAGGCAGAAAGATAAAAAAAAAATCTATTAACATAGTGGAAAATGTAACTTCTCTGCATGGGGGATAACATGGTTAAGTGCCCTATAGCAATTAATTTAAAATCGAGGCCAACACCAAAATAGCCCAACCATTCATACTGGAAAAGATGATGTTTTCCTCTGAGTGTGGAGGAAGACTACTTAGTTTATTGTGGTCGTTCTTGAAATGGTATCCTTGGTTTCTGCTGTGTGTGAACAATAAATACTGCAGCTATTCTCAAATCAGTTGCCCTCCAAACCCCACCCAGTCGCTGTAAGAAAGCAGCAGAGAATAGTAGACCTTGTGATAGTTGTGAGCTTGTACTGTGTGTCAACTATTCATTCATCAGTATTGTGGGATTAGACATCACACGAGTAGACGAAAAGTCGAAAACCAGCGTTCTGTTGGGAATGATGACTAGGAATTCTGTAACTAGATTTTTCATTTCCGATCCAATTTCCGATTATGGAAGTATCAATTCCGATCCAATTCAGATACTGATACGACACATAATTAAGTCTGTCTATGGTGTATATTGCAGCCTGCGTGCTGCCTGTTATGTGCCTGTGAGTGCAACTAGCAAACACTGTTATGATCACATGGCCTCTACATGCTGCATCTGCTGTAGTGCTGTATTGGAGCATTAGAAAGTTTTCTCTGCGTACAGTAGATCAGGTACTGTAGATCTAATCTACTGTACACGTTTTTGTTATTTTTTTAAGAGTTGTCCCGATATTCATTTTTCATTATATTCTCAAACTAAACGAGGATAAAACAGAAGTTCTCATAATTGGCTCCAGTGACAGAAAGAATCAATACTAAGCAGACTTGGCAATCTGATTGTAGAAAGTAATAGTACAGTAAAGAACTTGGGGGTCTTCATTGACTCTGAATTGAATTTTAATTCACACATTAATCATGTCACCAAGACTGCCTTTTTTCACCTTAGAAACATTGCACGAATCAGAGCCTGTCAATGGATGATGCTAAAACCCTGATCCACGCCTTTGTATTTTCCCGGCTTGACTACTGCAATGCACTCTTTTCTGGTCTCCCCAAGAAAACAACTGACAGATTACAACTAGTCCAAAACGCGGCAGCCAGAGTTTTAACTAAAACTAAGATGAGAGAACATATTACTCCTGTCCTAGCCTCACTACATTGGCTACCGGTTGTGTTTAGAATTGATTTTGAAATTCTTTTACTTGTCTATAAAGCGCTTAATGGTCTTGCACCTTCCTACCTACATGACTGCCTGCCTAAGTATGTCCCAGGCCGTCCCCTCAGGTCTTCCACTGCTGGCCTGCTTGCGGTGCCCAAAATGGCAACTAAAAAACACGGTGAAGCAGCCTTTTGCTTCTATGGACCGACGGCGTGGAACAAACTCCCATTATACATTCGACAGGCAGCCTCTGTAGACATTTTTAAAGCACAGCTCAAGACGTACTTCTACGCACTTGCTTTTAACTGATTCTCTGTGATTTTATATTTTATGATTTTATATTTTATGCCTTATTTCAGGTCCTCACTGTACTCTGTACTAATTCATTCCCACTATTTTTTGTCTTCTTCTCTATTGCAATGTAAAGCACTTTGAGCTGCATTTTATGTCATGAAAGGTGCTATACAAATAAAGATTATTATTATTATTATTATTATTATTATTCATTTCAGACCAAGTACGGCGGGTGAAATGAAGCACAAGTACTATATTTTTACTACATAGCGAGTACCGATACGAGTATCTTCTGTTTTTGTTGAGTAACCACTTATTTTACCCCCCTTTTGGTTCCGATACCAAATACCGGAGGGTGTCTAGTTTTTTATGGCTGATATCGGGCCGGTATCCCATCTGAATATCGGATCGCACAGCCATTCCTAGATGTAACTCTCGTCGCAATGTCCATCCTCTATACAGGGTATTGTTCACGCCGGGCCACACAGACGACCACATGTCGGTTGTGCTGGAGGAGGAGCGCGCCGTGTTCTCTGGGGACTGCATCCTGGGAGAGGGAACGGCAGTGTTCGAAGACCTGTACCACTACATGAGCTCACTAAACCTCCTGTTGGACACCCAGACTGATCTCATCTACCCTGGTTAGTATCTGCTGTCTGGCTGCTCAAGGCTGAACAATTTTAGTCTAGTTTCAAATCAGTGAATTAGTCTGTAGCAGAGTTTGTTAGTCCACCGTGCTCAGCCCTGCTGGAAGCTGTCCTCTATGATGGTGTCCAGGTCACGGCCCAGTGGTGCAGGACGCGGGCAGTAAGATCAGGGAGTACATCCAGCATCGCAACCTCAGAGAGCAGCAGATCCTACAGGTCATCCAGGCCGGGGGCAGACGGGCCTTCTCCTCCATGGAGCTGGTGAAAGTGGTCTACAAGGTAAGAAGGATCTGTGTCGCTTCAGAATCATTGCCAGTCTGCTTCCCAACACTTCACAGCACTTCTACTACTTTACTACTATATTTATGTCCACATAAGCTAAAGTACAACAGACTTACATACAAAGGACAAACACTGCTAGTGCAGTCATAATCAAAGAACAGTCAGTTACAAGTTGCATATTTGGCAGAACAATGCTGTTGGCATACTTCAATCACAGAAGACAACAATCAAGGGCAAATCTCTTCCACATTTGATCCGCTATAATAGCAGACAGACAGACAGACAGACAGACAGACAGGCAGGCGGATAGACAGGCAAGCAGACAGACAGACAGGCAGGCAGGCAGGCAGGCAGACAGACAGACAGGCAGGCGGATAGTCAGGCAGGCAGCACACGCACAGTGATACTGTGTATGTGGCATTGTGGGTCTATTGTGATATTATATAATACCTTTGCACAAATGCAGAGAATGTGAGTAGAGCCCTAGCCTATATAAGGCTGTGGGTAGTATATACAAGTATACTGTATATATTACGCAGAAGATAAAACCAGCAGGCCCTCAAAATTATGAATATGTCTGTGCAGGACATTGCACGTGGAGTCTCTCTCGCTCTCTCTCTCTGTCTCTCTCTCTCATTCTCATGCTGTACCCTGTGCACAGCTCGCCTCGCCGGTGCTTACCTCATTGCAGCAATATAAGCACTTTAACTTGTGATCCACTCATCACAAATAAACAACTCCCATGCATCTAATGTCTCCATTTTAAATGTATTTGTCCATCATAGTAACCTGCTTGACAGTCACATGTAGGTGGCCATTTGTCCAAGCGATGCGAAATGGGAGAATAATAAGTAGAAACCTGCTTTACGGCACATGGTCCTCTTGCGATGATGACAGCCGTGTACCATTGAAACCCGCTTTGTAGGACACTCCTGAACATCTCCACCGAGCAGCGGAGGTCAACCTGGTCCATCACTTGAAGAAACTGGAGAAGGAGGGAAAGATAAGCCTGGGTAAGTACTGCTTTCTGATGGCATGGAAGTACATTCTGATGGCATGAGTAAAAGTACCTTAGTATCTGCATCAAATCAAAACATACTTAAAGCACCAAAAGTAAAAGTACACATTGTGCTGAATGTCCCATTCCATGAATTCAAAATGTCTAAACAAACAAACAAAACAAACAAAAAAAGCCATTGTACAGTAAACTAGCCACAATATGTATAGTTGTGAACTGGTTAATGTGTAGTTAATTTTCAAGTGATTGTTGTAGAGTAAAAGTATAATAGTTGCCCCTGAGATGTTGTGCAGTAGAAGTAAGTATTGGAAATAGGGAATACTATCCCAGAATTACAGTACTTAATTAAATTTACTTACTAGTTACTTTCCACCACCACTGCAGCTTAATATTTTTTTTCTAGTGGTCCGTGATCCAGACTGTACATTTGATGTCTTATTTGTCTTCACAGTGGAAGATGCGACCCAGCTCAACACTTGGAAGAGTAACCTGTGACACCAATTATAAATGAAACTAGTGTCTGGCCTGTGAAAGATGTTTGCATACGACACCGATCACTATTTTGGATATGTGAATATGAAAATGCTACTACTGTGAAAAGGTATCATATATTAATTAATTAATAGGTATGATTTTGCCCACTCCATTCATAGTTAATGTTCCAGTTTCGGGGCTCTGGCTCATGGACTAAGAACTGTACAGGTTCAGTCCTAGTGGAAATGGGATGATCCTGGTGAAAATGCAGAGTGTTTGTTCAGTAACCGGCATCTCCCTGTTTCTCCAGCTCTTTAGTAATTTCAGACAATCGGAAGCACGGAGAGATCATTTTGTGAGCTTCCTTTTCAGTTTGTGTCTGCAATTGTTACCTTTTACTGGATAATAAATAGTTGGCGTCCTTAAATATTAAGCATTTAGCTGGGGACTCCCGAGGAACCCCACTAGGACCCCGGGGTGCTTTTCAACGCTTGTTGAAAAGCACTGTTATATCGTGCCTTTTGCCTCTTTAGTCCGTTTGATGGAGAGAAAACAAATGGGAAAGAAAATGCGTATTTATTCTTCTTGATGTTTTAAATATAGAGCCGAGCTCTTCATCCTCATGTGTTTATTCTCAAGAATGTCAGCTGGATTGTGATTTGTGCAGTTAATATAGCCCATCTATGTTCCATTAAATTAATCTAGTTGTGCTATCTGTTGTTTTGTTTTGTCTTGCTTCAGCCACTGGCTGTAATGCTCACTTCATTCGGTAGATGGCAGCATCTCTTCAGTAATCATTTCTCTTGAATGATTTCATACTTATACCTGCACCCTTTTCTTCAGTGGCATTTAATCCGGATTTAAAACAAACTTGTGCCAGTACACTGAGATTTGGCTGTGCTTGCACTTTTTGAAATTCTGGCTCTCTTAATTGAACTTACTGAATAAATCAATGGGGCAAAAATAATAATTAGAATTATAATAATGATGATTAAAAAACAATATTGCACAATCTGATACATTTGTGTGAAAATGCATGAACCTTTGACCTGTAGTTCAAATGACTGCCTTGTGTCTCATGCCTTTTCACAGAATGACTAACCACTGTGATGTAACTCACTGCAACAAGTGCTAGCACTGACAGACCCTCAGTCCTGGATGCCTCTGACAGCATGCTGCTAGATGCTGTTAGTAGCAGCCTGGTTTCTGTGTAAGTCAACTATGATTTGTAGCATTATTATTGGCATGTTTTAAAATGCAGTCTGACTATTTAATATGGCTATTTCAATGTTGTAGTGTTAATTATGTTGATTAAAACTATGACGAAAAATGACTGTCGACTACCTTTTCTTCACTGAAGACCCCTAAGCTATGAGGACTAAAATTAATACTGAATATAGAGCTGAGCAGTCCTGCCCATTTCATAAATGAATTCCCTATTCATTTTCCTTGTAGGCTTTTCCAAAATGATTTATATAAAGACGGCTACGCTGCAGACAAAGACAATTTGGGTCATGGCAAATCTTGACAACACACACAATGTCTTGGGACAATCAAATAATGTGATTGTAAGAAGAAGTACTTGTCTTTATATAAGCCTATACAACGTATCCCCATTTGCTGTCAATATACTGTCAACTATCAATAAAAGCATGTAACGCCCCCAAAAAACTAAATATTTGTTTTTTTTTGGTACAGTAGTTACTAATAACTACTGTACCAAAAACAATGCGATTCACAAACCTGTATGAGATGCCATTATAAAGACAATGAGAACAAGCGCAGAGCATGTGTCCTGTCAGCGAATATTGTGTCTAAGAGGCAGGCTGTAAATGTTATGATTGGTTGAGACAGAGGGGTAGGCGATGTTTTGATTTGGAGCGCACGCAAGTAGGTGGATGACTAGACGCTACCAAGTTGAGCTGACTGCCAGAATGTGTTTTTCTGACTGTATTAGATTGTGAGAAAGGATACACTATTAGAGTAGAATGTAGGTACTCTCTGCTTCCACACAATGTCTGAGTCTCATTACTCTCTTCCACAGACCATGTTTCACCCATACTTCACCTACTATATCTATACTGGATTTTGATTTGAAAAAATTACGTCATGCAATGTCATCATAATGTCATCATTACAACCAATGTGTCATTTAAAGTCACTTCTAATTAACCCAACAATATAGGTATTAATGAATTAATTCACTTGCCTATTGTCTTTTGTCAGATTGATCACTTGAATGTCATACATTTAAAAAGAAAAAAAAATGCCACAACAAGGCGTTCAACTGGACCAAGAAAGGTTCTGCTGCTCTATCTGTTTGGATCTACTGAAAGATCCTGTGACTGTTTCCTGCGGACACAACTATTGTGGTATGTGTATTGAAGCTCATTGGAATCAGGATGATCAAAGAGGGAGATGGAGCTGTCCACAGTGCAGACATATGTTCATCGCAAGACCCGTTCTAAAGAAAAACACCATGTTGGCTGACGTGGTGGAGAGCCTGAAGATGACAGATCACTGCTATGCTGACCCTGGAGATGTGCCCTGTGATTCCTGCTGTACTGAGAGAAGATTGAAAGCTGTGAAGACATGTCTTCAGTGTCTGGTCTCTTACTGTGACACTCACCTCCAGCCTCACTATCAATCTCCCGCTTTTAAGAAACACAAGCTGGTCCAGGTCTCCAGAAAGCTGCAGGAGAACTTCTGCCTCCAGGACATTCTCCAGGAGAGAAGGGAAGAGGTGAAGGTGCTCCACGAACAGGTGGAGTCCATCAACCACTGTGCTGATAGAGCAGTGGAGTATTGTGACAACATCTTTAATGAGCTCAACTCTTCTATTGAGAGAATTCGATCTGAGGTGAGGGAGCAGATCAGAAACCAACAGAAACATGATGTCAGTCGTGTCGAAAAACAGAGGAATTGTGTGGAGCAAGAGGTTACTGAACTGAAGAGTAGACATGCTGAGCTGGAGCAAATTTCACTCAGAGAGGATTACATCCATTTTCTACACAGTTCCACCTCCCTTTCCAAAATCAGTGAATGTCCACACCCAGTCAGCAGCAATGTCCATACTCTGAGATACCTTGAAGATGTGACGCTAGCCGTGTCAAAGATACGGCATGAAATTGAAGACAGTTTAAATAAGACAAACATCTTGGAGATATTTGATGTTTTACTGTCACCACCAGAACCCACGTCTAGAGCAAATGCCTAGCAAATCAAGACATGGCTTTGTCTAAAGGGAACAGAAACATAACATTGTTCCAGCCAGTGAGTAGCCACAGTGTCTCACAAGAGGTGAGAGGTGATCAGAACCAGATAGATCACCTCATCCATGCCGCATTCCCCAGATCGTCCATGCCGAGTTTTTGACCTTTAGTGCAGGTTTTCAATCCCCTTCATGTTAAGGCAAATGTATTAGGCATTTGAGCCACGGACCACCATTTCATGAGGTTTAGCCTTGCAGACCAAACGAAAAAATGTTCTGTTATCGTTAGGTATGATTTTGTCCACAATTCCATCCTATTTTAATGTGATGCCATAGGAAACGGACAAGGAGAAAAATCAAAGTAACAATTATTTTACCTTCTCTAACTGTGTAATGTTCTTTAGATTAAGTAATGCAAATTTCACATGTGGGTTGACCTTAAAAATCTTTGCGTTCCATCTCGACCCTTTGGTGTGGTTTGGATTTAGTGCTTGAACCATCGGTCCTGTTGTTTGTTTGTATGGTGGTTTCAAACTACATGTGTCTACAGTGGCACACATGCTGTCAGTGGTGATTGTCCCACTCAGGCATGCTAATAAATGACGTATAATTTGGAAAAATTATCCTTGTAGTAAAGTTGGGTGCATGCTTATGCCATTGGTAAAGTGCAAATTCAGTTCAATTGCTCCAGGCACGGAGTAGAACCATGCAGAACAGAATGTGTCCTTATTTTATCTCTATAGTATCTAAATCACAGTGAAGGTACTCTTCTATAGCACCTAGTTTGGAGCATAATTCCACAATCATTTATTTGTATTACTCACTAGGCTTTTTGCCTAGCATTCTGAGCTTGTATATGACTATTCTGGCCATTTGTTTTATGAGTAAATAGCTTACAGTACAGTATGGTTCCGGACAGGTACACAGGAGTTTTGCAGACAAATACAACACAAGTTATTGCCACACAAAAGCGCTGTAATTGTTTGATCTAACTCAAAGCATTGCAATGTAAGACACATTGTGTGCTTTCAGATTATGTTTTGCTATTTTACAAATTATTTTTAAAAGACAATGACAAGTGGTTAAGCGTGTCTTTGTCTTGAATATCTGAATATTAGACAAATGACTATCAATGAGTTGTGACAAAAACAATAACTTAAACAACAATGATATGAAATGGGAAACCTTAGGTTGAGAAACACTGGTCTATTACAGTGGTCAACCACACCTAAATTTATATAAATATCTGGCTGCATGCGAAACCATCATAATATCGCTAGGGTCCCATTGGCCTAACATGTCAATAATGGGAATCCCTAACTTTTACATCTCTTTTTGGTTCTCAGCCTAGAGCACTGGTTCCCAAACATTGGGTCGGGATCTATTTGTTGGCCGTGGACACACTTTTATGGGTCACTATGTTTGGTTTTCTCCAATTTTAGCCTAAATAATAATAAAAGCAAAACATTGAGTTAAAAACGAAATTCAAAGGTTTTTAATTTCAGTCATTTCAAATTACAAAGTAAGAGTGAAAATAGCTCACAACACCACTTTGCATGATAGTGTGAGCTTGTAGATCTGCTATTTCCACTAGTTACTGTCCGGACAAACATCTAGTTTCTTGTTTGGGTCATGAGCTAAAACAATGTGAACCACTGGCCTATAGTATAGAGTAGTCATGTATTACACACATGCATGCTTGTGGTTTGCCTACGTGACAGCTGGCCGTGTCACCAGGAGGCCTCCATGGAAATGTTATCTTTGTGGGAGTTGAACATTTTCTCATATTATTTATTTGTCCCGTCCTACCTTGTACTTCGACAGGAATTGTGGCACTATATTCCTCTCTATAGCTCGTTTCAGCATAGAAGATAGGCGTGATTTTTTATTTTATTTTCTTGGATTTTCTAACGATGGGTGGATGGATGGATGGATGGAACAAACACACTATGAGCATCTGGATCATCTATTTTGGCAAAGATATTTGGTGTGTGGTGATCTTTTTTGGACCCTGTCGAATAGGCTACGCTAGGGCTCACAGCAAAATGAATATAATAAAATAAAACTGAAACAACAACACAACACCACTCCATGTTTTGCTGTGTGTTCAGAGCTGTCTTTACAGTCATCAATAGTGGTGTGTGCAAATGTATAGGCCAGACTACTTTCAGTATGTACGACTGTAGGCCTACGTAGCACTCCTTGCTCCACCAGGGATATGTGAATGTACTGTACTTATGCGCGTGTGCACGCACACACACACACACACACACACACACACACACACACACACACACACACACACACCAATCAACAAACTTAAGACCTTAACCTGAGGCTGACAGCTTGCTAGCTTGTGGAGGGAGGTGAACCCCTTGAGTGGCTTGAGATTCCTCCAATCAAGTGTGGAGTATAATGCTGGGCAGGCCAATGGCAGCAGGAGGTGGAAGGGGCCTCTGTAGGGAAGTATTATCCTTGGCTAACAAATCCATGCTCAACACACAGACCTGTTGTCGCTATACATGGTGGGGAGATGGTATGTTGTTGTCAGGCCAGAAAACTCTTATCTTCATATTCTAACATTGTCTTGTTCTTTATGTAAATTAAACTCCTACTTGATCATACTACAGCATCACAGCTGTATGTCTGTGTTAAGCATCACATTTGGATGCACATTGATCGATCCGTCACATTTGGATCGATCTGAAAAATTATATAGCCTATTATATTCATCAATAGCTGATCTACAGTGACTATTTTTTAGTCTTAATAATTTGGAATAATTTTGACACAAACATATTTTCATGTGGCGTATCCATCGCCAAATATATATCAATTTAGTGGTCCTTGAGATTAAATGGTTGTACAACCAGTGCAAAACAAAATAAGTCATTAACACATTAAAACAAAGATAACTAACTGAAGCTGTGTTGAGCATTTGCAGAAAACCTATAGAGTCCATATCCGTTTATTCTTTGTCAATAATAAAATATTTAATACATAAACCTATATTTAATGGAAATAGCTGATCTTTAGATCAGCTCACAACTTACCCCTCAAGGACTGAGACCCCACTTGAGAACCACTGCAATGTCTGACCTATATCTATATGGGTGCACGTGTACATGTGTGTGTGCACGTGCGTGCGTGTGCGCACGCATCCACGCCTGCATTGGTTTATGTAAGTTGATTGGCTCACCTTAATTAGCAAAACACACACACACAAGTGCGCAGTGCTCTTGCCACCTGTCTGCATGTCACGCTGCAGAGACAGTCTTCTTAAAAGTCTGATCCTCCCATGAACAACAACTGATTAACTCTCTCTTGTGCGCGTGCACACACACATGATCTACGTTACATAATGTAAAGTAAACATGTGTCATGGTGTTACAGAGTCATACTTTGAGGTAAATCGGTGAGGTATACATTCTGGTATGAACTACTATAGGCTACTGCGGCAAAATTGACACACAAAACATTAATTTGTGGAAGTCAAAGCCTCCCAGTGTTTGTCAGGGTGGAGGGCCCCAGTGCCACCAGTTCAAATATGATTTTGGGAGGTCCCCAGCTCAAATAATGAATATGTTGGGGGCTTGCTTAGTCTAACATTTGAAAATACGTATTTTTCCTTTGCTACTTCATATTCAAAATGTATATTTTTATGTGGAGAAAAATGTTTTAAAAGAGATTATGGCATGATCTATAAGGAAAACCAAAAACCCATACAAATATAATCTGTGGCCCATATAAATGAGTCCTGACCCACTGTTTGGTGAACAGTGACAGCATAGTGTTGTTGAAACGTATCTGCTGAGCCGCTCTCTTCTCTGGAGCCAAAACTCACTGTGTGCATCCACTGCCGTTACCTAGCAACACAAATTAATCACAATCAAGAAGTAGGTCTCTCTCTCTCTCTCTCTCTCTCTCTCTCTCTCTCTCTCTCTCTCTCTCTCTCTCTCTCTCTCCTCTCCCCTCTCCTCTCCCTCTCCCTCTCTCTGTACTAAAAGACATACCGTACTGTGTGTACGTGCTTGTGCTCGTGTGGGCAGCAGAGGAGACATGGAGAGGAGAGAAGGGTAATGGAGTGTGGGGAGAATTCGAGATGAGAGGGCAGGGGAGGACAAATGATGAACCTTGATCAGCTGTGATAGATGTACAGTAGACACACCCACTTCCCGTCCATACTGATCCATTCTTGATTAAAGCTTAGAACAAACAAGAAGAGTGTCTATAATTGTTTAAGAAAAAATACTATGAACAGTTAATTTAACCACTATTATTATATTATTACACTAACTATATTATCACTGCACAGGAGTGTTGTGCAATTGTGATCCAACATAGTGATTGTTAACACTTTTAAACTCCAGCATCCGGTACTGTGGGGAAAGCGATTACTTTTCCACAAAAGCTTTACCCGCAACAGCGCAAAACAGTGAATACATTGGGATAGAGTCCTGAACCTGTCCTCTACTGTCCCTATGTCCACTCGTTTGAGAGACACTGTCCTGTACTGTCCTATAATGTCCATTCATATGAGAGACGCTGTCCTTGTCCGGCCCCTGACACAAAAACCCTCTGTCATACTCCTCAGAGGTGAAAGGGGGGGGGGGTGCTTTTGCACAATTGTTTGTGTGGAGATCAGCTGTCCATCCATCCCGTGCGTGTACACACACACACACACACACACACACACACACACACACACACACACACACACACACACACACACACACACACTGCCTTCAACTCTCAGTGAGCAGGTGTGTGCTTGAGCTATGGGGTTGCCACACACCAGGGGAAGGGGTGACAGATGTTGTGTATTTGGACGCTCTTACAGTGACACTCACTTCTCCTTTTGCTTGTTGTTGTTGGTTCAGCTTCCTGCATATTCTTCTCATTTCTTTTTTCTTTGTGCATTTTCACTTTTATTTGGAAAATGCAATGTAGAAAAAGCATTTCTCTCATTATTCAACTAATAGTTTGGTTGAATGTCTGAAAATGCATGTTAACATGACTCTGACATATGGATAGAAAACATAATATGTAAACAAAAAGCATGAATTCACACTTTACTTAAGTATTGGCC
Organism: Benthosema pterotum; assembly: GCA_039105355.1. NCBI lineage: Eukaryota > Metazoa > Chordata > Actinopteri > Myctophiformes > Myctophidae > Benthosema > Benthosema pterotum. Next base: position 17,870,603 of record CM076976.1, read on the forward strand.
TCTTCTTAAACGATTGTTTTATGTAGGCATTTTGTTTTCATTTCATGAAAACCAGCACCAGTTGATATTCCTAGAGTATAGGGCAAAACATTTTCAACATTGAACATTTTGAAATATACAGTATGAGCTGTTCTCTTGTCTGGTTCACAGACATCCAGATGATGACTGACCGACTGCACCCTGACACCTGCAGACCAGAAGGCCTACATGTTTTGCATGTGAGGTGAGTCACTGTTCACTGGAACTGTTGTTAGGCAGCATGCGGCTTGACCTGTGGGAGAGGCAGACAGGAAAGCTGAGAGGAAGACA